>VXBZ01010969.1:213741-305661 GCA_013399135.1 Heliornis fulica | reverse complement strand
TTTTTTTTTTTTTCCCTTGCTTTGGTAGTAACTGAAATTACTGTTTCATGAATAAAATATTTCTGGTGGGATTTGCATTTCTATATTGGCTGAAGATACTGTGTTGAATGTTTTATTAACCAGCCCAGTGCAACTGTCAGCCTATTAAAGTGATCCAATGGACCCTGTTTAGCTAAATAAACCAAATAAATCCAATTCGTCAAATTGTGTTCCTGGCTGTTTATTTTCCATTCTTTTGATGTACAGTTTATTTTAAGTTAAAGCCACATAGTTTTAAAAATTAATGTGAAAATAGAATTTAGTGTTTGAAATGTGAGGATACTAATTGCCATATTCAAAAATAGCTTTCCTTTATGGTGAAGTTGGTGTCTGGTAAATAGTAAACTTTTTATTGGTGACTGATCAACTGTCCAATGTCAAACATTAGTTTGGCAAATGAGTGGTTAATACCTTTTTTCACCGCCTTACTGGGTTCTGTTGCTTTCATGAAATGAAACTGGAAATATAACAGCACTGCTGTTAAAAGTAGTTATTTCTATCTAAGTTTGAGAGTTTTGGGCTCATCTCCATATTTTCTCAATCAGAACTCTGGGGAAATTTTTTTATGATCATTATATATTTAGATGCTTATTGAAAGCCTGATTGCATCATAGGCAAATATTAGAGCATAAAAAATCTCTTTGCCTAAGTGAATGTATGTCTGGTTGTCAAACAGCTGTCAAACATTACAAATAGTAACATTCATTATAGTCTCCTTGTACAAATAATATTTTAGTTATGTTGTTTTTTTGCCTAAGACCTTTGCCATAGAATAGCAGGAGGCAGGCTATAAATTCACAGTAATGTTATTGGCATAGTAAAAATTCTTCTGTGCCTGTTAAAAGTTCCTGTAAATGCAGATATATTCTAAACTTCTTAATAAGTGAAATGTAGAAACAGTGATAGATGTATTCTGTCTTTCTGATGTTTTCCAAAGTGCTGCTTTTGTGGTGTTTTATATTAACTTTTGTGTGGTTTAGAAGAAGTTGAAGTTGCCAGTCATCACGTACTGCATACTTTATATATTTCCAAAAGAGGAATACTGAAATGTAGGACAAAAACCCCACAGTTTGGTTGAATTCTAATTTTGGCTTTTCTTTCAAGAAATCTATTATAAAGGATTGAAAAGTCTAGGTGAAGGGGTAATGTGTTAGTATGAATTTGATAGTTTCAGGGATTCTTAAGGAAAACCAATCAGCTCATTCAATCTTTTTTTTTTTTTTTTCTTGCAAATTGCGGTTAGAATTAACTAAAAGTGTAAATTTTGATGCTACTTCTCCACCAAACTTGGACCCAAGCACAAAGTAGATTTTTATGCAGGTGTTTTCAGTGCTGGATATCCAAGCACTATTTCCTTGTGTAGGCAGACTTCAATTTGTTCCAAAAAAATTTGATTTCTTAAATATCTACAAATTGCAAATACTTAAATATGTTATTTGATAATTAAGGCACACAGCATTAGCCTGTTTTCTTTGATAAAACCTTCATGTTTTGGGCTCTAAGCTGGTTCTTTATAATGTATCAGTGGTAATCACAGAAGGAATGTCATGGAACTGACTCTGGTGCAGGTAGAAGGAGCAGCTGGGATGTGTTGTTTCTGGTGTAAGACTTGGTGTTGAAAGAATATAAAGCAAAAAATGCAGCTGGAAGCATATTAGAATGGTTGCTGGTTTGATTTTGTGGGGGTTTTGTTTTGTTGTTTTTTTCTTCTTGTAATGTTCTTTGTGTAGCATATGTAAAAAGTGCAAATATCTCAGTTTTTTATTTGGTAACTTTTTATTTATATTCTGCAATCATTTAGGAGTCAGTTCCAAGCACAGTCAAGTTCCCTTAAAGCTACTGTACAAACTACAACAAAAAAGTAGTCCTTGGCCACAAAGTCTATTTAAACTTGCTGTTATTATTCAGCTGGGGAGGAAATTGCAGAAAATGCTAGAAGATCTGTTGTTGTACACTTGAAAATTTAATGCTTGTAAACATTTCTAATAAGTGTATCAAACACAGCACCTCCCTTACTTTTCATCTGCTTTTTATAAACTACCTTATGCAAGTGCTAGGAAAATAAGTCTTTTCCAATATTTAGCAAATACTACAGGGGTTTTACTTGTAAAGACCTGATCAATGAAAATTAGAGTAGAAATATAAAGTACAGATACTGAGAAGGAATGTAGCAGGTGGCTTCTGGGATCAGCGGCAGAACAGAGTCGTTTCCTGTGCTATAGTGAGAATGAACCATTTCTGATGGATTTAATGAAAAAAGGTTCTTGCTAACTAAATATTTGGTGCCTTATGCATAAGAAAAAGAAATTGGGGAGTGTGTGTGTGGGCTCTGCATGTTTTCCCATTGGGTGGCATTCGTACTTCTTTCTGAATCCCCACAACTTTCCAACATCGCCTTTGTTTTTTATTTTATTTTATTTTCAGAGAAGACTAGAATGAATAAGGGTAGTGTTTGCCAACTTACCCTCCTGGTCAGCATGGAAACATGTTTGGCAGGCTTTTGGAAAATTCTGAATTACAATTGCAGACTTTGTACCTGTTCACCAAAGACTTAAATACAAATTCTGGCAAGTCGAAGGAAAAACTCGTGTTGTGTCTGGTGGGTCTTGGCTTGGACCGTGGATGGAAAATGCCTCTGCATTATGAAGATAGCACATTTGTTTCCACTGATACATGAGTACAAGGCTTTGAGTCTTTATTAAATCTGTAACCTTTGCTAGTGTCTACCACCAACCAGGAAAAGAAGTGGTATTTAAAAGTTGATTTAAGAGAATAAAGTCATTGATACCAAACTAAATTATCTTATTTCAAAATTTGGAAAGTAACTTATTAAATCCATAATGATACATGGTATTTTGAGACATATACCTGCAAGTGTTTTGACACAGTGATCCTTATTCTGTAGAGTACACAGAAGCATTTCTCACCCCCACACAGAAGCATTTCTCACCCATGAGTACATCTCTTTAGCACTGTGATAGTATTAAATAAATAGAACTGTGCAAAAAGCTGGGCTGCTATGTCGGTGTTTCTTGTGATTATTTTGGGGGTTTTTATTTAAGAAATACAGGTTAGGTTCAGTATTATGGATTGTTCTGTAAGCAACTATCTTGAAACTACAGGTTTTCATATTTTATTTCTAGCATCCTTAAAAAAGACCAACTACTTATCTAGAATTAGCGTGGTTGTGAGTAAAACCAATAATGCTAGAAAGGGATCTTAGCTAAAGTTCTAGGCATTTTTTAATTTAAAAAATATTTTATTTAAAATGACTGCATTTTTAAAATTGTTTTGTAATTCAACCTTATTCATACTTCCAAGTGACCATATGATTTACTGTTCTTTCTGCCTTGTCTTGAGGAGAAATCAGACACTGTGGTTCAGTTGTGTAAGCTTCCCACAAAGTTAGTTCAGTCAACTAAATCAAGGCAAAAAGTTACACAAAGGTCAGGATTAAGTTAGGGGTTACTAACCTGAATCGCTTTCCCAGGCTTTTTAAGCCCTTAGTGCTCCTTTTGTCTTTTCCTCGCCTTCTGACATGTTGTTCTCCTGTTAGATCTTTATTTCAGTTGAAGGTACCTGGGCTGCATCTTTCTTTTGACCCATCCTTGGAGTCAATTTCAAACGTGTTATTAAGGTCCCCTTTTTCCATTCATGAGCTGCAGGTTCAGCATTCAGCAATGTAGATCGGTGGCTCAGCAGTCTGCCCTCTAGAGATCTTGGTTTAAAATGCATTAATTTTACAATGAGCATAAGGAAAATTTACTCCTCTCTTTCCCTGTTTTCACTTTTCTCATTCTGCTTCTCTTTCTGGGACAAACTTTGAAAGTTTTCACTTTTCATTTCTACCTAAGAAGTACTCTGTTGCTAAAGTCATCTGCTGAGTTCCCTTCTCTCATAATATAGGACCAATTTGCCAGCCATTTGTATATTTTAAAAACTGTCTTAGCTGAGGAGTTTTCTTCCACTCGGGGCTTCCTGTGCAGTGGTGGTGTTTGGTTTGGCAGCACTGTGGTTTTGAAGTGAGTCCTCCAATTTTCCTTGCTTACTGGATGTGAGTCTGAATAGGATTGGGTTTTGAGGAAAATGAGCTGGGAACTCTATTTCAGGTGTGCACGAGACACAGAAATAAGGGTTTGAACCGAAGACTGGTGTTTCAGCTTTAAACTGTGTTGAAGTGCAAGTGTTTGGTCCAAGAACTGAGCATTCCACAATATACCTGAAATCGTGTATCCTGCAGAAATGATGGGTGGAAAACGCCAAGGTGCTACCTGTCCTGATGTAGTTAAATGTATCCTTGTGGAGCAGCACCACTTTTGCATACTGTATTTCACAGAAGGAAAACCAGGGTGCATGCTTCTACGGCCTGAAGCTGGTTATTAGTGAGTTTGGACTATTTTTATTTTTTGAAATGGTCTTTTCAGTTAGTTTGTTTAGTATATAAACGTCAATTATGATGGATTGTTCTTTCACCTACTTGTTAGTTGCACAGAAAAAAACCCAAACCTCTGGTTTTATATCACGTTCAGTATGTGTTCAAGATGTTTAGCACTAAATTTCTGATATCCACAAAGGATTAGAGGGTGGTACTTAAATCATTCCTCATCTAAATAACTATCTTCACTGATTTAGAGATTTTGATGTTAAAGTAACATGAGTTAGTAAAATTTCTCTTTTCTGAAGGACAGTGAATACAAATCAAGTCTTGAAGTATGTTCTGCATGTCTGGTGTACTCTGAGAAATCAGTATCCTTAACCCTGCCATGTAAGTTCTATGGAGTAGTTAGGCCATGGCATGCAATACTTCTTGCTGTCCATAGTGTCAAATGCTGGTATCAAATTCCTCTCTGTGTGTTATACTGAGATGTAGAGTGGGACCTGCTGAAGAAAAGTTTATTCTGGCATGGAGGGATGCTGTTAATGAACAGTCTGTTCACTGGTTTCCCTGTGCTTTTAAGCTTTTTCTGTACTACTGGACATCATACGACTTGGGTTTGGCTTGGGCAGGAGGATTTGAACTGCTCTATATAATTGACTTTATCCTTGCATTCAGGGAAATAAGTTTTTTTCTTTTTTGCTCTAGAGCAAGCCATAGCAATGTGACTGGAATGGCTCCCTGATGAGGTGTTTGAATGTGAGTGGCAGAGGGGTTGAAATTCTTGAAATGAGAGTGTGCTGGCCTCTGTTACTTCTTTTTGGGAAATATCTAGAGGGAAGTGAGAATAGGTTGTCCTCCTGCCATTATAAGCAAGGAGGTGGATCTATGATAGTAGGATTCCTCTTGAGAGAACTGAATCAAGCATCTACTGCAGAAAGCTTTGCTTAACTTCAGATTTGAATTCAAAGTTTTTTGTGCCTTACATTTTAACTTTAATTTAGGCTGAGATCAGAAGAAGAAATCTTTGGTGTGTGTTTACACACAGGTGGACAAGCTTGTGTGTTTATGGGTTGTTGTTATTTTAAACATTAAACAAAGCCCTTTCCCCTGCCCAGTACAGTCAAAATGGCATTCAGATTCCCTAAGAATTACAGTCTGTCTGTAAACTTCACTGTTGGACACATCACTTCAAAAATAGCCATATGAAGAAAAATGTGTGATGCACTTATTGACAGAGAAAAGCCAATAAATCCGATCTGATTCAGGAAGCTGAGAAATATTTTAATAACTTTTTGACGTTTTCCTGTAGTCCTTATTTACCTTATCAATAGTTATGGTGACACATGATTGTCAAATCTTTCCATTAAACTGAACTAATAAATTAAACATGTTGTGTTTATATCTGATGAAAGCTGACGTTTTGGAAAGGTGTTAAAATATACTGACAGGTCTTGTTCATAAACTCCTTTGGTATAAATATGTAGATGACATCTTTAGATATTGTTTGTACATAGGCTGATAGGCAGGAAACGTTGACAACGTAACAAATGCAAATGTCAACCCCACAATTTAACCTTTCTGTGTAGGAAAAGATGTTAGTTTTAAGTTACATGTATCTTTTAACTTTATTTTCAAAGTTTTTTTTTGAGCCTGTTATCATTGCCGTTTCATGTGCCAGTGAAAGTAACGCTGCAATAAGAAAGATTTGCACTTAAGAGCTTTTCTCTGTGGTGTTCCTACTTAAATGACTACAGCTGCGAGAGAGTGTTTTTTCTTCTAATTCTTTTTATTTTTCATGTTCACCTATTTATTACCTTCTGATTTTCGCTGCAGTATCACCCATTATTCCTGACTTGCCAGTGGTTCAGGGCTTGTAAGTGTGACTCAAGGGCAGTAAACCAGTGAAACTATTTTAAAAATGTTAGGGCAGTTTATTGTAACAACAGACATCTGGCCTTGGCTTTAACCCGATTCGGGGTTGCTTCATATGCAGAATATTTCTGACTTGACCTCGGTTTTCTCCGTGGTGACTTAAATCCACGATGCCTGACTTTTTTACTGCATCCTCCTCAAGCTGCAGTTTATATCAAATCTTGCAAAAGTTATTCCCAGTTTTGGGTGGTCAGGGATCTGAGCAGCCTCCCTCTCCCACCCAGGTTTGGGGCCATTGGTTCCTGCTCCAGAGATACCATAGATTCTGCTTCCCAGCTCCCCATGGCCCTGCCCAGCCATGGCCCTTGCAGAGCTGGACCCTGATAAAAATACTTGCATGAACTTGGTGTTGGGAGCTGTGCAGCTGAGCCACATGTCCCAAAGGACCTCTAAATTCCCTGCCCTCAGTATTTCTGACTTTGAAAGCAGCTTGATACAGACTGCTCCAGTAGTGCTTTCCTATCACACACCTAGGCACGGATGCCTGTGGTTTAGTGTCTGGGTGAGCATTGTGGGCTCTTTTGTGTACTAGTGTGGAGGGGTGCTGGTGGAACTTCGTAGTACTAGCCTAGAGCATGTGTTGGAATGTTGAGTGTCAGAGCACAGTGCCTGCTGAAGCCTGTAGCCTAAATTGCATCCCTCGATGTCCCCTTTTTACTCTTGTGAGAGGCTTTCAGAAGAAAAGCCTGCTGAACCTTCACACTGTCTTCTGTCACCCAGATATTTCACTCTGTCTTTTGTTGACTCATGTCACAACTAAGATGAACTTTTTCCATCATGTTCTTGCTGCTGCTTCATGCAGGTCTTCCTTTATCACAATTGAAAGTGTGTTGGTAGATGGGAAATGTGTTGGTAGATATTTCACAATGTTTTACACAGCTCTCAGGTTGGAATCTCCAAGAACAAGCGAGTGGTTTCAACATTAAATCTATAATGGCTAGTGATGTATCTGTCAGTATTATGAAGGAGCATCCACCCAACAAATGTGCTGTATTCTGCACATGGAATAGAGAGCTTAAGCAGAAGTTTGGGAAGGGGATATTGGTGTTAATTGGCTTCTGATACTGGACTGTTGGAGTTACAGTTATGGCTGTTGTGGTAGGACTTAAAATTTACTAAATGTTTGTGGTGGTAGAGGAAGTTACTACTGGTTTTGTTGGTTTTCCCTTGCTGTAAATGAGTTAAAAGATGTCCACTGTCACAACTGGACCTCTGTTAAAAATAAAACCAAAAATGTGCCTATGGTTTTGGTGTTCTCAAGGTGCCTGCAGACATAGTTAAAGCAATGGGAGTTTGGTGCAGGCATGTAAAGTTTAATAGTTTTGGAAGACTTCAGGTGTATTAAAAATAACTATTTTCCTGAATAATTACCTACTTTAACTTGGTATTGAATCAGTCAGCCAATTAGCACAGTCCTGTCTTGTATTGTGGAAACTTTGGTACCACATTAATGAGCACCAACCTTTCGAGCAGAGATATTTTTGCAGTTAGACTGACTTATATATTATGTATTACTTAAAGGTATCCTGTGAACATTTTTCAGCTGTATACTGTTTTCTTTTGGTTAGAGAGATGGACAGATTTGGGATGTATGTCTGTGATACTGCATAATTGACAGAAAACTCTCTAGTGTGTGACTGTCCACAGACTAAGAAAGGTATAGTTTACTTTGCCGCAATCATATTCTGTCAGATGGTTGCATTGACTTTCTGAAACTGTTGTAGAAAATTGATAAGACTCAATGTAAATGAAAATGTTATATTTAATGCTTACCTCACATTACCTCCCTGTGGTACCAAGCAGTTCCCAGTCACGCAGTAAGCGTGTTTTGCATGGTTCTTATTCCAAATCTTTCCCTGGGGAAATCATCGGGTGTTGTTGGACAAAGCTCTTTCATGTGATGTTTAACCACCATTGACTTAGTTTCCTGAGTTTTCTAACTAGGAGGCTTCATTTAATCCACTTCCTTTATACAAACTATAAATTGCTGCCTTGTATCAGTAGAGCTGACCACTTTTTTTTTCTGGAAAAAAAAACAAACCCCAAACCAAAAGCAAACCAAAACAAACCTTTCACTTCTAAACTGTTATTTGGGAACATGGCTTTGAAATTCCCAGGAACTCTGGCAGGACCTGGGCAGTTTAGCTCTAGTGTACTTTTGGAAGTTGTCATTAATTAGTGTTCTGGCTCTTTAGCTTTATTTAGCAGCTTTTCTGCTCAATGTAATATCAGTTCTTTTTATCTTCCCCTAGGTTTTTTTGTTGTTGTGCATTTCCTGCTTAACAGAATGTTTGTTTAAGTAGATACAAGTGCAGCGAATTTCCTGAAAGTTACTCATTGGGGAAATTGAAATGAAAATTTAAAATATCATTAGGAATGCAAACAATAAATTCTTTCATTTGCTGTAGGCATCTTTAGGTTGGAATGACTAGAAAAGGTTCTGGTTAATTAGAAGTAATTTGTTAGAAACCTGAATCCTTTTTTTTTGTTTCCTAGATTAAAACTCAGTTCCCAGCTGGATGCTTATAAGTGCAGGAAATGTAATTGTGAGATGATTAATTGCAAAAAGATGGATAATTGGAGTTCATATGATATGTCAAATATGGCTAAACCGAAGGGTTTTCTGCACACTGAAAGAGATTGGCTTAAATCTAGATTGCAGAGTATTGAGCGAGGAATGTTTTTAGAGATTAATAATCACAGATTGCTGCAAAGGACTGGGCAGAGCTTGGCTGTAAAGAGCTAACCCCTCCCAGCCTTTTCCTATTACTTCGGGTTTTAATTAGCTTGGTTTTGGTTTTGTCCCCTTCCCTTTATTGCTGTTATGCGAATTGGAGATTAGGAAGCACAGTAAACATTGTACATCTAACACCAATGCTTAGAGACAAAGATATCTCCTCCTCTCCACTAGGAAAGGCTCAGCCTACTGTAGGATAACAGCTGAACAGTCCTAGTAGACGTGTGAATTTGAGTCTCCTGTGTTATTCCCTCCCCAGCGTCTTGCCTTACAATCAGCAAGTGGGGCTCTCTGTAGATTTGTTTTTAAACGTTTGCACAATTTGCTTAGAGTCCCTTTTTTGCATTTTCTTAACTGCACTATAATAATAATTTAAAAGGTGATACATCCAGTATAAACTGCATCAATGGCATTTTGCTTTCATTATCCCTCATAGATGTTTAGCAAAACAGTGCCTGGTGTTTTAAATTACTTCTGCTTTACTTTAAAATGAGAAGGTGTGTTTGAATAGCTTATTGTTCTGTTAGCTACTACAATGCACTTCAAACCACACAGTGTTATTATATTCACTGCATTTTGGGATCATATAAAATATTTGTTTTCCCCCTGCCCCCAACCTATAAACTTCGTATCTCGGTAAGGAGTTTCTAACCCTTGGAAATACTGCTTTACAAATTCAGCTAATGACCCAAATACAGCTTGTTTGTTGTGTATGAGTTGTATTAAAATAACGCACTGTATGTGTATTGTCATTAATGATATGCTCATTTTGATAATGGAGCTGCAGTCTCTTAGTATGTAGTCCTTGGGGAGATGCTGCATTTTTTTAACTAAGTATTGTTCTGGCTCCTTTCCTTGATTGGCCCAGAAATAGCAATCAGCTGGGGAGCAGGATGACATGCCTCTTAGCGATCCCTTTTATCTTTGAGATGAGTATCAACATTGTATGCTTCCTAATGGAAGTGTAATTTAATGAAATCTATTGGGTAAACATACTTCAGATGTTCAAAGGAGGTGACAAAATTTTTGCTGGCAGCCAGGACCTGGCTGGTTTCCAGCTTGCCTTTAGCTGCTATGCATATAGCATTGAGAGAGGCACTTAAAATAGGAACACAAAGTATTGTTTCTATTGTGTTTTGTTTTTTGTTTTCGTTTTTGTTTTTGTTTTTTTCTCTCTGTTTTATTTTCCTTAGTTATATTTTTGTGGTATTTGTGCTAACGTCCTCTGACTTCTAGGCTTTCCTAGTAAAATGCTGCATGAGGTCAGGTTTCCTCTCTCCCCCCAAAATGTAGATAACCGCGCTAAACTCGGGGGAGATTGTTGGCACAAAACGTGCTGCATATTGGGGAAGGGGTGGGGGTGGGGGGCAGTTGGGCTTGCTGTTTTTCAGTAGCTCTGTGAAAGGGTAAGTTCCTCTGTAGACTGATAAAAATTAAACACCTTGGTTTAAGGATTGTGGAAGAGCACTTTGGTTTTATCAACAATAATTGCTGATGTAGTACTGTCCTTTATTAGGTTTTAGAACAGATGGTTGGGAGTGGAGGAAAGCTGCTCAAACTTCCACCTCCTCAGCTAGGAACAAGATTTCTAAAAGGAGACAGTTGTCCCTCTTACAGTGTTCCCTCCTCATTAGAGATACAGAGCATACTGATTCTCCCTGCACTTTGTGGTAGCAAACTTGGCAGAAAGACTAAATTATATCAGCAACATTGTCCCTTTAAGTGGATGTTTAACTGGACAGCTGATGGATCTTACTGCTCAGATCCTAATGGGTTTGGTAAACTGTAGGAGGTGTTTGAGAGGAAATACATTAGTGTTTAGACACATTTGAATGTGATCAATGTGTCTTTGAAACATGGGATTTTTCTTCTTTACATGTGAGGTCTAGGCCAGTTTTTTTTTTCATTTTAAGACTTCCACAGTGGGCAGAATTGGGGGAAAAAGAATGTGCCCAGAAAAAGGAAAGTGCATTATCTGCCTTTTGCTGTCATTTCAGGTATAGGTGGCTAAATCAGAGTTTTTCACTGTGGGCTGCTTTATTTCCTTCTTGATCCTGTGAAGAAGTCTCATTCCCAAGCTTACATTGTCACTCTCCTATGAATATATGACATGATATGTTTGATCATTGTGGTTTTTACTGTGGTAACAAGTGCGTTTTTTGCACCAGAGGTGCAAGTTGTGGTCATCCAACAAGGACCTTCTTCTGAATGTTCCAACTCTGGGTGCAAAGGCAAGGGTTAAACAGCTGGCCCTTTTTATAGTGCTGTGCTTCCTGCATATGGGGACAGTGACTAAGGTTCAGCATGAATAAGGTCTAAACAGGAGTGAAACATTGTGCTTATGTACAAATAATTGGACAAAACATGAAAGATTGGGCAAGAAAATTCAGGATATGTCAATGGACTTGCTGTTTCTATAACTGTAGGCTATAATTATATCACATACTTTCTAATTGTATTGAACTGCCTTCATTCAAAGTGTGTTTGATTCCACAGCCAAACTGCATATTACTTGAATGCTTACTGTATTTTACAAACTTTGTAATGGTGCCCAAAGTCTGTGCAAGACCCAGGTATATACTTCTTTATGTGTGGGTGGTGCATGTACAAATGTCACGTCGTATATGGAATGCACTAATGCCAACTTAGCTTGTGGCAGCTGTAGGATGATTAAAACTATATATAATTTAAGAGTATTTCATATATAAAAACATTATATTTAATTTTGTCCTTGCATTGCTTCTGGAGACTGATGAGGAAATGCAGGAAATGGACAAAATTGCAGGTTGCAGAAAAGTTTATGAGTTTGTATCTTGTGAACCCAAAATAATTAAATAGTTCACTGGCCTTTCAACTCAACAAAATTAATTCAGCCACTGTTTAGACAAAAATATTTTTCAAAATAAAAAGTTTGGCAAAATTATGAAATGTCCTGGCTTGAGATCTGCATCTTTAAATGTCTCCTTCATGTCAAGTTCTCCTTTAATGTGCCAGGTTTCTCTGCAACTTTTGTGGACCAGTTAGATTGTAAATTGGTATCTCAATGACCACTTCAGTGAAAGTACCTCGAAGTGATGCCTGATTTTTTTTTATATATATATTTTTTGTTCTCCAATGATTATTATTTTTTTTAGGTACAAATACATTCAGTGCTTGCAGTATTTACAGTGGTGAGTTTGTACAACCTTTGTAGGTGTACATGCAGCTTTTAAAGACAGGTGACAGGAAAAACATGTTACAACTTGAGAATAGAAATACCAGATCTGCAGTGATGTGATTGTGTTTATTGTATTTGTTCCATGGTGAGATTAGACTTGATGGAAGCCAAACATTGGATCCTGTAGTTTGGTTCCCCTTCACCTAATTGTCACGTGAGAGTCCAAGGGAAGGGATATGACTGCTGCAGGTTGGTGAGATCATGTTTATTAGCATCATTTCCCCTCTTTGCATTTAGGGGAAGGTGCTGACTTGAAGCATTTTTCATCTTTGTGCTTTTCTGAGTTTCTCTTCCACCAAGTACATAATTAGGTGATAGTTTGCTTTCTCTATCCCTTTTCCTTCATTTTATTTCTCCTGATCTGTTTTCTCACTTATGGCAGTCTATGCTGCAGCTGCTTCATGTCCCAGTGTGGAAGATTAAGCTGCTTCTGAGGCCACCATCAAAAGCTGCTTTCTCACTAGGTCTATAGGAAGGTGCAGAAGCATTACCTCTGACTACTGCCATTGCCATCTTTATCATCTTTTTTTCCCCCATTGTCAAGCCATCGTTTGTAGCTGCTGTAAGCCTTTACCTGTGGAAGCTTAAAAGATGTAGGTTGAGATTTTTTCAGAAAGGACCCTGAAGAAGTCAGTGCTCAATCCTCAATGGCTTTTAGAGCTGAGCAGCTTAGACCTCTTAAAAATTTTAGTCTTCTGTCTTTTCAGGTGGGATTTTCAGATTCTCATGAGTAACCTGTAAAAGGATGATATGTTGAAACCTGCACCTCATTTCATGGTTCAGGAGGGCTTGTTTTTTTCAGATTATATAAGTGCTTTTGAAATTTCATCCTTTGACAAGATCTGTCTCAAAAAATATGTTTCAGTCTTAGCAAGGTAGCTTTTGAACAGCTGTGAATTCAGAAAGAATCACTTGCCATTTGGAGAATTTCATTGACATATTTTCTTTCAAGTGAAATTCCACTATGGTTGAAGAGCCACTATATCCAGAGGCCTTTTGAGTTGGTGGGCCTACTAGCTACAGTAATAAAAGTGGAAACTTGTAGCAGAGCTAATACCTAAGTTGTAGGAGAAAGGTGAAGAAGTTACATCAAAGGTTTTGGAGTATTATTTGTTGCAAAGAATGAGGGATGCAAGAAAATCTGGAATGTTACCTTGTCTTTGGGAAGTGATAATCTTTTTCTGGAGCATGATTCAAGATGATTCTGGGAAACTGTTTGTCCTTGCGCAGCTCGGTAATTGGGCAGTATTATTTTGTGGATAGAAGGAGGCCCTTCTCTAGTAGTGTTAGGTGTAAAGCTTCCTGTCTAGTAAGTTATTGGGGTTCTGAAGTGCGACAGTGTTTTTGGTACTTTTTTTTTGGGTAGATTTTTATTCTTTGTGTCCTAAGGCTTTTATCTACTTATATGTGAGTAGATGTTTGGAATTGCACAAATGGGAATATCTGTATCCGAAGATGTAACTTAAGGAAATACTTCATTATGCTTTAACTTGCACTTCAGCTTACTCTGTGCATGAGTTCTTTGTGCATGTGACTGCCATCTAAGCTCTATCTGGATAAACACTTGTTTTGAGGCCCTAAAATATCAGATGTGAGGTCTCCCATAAAGATGGCAAGAAGTGCAATTAATGATTTATCTGCTAGGTGTCAGCAAAGGTTCTCTTTAAGATAAATAAATTAAAAATTGTATGCATTCATACACCAGATCTTGAGGCTGTGTGGCTCAAATCTGTTTGGAGGCTGAAAAGGAATTTCTAAGGATATATCAAGGGAAATAAATACTGGTCAGCATCTAGAAGATTCGGCTGCACTTCATTTAATTAATTCATTCCATTGCATTTTTCTTGATGTATACAATTTTGAACCTCTCTTTAATGAAGCAAAATTAACACATTTACTGTCTATCAAGGAGATTTCATAAATTTCCATTCAGCAAAGGTTTTTAAAAAGAATTAAGGTTCTATGGCAGAAGACAGAAGACATTTTCATAGATTAGGTAAAAAAATAAGTAATAAAGGCTATGAAGAAATAATTTTCAAAACAGAGAAAAGTTGTCACTGGTGTATTGTTCAACATATTTGTAGGTGGTCTTAGTACAAAGAGGTAAGAGTTGAAAAAGTCACTGGTGATAGTAAAGTATGCAAGACAGTAAAAGGGAATTTCTGAAGCATCTTGGGGTACCGAGTGATGGTGCATTAAACTCACAGATCAAGCTCATTGTTGGTAACTATGAAGTGGTGTACCTGGCAAAAAAGCAATTTTAACTTTATATTGCCAATGATGGGGAAGTGTTACTGTTTGCTGAGAAACCAATATAAAGTCCAATCTCAGTAGTAGCCAGAAAAGAAAATCAGACTTTCAGAGTTGCTAGGAACAGAACAGAGGTTGAGAAAAAAATCATCCTTATACTTACATATGTTTATGGCTCTTTGTTGTCTTCTGTCATTTGGATTCCTTGTTCCCAAAAAGTGCAGTAGAACTAGAACATGGTTCTACTATTGATAATGGAAGCTCTGGAGCATCTTAGTGGGAGGAACTGGGTAATGGACAGAAATGCTTCAGCTAGGAAAAGAGGGAAGTGATATATATAGAGGTGATCATATAAATCAAGTGGCATGGAGAGAAGGTCAGTGTCAAGCAGTTATTCCCCATTGCTCATATTACGCATGAGTTGGCATCATTTTAATTTACTGAATAAGAAGAAGCAAGAGATAATTTTTCTACACAAGGAGTGATCAAACTGTGAAAGTCTCTGCTGCAGAGTATTGTGGAAGCCAAAAGATTACTTAGATTCAAGGAGGATTTGCAAATTCAGGGAAGAAATAAATCCTTTGGCCTATTTTGATCACAGCACCGAGCTTGACAGAGCTCAAGAAATGCTTGGATGGTGCACTCAGTCACGTGCTCTGATTTGGCCCTGCATGGAGCCAGAAGTTGGACTTGATGATTCTTATGGGTTCCTTCCAGCTCTGGAGATTCTGGGATTCTATGATTTTTAAAATAGGAGAGAGCATCAAAACTAGAAAGTGCCTGATGTATAGACCACCACAAGGTGACTGAGGAGACATGAGGAGACACCAGAGAGGTGTCATGAATGTTACTCCTTCTCTGGGCATCTAATGTTTGTTCTTAGAGGATATTGCACATTAGCCTTGATAGACCTTTGATCTGAATGGGTATGGCAAGTCAGCACTGTGAAGTGTAGTTTTTCCTGGTTGAGTGTATCATAGAAGAGGATGCAGCCACTTTTACAGTGTTGTACCCAGGTTAGGTATAAACAGTGCAAGTGTCTAGACTTTCTGCCTTCAGGAGTGGTGAAATTTTTGCTTGTGTAAGTATTGGTCATTATTTCAAGCTAAAAACTTGGGATCTTGGCAGGCATGTGTTGGTTTGTTTGAACTGATCACTATGTTTAGCTTCAGACTATGCAGAAAATAGATAACTTCCTTTTTTCTGGAATGTTCACAAGTTCTGGAAATAGTATAACTTAAACAAGGAAAACACGGCAGATACTTATTTGGGAATATAAACAAATTTTATCTATTTCCATGCCGCTGTCTCATTCACTTTAAAGGAACATTCTTGAGAAAAAACTCTATAAATGGAAATATTTTAAGTTTGTACACTTTGGTTTTATATACCTACTTAAAGATAATGCAAATATTAGGCTGTACTTTTATGTGGTGTTGGTTATACATAACTCCAGCTGGGAGTCTGATCCAGCTGGGGATCAGACTGTTAATATATGACTTTTCATTTTATAACATAGCACTTAAATACATATATATATATTTACATGAATGTATAACAAGCAACTAGCAAGCTGTCCACAAACGAAAAGGTTGTGTTGAAAGACTTCCTTTAGATGAATATTTTTTAACCAGTTTGCAGAAGGTTGAACAGAAAACCCCAGTTAAAGAAATAGGTACACACTCCTCATGGCTCACATAAAGTCTTTTGTTTGTCATTAAATACCATATACAAACGGAGTATTTATAATATCCATTTCAATAGTAATGATTACAGTTCTATTAAAAACCTTACATTTTTTGGAAGTGCTCTGTTAGAAGCACAACTGTTTTGGTTTGGTTTTGGGTTTTTTTTCATCTGAAGTGGTATTTAGTAGAATATTGGGCGTGAAATCCAGTTCACTCAGACTGGTGATTTTTTTAAATAGAAGTATGTAACTACACAGTAAGCCTACTATTTCCCTTTTAGCTCTTGTATTAATGAGAAACACCATCGTCTCAGATAACTCCCTCAGGCTCAGTGGTCATCCTGTGGCAGATGCTTTAAAGTTAGAAAGATGTCCTCTCTGAACTAAGAACTTGAGTATGTGACCCTTGTGTTGGCTTTGCTAGTAAAGAATATACCCACTTTGGTGGTTTCAGGTTTATGCAACTACACAATTGTTTTGCTTGTTTTAAGATAAGCCAGTGTTTTATTTTCCTATGTTGTGATCCTAGTAATCTGAATTAAAAACTTGGAAACTGAAGTAT
This sequence comes from Heliornis fulica, assembly GCA_013399135.1. Classification (NCBI taxonomy): domain Eukaryota; kingdom Metazoa; phylum Chordata; class Aves; order Gruiformes; family Heliornithidae; genus Heliornis; species Heliornis fulica. Next base: position 288,859 of record VXBZ01010969.1, on the reverse strand, counting down.
TTGATCTTTAGACTTTGAGCCATGTTCCTCTATTAATTGCTCTGTCAAAGAGCATATCGATGCAGCCACATAGCTAGTGTTCATATATTCCCTGCTCATTCAGTAGAAAATATGATAGGAATGCTGTCACTGTGCAGTGAGAAAAGTTTGATATTTTCCCCAATTCAAGTCTCAGTAGAAAGAGCTTTAGCCATTGAGATATGAAGGGATTTGTTTTGTTAAGTTCTATCATGCCAGGGAAGTCGCTTTCTTACATTTTCTGTTAAAAAGTAATCAATTGATCTATCTCTTCCCATCTCCCTCATATACCTGTTCACCAAAGGATTTCGTCCCATGCTAGTTTTCCAAAATTCATGTTAAAAGATGAAGGTAGATCTTGTTTACCTATGCTTCAGCTTTTGAATTCCACATAAAAGGGTCATTGCCCCACAAAGAAGGTATTAAAACTTCAGATCTCAGCAGAATCGTATTTTTCCCGGTATATGAGAAAAAGACAATGACCACAGGAAGCAGGTTGCTGTGTGTGTCTGTACATTGAATAGTTTCTATCGGTGCAGTTTATATATTCCTCAACAGTTTTTAATCTAAAGACATATTAGATTTTTTGGAAATTCATTTCTTGATTGCAAATTAGGCAGGTATCGATTGATTAGCAATAATGTCTTTTGTAACAATGTGAAAAAATTTTGCACAGCAAAATGTGTTATTTACTATCACAGGAAATAATGAAATTGTAATTCAAAACCTCATTACATTTGCTTTTTTCATCTTCTATTTACTAAACAGGACAAGACTGACATAAGTATATATCCCTGCAGGTATATTATTTGTATTATATATATTATCTTTCATTTTTGTGTTTAAATACATAATTCCCTTTCTAGACATGTTCTAGACTGTTTTTTGTTACAGAAACCCAATGAAGAAGCATAGAAAGAAGGTAGTTGTTGGTTTCCAGCCTATATTCAGTGGAAGTAAAGAACTTCTTTTGGGATCTCAGACCCATGACCGAGGTGCATTGTGAGAAGAGAACCTCTTATCCTTAAGAAGGGCACACAATACTGATGAGGATTTCTGGTTTTTGAGCTAATGAAGACAGTGCCGCGTGTTTCGGCAGAGGGACCGGCATTATGGGAGCACTGCCCTTTGAGAGTCAGCCAGCCAGTGTGGCGTGGCATTCACTCTTAGGTCTGAGGAATCTCCGAGACCGAAAGACAACCACTGAATTATGATGAGTGAATTGCAAGTGTTGTCTGAGGAGTGCTTAGGGGAAGAGGCAGCAAATAACTTTTTAAAGTAAATTCTCAAGTGTATGGAGCAAACTGAATCAAACTTGGGTGCAGATTTTCAGTTCCTCACCTTGCTTTGGTGATGCTTTGAATAAAGTATGAGCTAAGAAGCTCACACAGTCTGTATACAAAGAGAATTAAGTGGTGATGTAAAAAATATCTTCCTCTTGGCAAACATGCAGAGGTCAAATTATATCCTCTTATCACTTTTAACTGCTTTACCATGTTGGAATAGCTATCAGCACATTGTCTTAAGAAAATAATACTGCAAACATTGAAACATAGAAGTTTCATATTTCATTGCTTTCCTTCTTCTAATGAAGCAATAGAGGTATCAAATATAGAGTTCAAGATAATTTTTGAAAATGTTTTCTTGTCTTTTTAATGTCCAGTGTATGTACAGTGATGGAATCAGTTTCTGTTTAAGGCTTCTCAGATAAACTTTAATGTGTGGGGAGGGGATGGTTTGTAATACAGGCTTTGTGACCCTATAGCTTTAAAATCACTATGTAGATAACATAGAGAATAGAATGGCCCAAAGAAGTGAACCTAAAACTGTTTCTCTGCATGCAGTGTGACTTTTCTAGTATTGCTTCTTTATTAAGAGTGTATTGGAAAGATTTTTTTCTATACATTTTGCCAGGAGATAACTTTCAAGTAGATAAATATTTCTTTGGTTTTTGGCTTGGTTTTTTTTTTTCTTTTTTTTTATCAAGGTGGTGAGGTTTTTATTTCTTTTTATTAGTCTTCAATTTTAAATTATTATTTAACATTACTTTCTTGGCATCATAATTTCCAGAGTAAGAAATTATAGCCATGAAGAAAAGATTGCAGCTTCTTTTGTCAGGGAAAGAGATGGGATATAAGTGAACAAGACAAGTTTAACTGAGTCTAAAAAAAATAAAATCATCCCTGCTATAAAAATAAAAGAATATTGAAAACAGCAGAAAAAAGAAACAGAAAAAATTATTTAGACAAATTTCATTCCAATTAGCTTGTAGATGAAAGTTTCTTTTTTAGTGCTATAATCCGTAAAAGAAAAATAACTCCTAGTTCAAATGCTAAGGTCTGTGTAGTGTACTACTGAGTTTCAGAGGGAAAGTGTTTTCAAGGTCTTTTCATGAATGGTGTGTTATGGAATGGGGTCACTCGAAAAGGAATAATTACAGAGTGATCAGAAGATTTCTTTGAAAAGATTGTGCTAGACCTTCTGTGTGGTTTGTGGAAGAACAGAAATCAGTTTTGCTCCTTAGGGTGGGCTAACAAAATGTATTGTGTTTTTGCAGCTACTTCTATCTTTGCCCCAAAAGATGCATGCATCACCTCAGCAGTGCACTCAGCCTCTAGGTCATTGCCTGGAAACCAGATCTTCGAGTTGTTAGAAGTACAAGAGATTGCTGCACCGTCTGACCAATTCCAAAAGTTTAGTTTTGAACTCTAATGAATCTTTGCTCGTCTCCTCTCTTAGCACTTCCAGTTGTTAAATAATTAATTCTTCTTTGATTGCACTTCTTTATGTGCTTTTATAAGCTTATTTGTATTATTTTGTGCTGTATTTTATTTGTACTCAGCCTCTTGTCATTGTTTTAGAGCACAGAGTTACCAGACAGAATTAATTTGAGGTATACTTTTTCACCCTTTGTATAGTGTACACACCGAGGATCTGTGATCTACAGTAATTCTTATTCATTTAGAATATAATAATTTGTTCCTGTCAGAACAGGGACTGGTTTGTTGTTTTAAATTACTGACTTTTGTTTTTGTTGGCACATTCCCCTATCCAAATGGAACATCTGACAAAAATCTATTTGTGTGACAGCTCAGTCGAGATAGGTGCTCCGTGTTGCCTAACAGTACAGTTTGGGGTCCCCAAGATAAAAGTTGACTGAATGCCAAGATTTTAGTGGAGCTTGTTTGTGCAGATAACAGATGTAATCCATATTCCTCAGGTCTGTAAATCAAACAAAGGAGAAATATGTATGCACACCGTTCCCTTTGAGATAGTGGACGGTAGTTTCTTCTTAATAACAATGGGGACTATCTAACCCCTGAGAACAATGGAGAGCTGACACCAGGGATGTTCCTATATGAAATTAGAGCGATTAGAAGATTCTTAGAATGCTTCTTCCCTTTTAGCAGATAGCGCCTAAATAAATTATTCAGTAGCTCTGGTTTGTGGTGCTCTGACAATTTCTGCTCTTATGGGGTTTTGTCTGTTTAGAACCGAGCTTAAATTATTTTAGGTCTGAAAATTGATCCTCAATACAGTGGGATAGGAAATCCAGCCAATAGGTCTTGACTGTGTTTTCCAGGCTGACACATGTACCATCCTTAGTGACCATCTATGGAAATATTGTTTAAGAAAACACATGCTGTTTTCTAATGGCACTCTGCAGTTATGCTTCCAGGATAAAATAAGATCCTGAAATATCCTCTTTTTGATGAGGTTGTGTGAATCAATAGTGTGAAATCCAAGCTAGGAATCTTAGTGGCCTAGCATGCACTTTTTGATCAAATAGTTCTTAAGGTGCAGTAATTGCTTTTCATCCCCAGATAAAAATATTCCCCAAGTCAGCAGTTTGCAACTGTCCATCCCATTTTTGTTGCTTAACTGTGGAACGTCTTACGTTTTGAAGCTGATGCTCAAGCACCACTCCTCAGGTTTATTCAGGACAAAATTTTCCCAGGTTGACAGCTATCCAAGCCATGAATTCTAATCTGGAAGAGTTCTTGCTAGATAAGTGTGTTACTACAAGGACATCTTTATGGGCAACTTGTATATACTTTGTTACTAGAACATCTTAGGATATCTTGCATTCTCAGGATACCTTTGAGTATGAAATCACTGTAATTTTACAGAAGGATACTTTAATACACAAATCTGCTAGTTAATTCCTTATCGATTAAAATATCTCCTGAAAGACCCTACTTCTTGCTTATTTTTCTTATTTTTCTCATATTTGTAGAATTACTGATCTGTTAATTCAAATTCTGTGAGTACACAGTATTTTTATGCCTTGGAAAATCAAGATAGGTAAATAAAAAGCATAATGTTTCATCATATGGTGTGTTTGAGATCAGCTGAAACCATGCTTTGCTTTTTTTTTTTCCCACGATATTTTAGACTGAAATTGATCTAACCTGTTGCATTCATTCTTACCTTTTATTGAACTTTCTCCATCTCTTTTGTAGAAAGGTTATAACAAAATACTTCCAATGTTCAAACTGATGCTCAATAAAGTTTTTGAATGAGTATGTTGGTAGATTTTTATCATCCTGCTGTTAATAAATGTCCATTTATGATCAAAGTTAACAGTTCTTGTAATATCTTAGGTAATGTATTGTCAGGTATATGCATCTCCATTTAAGGAGGAAAAAAGTGTAAGCTGTCACCGAAAAATAACCTAAACTTTTTCCATGGGGCCACTGCTTCAGAAATCCTTGAAACTGTTGCAGACCTGCTACAGTGGTTACTCTTCACCTATAGAACCATAACATCACCTTAGCACAGTAACAGTGGGCAAACGAAAGCATGGACTCTTCAGGCTGACTCTCTTGTTCCTTGTATGGTCCTGTGTGGGACTTGAGAAGGGATGGTAGGCAAGGACCTAAATATCTGATCAGAGAGAGGGAACCAGTAAGGAATGGCAAAAGAATCATGGCAAACGGGCAAAAATATGATGTTTCCTCATGCTTCATGTTAGAGGGGTGTAAGTATGGTCAGATTGGAGAAAACTTGCTAAACTGGGGGAAGAAGGTGCAAACTCCAAGTGGTGTCGGACTGATGAGTGGTAGGGAGAGGGGAAGAATGGCAGGTACTTCACCTGAGAGTTTAGTAGGATGTTTGGTATCTCTCTGTATCTTGTGTGAGTTCATTTTTTTAGGTTGAAATTTTGACCCAAGGTTATAACATAAAATTGACTCTGTCCCTGAATGCTTATGAATAAAAAACCCAGGTATATGCTATATATTTGGGTTTCTTTTCTTCCATTTCTTATATTCTTTGTGTGTTGGTTTTGCATGTCAGGTTCATGGATTGGAGTTGGAAATATTATGTTTGCCATATGCTATCAAACTTTGTTTTTCTTTGTATCAGATCATTTTTGTTTGATGTTAACAGCTTTGTTATACCAGAAGTTTCTAAACTGTGCCATGCAGGAACAGCTGGTGGGGTGGAGGGACAGATGTTTGGTCAAATGGTACTGGGCCTTTCTTGCATTTCAAAGGAGCCGAGCAGAGATATAATATGACTGTAGAGTATAGTTCTGTTATTCTAATCTGATTAATTTGAATATTTGCCATTGTTTATTAAGAGATTGGAAGAGCAAATGACCTGTATGAGCAGAAATTGAGAACTGATTCATTAGATGATCTTTCTCTTATTGTGGAATTTACCGGTGAAGATGAGAACTTCTGAATTAAATTCATGTGGCCAATACGTGCCCCATGGAAGATATGTTACAACATCCTGTGATATAAATGGATTTCTTTTGATATTTTAATTGTTACCTTCTTTCTTTAGAACTTCTGTTTTGTTCAAATGGAAAGCGGGATAACTTTTGAATTTAATCTTTGCCCTAATACTGAGGTCTGAACATATTTCTTCATGTGCGTGAATGCTTGTTCAGTTGTTATTTAAGTAAAAGAAGTATTATATAAGCAGTAACCATCAAGGTTTATTAAGTATGAAGATCTTAAATGTACCTTAAACTCCCTGAACTGCTGATCATCAGAAACTGGCAGCGTCTACTGAAATGAGAATCATTCCATCCCTGCTCTGTTCCTTAAGATTTCTCCTTGTTATCCATTAATGGCCACTGTAGGAAGCAGTACAAGTTCTGGACTAATTGAAGCTTTACTGATATGGCAGTCTTTATGCAGTATTACATAAAGTGAGGTTTTCCTTAAGGTTCACGCTACATTTCCTTGACAGTGAAAATCTAGGCAGCTATAAACAAGATCAATAGACATGTGTAAGCATTGTTGGTGACAACACAGGAACAGGGACAAAACAGCAATACTCAGTGAATGTTTTGAGTTTGGACATCAATATTTACTGGGAAATGAGCTACTGTCAGTATCAGTGTTCCTCATTACTGTTTTTGTTGTATGTTGGTCCACTCAGAGTCAGAATTTCTGACTATGCTATAGGTAAGGGGAAAAATAACAAGTTAGATGAAGTCTGTCTGTCAGGAACTTTCAATGCCATATATTTTCTAAATAGCAATATACTGCTTTTCTATTATGATGTGTGAGGCTTTCTTCAGTTCTGAAGAAATAAACCAAGGGGGAGGGGGTTGGCATGGCTATTTTTTTATACAAATATGTGCATTGTAATAATAACTCTCCATCCATTTTAGGCACCTGAAAATATCAATACTGTTTATAAGTATTTTCACGGAATGGGAGAGACTGAAGAACTCAAATGCAGAAGCAGAATAAAAAGGAGGGAGGACTTTAGATAAATTATAGGTAGAGGATTAGTTACTGACTTTTATCTCAGGTAGTGTAAAGCAAGAACTGCTAATCATCAGCTTGTGATAAAACTAGAAAATGTCATGTCTGAACATTGGGCTAGTATTTTATCATATTAGCTATTGATTTAACACAGCATGAAACAACTGGTTCTGTCCCAGTAGTGCCTGGTGGGGAGCGGTGAGGGTACAGACTTACTCCTCCTTCAATCTGCTGCAAACTTCAAAGCCTAATTGTGACCACTTCTCTACTAAAATTGCTAAACTCAGACAATTTTAACTCTTTTTCAAATAAGAGAATGTGTTTGTGTGTAAGTGCACGTGGAAGGAAGGCAGTCACAGCTAAATCATGTCAAGGCAAAAATAATCAATTCAGGAAGCATGGACAGTAAGATCCAAAAATCAGTTCTGACTGGGCTGTGTTACAAAGTATTGTTCATTTTCCTTTTTATTAATCAATAGTTTGAGCTAATGTGCTTATGGTCCAAAATACCTGCATTGAAATATACGGTGAGCACCATGTGGGAAATTAGTATGCAAACCACCTCGATTACACTGTTTTCTACTTAAAATAATGATTGCTGAAAAGAATAATTATTTTGCATGTAGGGATGAATGCAGAAATTATTCCCTGCAACTCTCGTTAAACAAGGTATTTCACATTTATTCTGTCTTAATATTGTTAGGAATTAACTGAGATTTTCTTATTCCATGTATTAGTGTCAGGAATTAAAAAACTTATATTGTTATACATGTGGAAAGATGCCTGAAAAAGAGAAAGGGGGAGTATGTATGCTGAGTGAAAAAAGGACAGTGCCTAAAAATAACTTTTTATACCCTGTAAAGTATTTTTGGAAAGGCCTGCTTAAGTTTCTTCAGTTTAAAATAGATCCTATCGGAGTGGCATGGATGTAGGTGGGACAATTCAGCTGCCTTGGAAACATCTCATTCACCTACCTTGCCCTCATTCTCGGTGTCCAAAATGAGATCTTTCTTTATGGTTTCCTTTTGGTTTTTTACTCTCAGAGTTCACAGTGGACAAAATGTATAACTTATTAATAGAACTGAGCTCTGTTACAAAATTGTACTGTTAACTGGAAAGCCTGAAAGCCTGGAAATTACTAGTTTTCCTAGGCTTTACCTACTGTTAGAAATCCAGGGAGTGAGAAAGCTGAAAAAGATGATGGTAGCATTCAAGAATGGCAACTGCTCCAGCCCAGTTACAGATTTTCATTACAGTTGATATGTGTAGTGTCTTGCAGGTACAGGTAAAAATAGGTAAAGATGATTAAGTAACAAATGGAGGAAGTAGCACTTGGATGCTCCTTCCTGGAAAAGGAGGAAGCTGTTGGAAAGTACCAGCAGATGTCTTGTTATTGTTAGCAATGGGAACATAGGCTCCAGATAGAAATACCAGCTGAAGCAAAGATGTTTTAAGGAACGTTTCATGTTTTGGTTTATCTGAGATGTTTATTATACTTTACTGTGGTATAAGCTAATTAGATAAAAAGTCAAGAAATGTTCACCCTTACAGAATAGATTTCTCACCTTTAGAGGAAAATGGATCCCTGTTTTTGTTTTCTTGGTTCATCTCTCTGTTGGTCCAACATGCTGGAGTTTATCTTCCATCTTGAAGATTAACATTTATGTGAATTGCAAACCTCTTGCATAGCACAAAGTCTCTGGACCACATGACAATTTGAAGTGCATGATTCTGATGTGTAGTTGCTCCTTGTCCTCTAAACAACATATGTTGGATAAATGATTCAGTGTAGTTGCATGGTACTAAATATACTTCCAAAAATAGGAAAAAGGATCAAAAGCAAGATTTATTTAAAAAAAAAAAGAACAACTATAATATATGAATTTGGTCATTACAACAAAGAGATGAATTGAGATGACTAATGAAGTCTCATAAAAGAAACAGAAGCCTGTACTGGGAAATGACACTAGGAGTTCTATATTCCATTGTTATCCTTAACAATCTTCCCTGGAATATAATTCTGCAGAGAATCATGTAGCTCTTTACTTGAACATGCTATGTGCCTATGCATGTTCTAAATGCAAAGATCTGCTGTAGCTAAACTGTACAGACTTATTTTTTTGTAGCCTAGTTTTGCTGATCTTTAAATTGAAGCTATTTGTATCTTGTGAGGAATAGCAGCCTAAATGCCCTTAGGCTGTTCCTGTTCTTTGCATCCAATCTAGACATGTCCCTTTTGCCTCCAAGCCCATATGTAGACCTGTGCTATAAATTACATAATTTCTTCCACTTAGACCCTCTACATCCAAATGAATAGTCAAGTTGTGGGTAACTTTGAAACTCTGCCAGGTGAGTTATCTCATACATATGGCTGAGGTATTTTTATTTTCAAACTCTCATCTGAGATGGGGAGAGAGTGTATTCTCCCCTCTCCAACCTTGTTCTTTCCTTTTCTTCCAGCCTACTGATTGAAATGACTGTGGCAAGTAAGGGTCTGCAAGTTGCAAAACCTTTGTCAACAAATTAGGCAAATATATGCAAATTTTTGCTATATATGTCAAGGCAAAGGGCGCTAACACCAGCCAACTTTTAATTTAGCAAGCTAGATTATCAAAGTTTAGAGGAGTTTTCATTGACTGAATAGGCAATTTGGTTAACTTTATTAGCTAAGTAGATGTGTAAAAATAGGGTTTATAATCAAATATGAAAGTTTATAATAATGGTCATTTGAATCGATAGGAAGGAGTTCTATGAAATACTGAAATTAGAGTACTGAAAAGCCTATTACAGGTACAGACCAGCAGATGTGGGTAACAGTAGGTCACAGAATAGCTGCAAAAGGCAGATGTCACTGTGTTGGCCTATGGAGAGGTTACAGTTAAATTTGTAGGAATACTCAGTAATCCTTTGTGTATCAGATGATGCCTGACATATTATTTTTGAGATTATGGCATCAGAGAAAAAAGGTAGACAAACTGATGTACAGAACAGCCCAAAGCTGGAAGCAACTTGGAGAAACTTAATTCTGCTCAAAGAATAAAGTAAAGCATAAGTAGGAACCATAATTTGGTAATAGGATGTAGGAACTGAAACAAGCAACTAGATGAGTAGTTATAATTTAAAAAAAAAAAAAAAGATGTAATCAGGAGGCTAAGGGGAGTTATCCATTGTTATGCTTGGAGAGTGCTATCCTAGCCCAAACAGAGCTTACCTGAAGTTTTCCATGTCTGGATTTCTAATTTTGAAAAATCTTTCTGTTTCTAGGTTAAGTTTAAAAGGTAGAGCTCAGGCAAATACATAAATACTAATGTCTTTGAACAATAAAAGTCTTCCTCTGTTACTCTTTGAGTTCACAGAAATGATGAGTTACAAGTCTCTTACAGGACACATTTTCTTCCCTGCCTCCAACACATGCAATCTAGCAGGTTGTTTAAGCATCAGCTGTGTTGGTGACATACATGGTCCACTGGTCATGAGTTTCATATGGAAGTAGTTTTGTGGGCAGAAGCTGCATTTTTTATGACCAACATAATAGAATGTGTTGTATCCCCATGGGTCTTTGCTTGACCTTTCTCCCTGCCCTCACCCCGTAATGAAACTAAAAGCGTGTTTGATGATGATTATTGAAAAGAAGATTTATAGACCTGTGGCTTCTACTTAAAATGGGTGATAGTATTTCTACATTAATTTCACATTCACACTTGAGGCTGGATTTCTCTCTGCTGTTGTAGGAAGCCAAAGACATTGGGCAGAATGGCAGAATACAGGTTTTAAGTCGTATACTGTTCTTTCCAAGATGCTTTTGATATTTTTGGTGTGCTGTAGGGAGGGCAGGCAAGGCTGGGAATGGCTTAGACACTGGCTTTTGCTGGCCAAAGCGTACTGTTGAATTGGTTCTTTCAATCAGAACTTCCATAGGATTTATAGAATAGTTTTTATTTCCTCTTGGACAGAAAAGTGTCAGCTTTCTTTTTATATATATATATTTAATAAGGAAATGATTGGAAGTCCAGTGTTGCATCAGGTTGTATATTAGGACTCTGTAATTGTGTTCCTGCTTCTTACACACAATCAGTAAAAACAGCTAATTTGGAACAGGAAAACACCTTTTGAGTTGCACCCTAGGTGTCTAGTCTATTGCTCCTGCATCCGCTTGGCAGAGAAATGTAGGAGTTTTGAAAACTGAACTTTGAATACAATTTCTTAAGCAATTTCAGTTATTTTATTTGCTGTTTAAATAAAAGCTGTAAGATTGTTGAGCAGGAGAACTTACTTTTTCTTGTAAATTTGTTAAACTATCTTTTCAATTTTTTCTCAGAAAAAAATATTTAAGTTTCTATTGAGAAAGACAAACATGAAAGTGTATGTGTTCTGTAGAATTTTGCATTTGAGGATCAAGTCACTTTTTCACCTTGCTTTTAGCAAGATGGGAAAACCAACTACTCTCACAGAACAGAAAATAAAATCTCAATGATTCCTACAAATTATTTCTGGTTATGCTAATCTTGGGTATTATTTACATCTAGAGCAGGGTCAAACTCTGAAACAGATGTCTGAAGATTTTTTTTTTTAAACCATTTACATATACTCGGAAATTCTAATGAATTTTATTTGAAAACAGATGCTTGTGGATAAATAAACCTTTTTGTTTGCTTATGCACGTTTTGCCAGAAAAAAAATCTGTTTAATCTGCTCTTAAAACATTGAGCCTGAAAAATGAAGAGGGTAAGGCGAAAGGATTTGCTGGACCTTTTGTCTGAAAGACACCTAGGTTTGCTTGTCTGTGCAGGGGGCCGCTTGGCGTTTAGGAGGGGGCAAGCTATTCCTCAGCTCAGGTATGAAAATGTGCCATACTTTATATCAATTATTTGGCTGATTGCTGGAAGTGCGTTGGAGTGAGGGGGCATTGGCTAGTTCTGGCCTTCACTAATGGGAACATTTCAGTGTGTGGATGAGTAATTAAAGTATAGAATGCGGAAAATTAGGCCAGAATTGAATAGAAATGAATAAGTATGCGTTCTGTTGTGCAGATGTTGGAAACAGATTATTTTGGATACCTCTTTCTATCTACATCTTATTTGGTTACCATGTAAAAATCGGTCATATACCATGTAGATTGTTTTTCTTCCCATTGCCTTTTCTGTTTTTATGTTGTGATGTATCTGTATGGTTAGTAATTTAGCAAAATATCCTGTCTGCCAGGTGTGGGAACTAGCTGATTGTATTGTAATACCAGATCATTACTTAATTCATATGCAACCTAGCCTAGCACATGGAAAGCATTATAAATCTATTTACAGTGTGGCTGGTCTGATGATAACATTGTATTAAATTCCCAGGTGAGGCAATTTAAGCAATTGCTTTGCCATGTGTAGGGCATGGAAATTAACTTCTCATATGCTTTAGTAATAGACGAACTTCATTGTTATGCTCATATTAGTAGTATAGCAGGATTCTTACAGTCTGGTTACATGTACCCTACTTCACATGTAGAATCATACAGGGGGGGTGGTGCTGCAGATCACAGATCTTAATTAGTTTAAGCTGAGTTAATTCATTTCAATTCTAATTTAGCTGTGCTTGCCCATGAACACATTCAGTTCTATTGGGAAATGTTAAGGCTTGGGTCAAGTAGACAGATTGTTTAAAGCCAAATTGCCAGACAGAACTGAGCAAGTGTATCTGTTTGAACAGGGCTTTAAGAAAATCACCCAATCAGTATGCAAAAATCCTGTTCATAAACCAAGAGAGATCTGCCTGGAATCAGAAAGTCTTCCTTGTCAGAAGGTCTGAGTACTGTAGTACATTTAAAACAGCCCCTGAAACTTTCTCAGTCTTGAAGTTCTCCTAGAAAGCAGTTTAACCCTTTTGTGTCGTCATGCGTTTGTGTGCATGAGACATTGGAACGCAAACGTGTGCAGAGTTAAAAACACTCGTGTGCTTGGGCTTTTCTTCTATGTATGTATGAGAAAATAACAAAATACAAGGAAAACTTCTATATATGACAGACCTTTACAGAGAAAACTGCACACAGAACCTCTTAAACCTATGCTGAGCTGCCCAGAAATGCCTTGGATTACAAACTCTGTAAAGCTTCTGTCTTTTCTAGAAACATACATATAAAGTACCGGTAGACAGTGGTAACTGACAACTAAGACTAAAAATGTTGACAATTTCTTGATTTGCCTGGTTAGCTTATGTATAGAAGTCATTAACTATTTATAAAATGCATTATGAATTGGGTTCCTTCAAACTGTAGCAGAGTGTGACATTTCCAGCTCAAACTATCAGTCTTGCATTTGGCTAAAGTACATATTTATAAACAGCTGATAGTTATGAACTAAAAATAAAAAGTAAAAAATTGTACAATTATTGAGTTCAGATGAACCATACTAATTTTGATAGGCACATTAAAAAGTATTAGCCAATATTGCTGTAATAAAAATAAGAATAGTAATTTGAGGTATTGATATTTTGGACAAATCCTGAAAGAACAAACGAACACTTTAGTTCAAAGACCTTTCCTTTTATATTATTGATTCATTTGGTAGTGAAACTGTGATCAAAAGTAGTATCAAATTATTTATTGATTATGGCAAAGATATTCTTAATTGTAGTCAAAGGGTTATTTCTTTTAATATAATTGCTGATTTTCAGATCATGACAAGATGATTGCAATAAAAGAACAATGATACAAATCTATTTATTAAGTTCAGTGGTGATGATATAAAAGATTATAAAGAGCCTCTAAAAATTGTATTACCATTAACTTTTATTTCTTTCCTATGAAGAATATTCTTTTCCCTTTCTTCCACACAGGCTCTTATGAATGAGAATGTCAGCCAGTTAAATCTTTCAAATAAATGATGTGTAACCAAGGACCATCTCAGTCTCTACATATAATTAGGCAACTTGTTCACTGGAGAACGAGCTTATGAAGCATCATGCTCCTCATCTCAGTCTAATAATGATAAATACATTCAACACTAACAGAATCAATGGGGCTGAGTAATTTTGCAAAATTGGGAGAGACTGTACAGTTGAACTACCTAGACCTCAAATGGGAAGATTGAATCTTAATCAGAAAAGAAGATTAGATATTTATCGGTATATATTTGTAATTTTCTTCCTTGTTTGATGTGTATCAAATAAAAATAGGAAAATAATATAATTGAGCAATCTGTGTCAATTTGTTGGCTTTTTGGTGAAAAAAGAGAAAAACAAAACCTATCTCCATATGATATTCTTGCATACTGTGGAGTGTTTTAGTCCCCCATAGTGATGAAATGAATAATTTAAACAGGCAGCTCTGATACCACAGCCTGTTTAAAGGTTCTCATTTCCTTTAATGCTGTAGACTACTTTAGCTTGGTTAGGATGAAACTGTGACAGCTGAGATCTCCAAAAGATTTGGCACAATTCAACTCTTGTAGTAGGTCCATGGTATGCTTTGTCCTTGCTACGTACATCTGTAGCTTTAGTATACAACCTAGATCTGAACACGAGTAACTGAATCACAAAGCGCTAAGCACTGTAACCACGATGATAACAAAGGGCGAGCTACACAGGATAAAAAGCTAAAATGTCTTGCTCTGAGGTGATCAATGCAAGGCTGCACTGCTAGGTTCCTGGCATAAGGGGTGACCACTTCCAAACTACTTTGTCACAAAGGTAATGAATTTCCTTGTGCTCAGCGTAATTTCTAGTGGGTTGTTTCCTGGGTCTCAGTCCCAAGCATGCTTTTTGACGTAATTGTCCAATTACAGGATGTTTGAGGAGGGATTGGGTTTTCCTGAATTCCTCTGGGTGGTGACTACCACACCAGAGTGTGAGGGAAGGTCCCATCAATAAAGGAAAGTCTACAGCTTACTACAGTTTGCTACTCTTCCTCTGATGAAGTGTAAAACTGATCATAACTTCAATCAAATGTAAAAAGATTTTAGATAATGCATTAAAAATCCATTCTCTCTTTTAATGGTGAATGTACGAATATTAATCAAGTAAGAGCCAACAAAGTTTGGCCAACAAAGATTGAAAGCTGGGCTGATGTTTCATCTATGGACTTCCCTTGGTTTCCACTGAACGTTGTGCTATGTTGGTGATCTTCATTTGGTTTCCATTGCTTGGCACTTATCTAGTTTAGAATCAATATCATTATCAGTTAATGAGAAAATAGAGTGTTTATAAGTTGTAATGGCTGTCTCGGTTCTGTAGTGACTCCATGAACTGCTGAAAATCATTGTTTCCTTATACTGTTTTTTTTTTTCTGCTTTCTTTTGCCCTTTGGTTTCTGGTCCTTTCCCTGTAAGCCTTAGCAGTATAGGACACACATATTAATTTCTTCATCTCTAAGTTCAATCAGTTTTGTCAAAAGTGCAGGGTTTATGTTTTGCTTTTTTTTTTTTTTCTTTAAATGGGGAAAACCTCAGTCTTCCTCTCTGATTTAATGGCATCACTGCAGGGTTACTCGGAGTTCTGCATCCAGCTAGCAAGTGTGCTTTAGAAAAATACATTTGGTTTTCTTCAGTGGCCTTGGTATTAATGTATATTACCTTTCCCAGTTACCTGATTGTCAGAATTGGGATCTCACATTATATTCCTTGAGCGTCACCGAAACTGCTTTCATTGCTGAAATGTTGGGGATGTGGCTGTCTTAGGAGTGCTAAGGTTTTGCCATGCAGATTTGTCAAAGCACGGCAGTTGAAGAACTTTTTAATAACTTTTACTTGCAGATTTTTTTATATTTTTTTATCAAATAGGTATCCATTAGGGGGCTCTCGAGGTTTAAGATGATCAGCCTTGATACCAATGGCTTCAGAGCTTTACTTCCTAACCCTTTTTTCTTTTTGTTTTACAGAAAAGGTCACGGATCGCCTACAGTGATGAGGTGCGGAATGAGCTCCTAGGGGATGACGGGAATTCCTCAGAGAACCAGGTAGGATGCTAATCAAGAAGCCCTAGTGGGTGGCTGGAGGGTGAAGGAGGTCACTGGCACACTGGGCTTCTCAAGCTGCTCCTTAACAGCATTAGCAACAACTCATGTGGAAGTGATACTGTTTAATGCAAAGCTGGGGTCTTAATCAACTTCAAAATGTTTCTTGGAGATCTTACATTTAACCCTTTAACTTGTGATCACTGTCTGCTATCTTAAAAAAAATCTTTTCTTCTCTTTTCTTTATTATTTAGTACTTAAGAAATAACTTGAAACGCGCTGTTTGCCGACAAAGCCAAGGTCTTCACCTCAAACACATGTAAAAGGAATAAAAAAAGTACATAATGCAGCTTTGATAATAATGCGGTATAATTAAATCAACACTGGCAGGCAAAACAAATGAAAGTGCGCTCTCAGAATTAGGCAGTACCCACTCAGTTTCCTTGTGTGATTCCTTCCCTAAACAGATTTTCTCTCCTTGTACCAAAAAACACAAGTTGTACTAATAAAAGCATGCTTTCATACTGCATGTTGTACCAGAATGCAGAGTGCTATCCATCTCTTTTAATGAAGGAAAGCTTGATAATCCTAAGGCTTTTTTAAAATCTTGCACTTGTGGTGTTCTAGACACTACAGTGAGGATCCTTCTAGACTACAGAAAATTACAGGGGCAACTTTATATTCAGGGGAGTTTGACCCACCTGTTAATATTTCTTTTGGTACTGAAACTTGAGAAGCTCTGTCTAAAAATAGAATGTTTCTTTTCTTTTTGAAAATCATGTCAGCTGCAATCAAAGTTTGAGTGAGTAGTTTGTTGAAAGTTTTCTTAAATATCAGATTTTCTCTTCTGACCATATAGAATTTAAATAACACTGGTAATGAAAATTAAAATTGTTTTAATGTTTACCTGATAGAAACAATATTAAATAAGGAAATGGATCAGAGCCATGTTCTGCAAGTTTTTGTATCTTCTACCCTCGGTATAATCTCAGTTCCACTAAGGACAGAAAAAAGGACTTGGAAACTTATTCCAGTACAATGAATTTTTAAACACAGGCCCCCTTAAACCTTAACCTTATACAATATTTTAAATGTGCTGTGTACATTTTAATCTTTGTAATAGACTTTAATACATACATTAATGAAGCTATACATGGGATACAATATGTATGTAGACTAAAGACTGTAGTGTGTAGCTAAGTTTAAGAAATAATAATCTTCGTGTTTATATGTTACAGCAAGGGGAGATTCCAAAATTTGAATAAAGAGAGGGTTTTATCTCTAAATAATGAATTTAGGGAAAAGATGGTTTAAGGGGAAAGAGTTGCACAGTCTGCACATCATGATCATAAACTCAGTCCTGTGAAAGTGTTAAGATTCTAATTTTATTTCTTTTAAGGTGCTGCTGTTTTTACATTTCAAGAAAAATTGCGTGAATTCAGACATAAAAGGGCAATTGTAATAAGAAGCTTTACTTATAACAGAATATCTTATGTGTAGGGAAGAGATAAAATATTTTATTTTCACTTTTTAAGGAATGATTAAATAACTGGTTCATGTGTGCTTTTTGCAAGTGATGATGTCTTTTCTAAACTTGGTTTAAGAAGCATGTTCTTGTCTCAAGGAACCAAATGATACCTTCAACTGTTTGTCAACATGACATTTTTCTTCCTAATGACATATTAAAGGCAGGAAAACTTTGAGTGGTAAAGGCAATTTATGTAGTCTTTTAGGAAATCAAAATCCTTTTCCATAACCAAACTTGAAATTGTTGACCCTGTACCTTTGAAAGTTCTGATTTCTTTCATACCTTCCTTGAAAAATCTTATGAAATACCAACATAAAGCAGACACCTAGCTTTTAAATGCGTGCATGCCGATATTTAAAAAAAAATAGTATTGTGTTGATCCAATAATTGATTTCACAATCTATTTTTCTTATGAAATGTCATTATTTATATGTGTACTTATTTCATATACATGTAGTTATGGGTACAAGCAGTTAGTGCAAAAACTTCAGTCTGATGTTGAGCTCATCAGAAGGTACAGCTACTCAAATCACATGTAAGGTTTGGGCACTTACATCCTGAATATGTTACACCAATGTATTTAGCTCAGTAATCCCAGGTCTAATACACTTTCAGTCCTATACATTATTATATCAATAGAAAACTTGCACTAGATGACAAAAGGATGCTCAGGTATATCCTATAGCTACATAAAATATTTGAAGTTCTTTCAAACTCTTGCTTTTAATTTGCTGGTTGAAAATGAATATAGGTAGGTAGAATGACCCTCACCCTAATATTATAGGACTTTTACAACCCAGTCAATTTGGATTAGGTTAAATTAGTTAAACTGGTCAACATTAGGTTTGAATTCTCCGGTTCAGTCACCAAACCATGAAAGAGATGAGAGATTTCTCTTCTGACACAGGAGTTGTTAAAAAAAGTTGCCAGCTCAGAATTGCTCCTGTATCGATTACCAAATAATGAAAAAATTTGCCAGTAGAAATGCTGAATATCTGGTTGGACTGAGATGTTACCCAAGGGAAATGACATATGAGCTACACATTTTAGGTATGGTGTTTTCATCATGGTAAACATTTGCATAAAGTTTTTGGTGGAATGAGAAGATGAAAGGAAATTAATGTATACTGCCTAGTATAATCACATGAAGTATCTAGAAATAAATGGGGCACAGTAAAATAGTTTGGATTGGTTTTTTTATTCAGCTTGGGATTTTAGTTGATTTTTAAAGGTACTATCAGAGCAAACCACGGACAAGTTATAAGCTGTAATGAATGGAGTCATAGGTATGAGTTCCCAGTTGTTCTCCCAAGAAGAAAGATTGATGTACAAACAGAAAATTGCAGTATTATAAAATAATGATTTATCTTTCTCACTTTTTCTAAAATGTTTCCCATAAGTATCAGTCATGTGTAGGTGTCAACTTAGAATATAGTTGCCTTGTAATGATAATACCAAAATTTAACTAATTTTACCGGATAAAGCATATGGAAACTTCTTGTAAGAAGTTATAAGAATTAGGCAATTCTGCTTTTCAGAGCTTCTTTTGAAATAAAAGTGTAATTGGTTAGTGAGGTAGGTAGTCATGGAGTGCTCCTAATGCACAGTTTAGTGAAGTCATTGTTTGGTACACATTAATTTCTTCTTAATTTGAATCAGGGGACTGGAGTCAGATGAGGAACATAGAGGTTGAGAATCAGGAGACATTCTGTCTCTCATCAGAAAAATCCACCTCGCAACCCCAAACCCAAAAACCTACTGTGTGCATTTGGCTGTTACTTCTTTTCCAGAAGTGTTCTTAAATGGGCTCTTTCACTTTCAAGCCTTATTTGTCATTCTGGCCACCAGCGTTTATCAAATCCCTTGAAAGTTCTGAGCTTGTCAGAGCAATGATGCACTACTTGAAGTTGTGGCTTCACTTAATAATCATAGAACTGTTTTATGTGGGGATTCATGTGGTTTTTTTTTAGAAGGTATGTTGGCTTAAATCAGAAAACCATCTAGACCAAAACAGCGTCAGGTAGTATTACCAACTTTCTTGAAAAATAATAGTGTTCCTTTCTCTTTTGCAACTGTTCATTAGTAAGTTTAAATAAAATTGCTTTAGGTTAAATTGCATGTCTGTATACACATACACTGTATGGGTGATTTGTGGTGAACAAATATTTTGTGGCTACTTAATTTCTGACTACAAAGTTCTGATAATATTAGATTTGGGCTTGCTGTGCATAAAGTGTGTCAAACTTCAGCTACAGACCAGGGGGTGAAGTTGGTCAATTTAATTCCCCAAGATCTAAAGAAGGTCGGTATCATTTCATATAGCCCTGGCAGAGCAGATCATTACCAGACACAAATCTGTTCGTTACATGCCGAGGGTTTATAGCAAAATAAATAGACTGTCATCATAAGTTCAGAAAATTGTGTGTTCGACCCACGATAATGTGTAAAGGGCGTTTAATAGAGTTCAGCATTTATTCGTTATCTATATGCGGACAGAGACGGCGGTAGCGTTATCAGCTTTTTTAAAAAAATTCGGTAGTTTTCTATGTCACATGACATGCCTCACAGACACACACACACCCGCGCACGCACACACACGCACACCCACCCCATCTCTCTCCCTCGCTCTCTGTGGAGCAGTTTTGATTTTAGTCACAGCAGAAGGCTTAGCCACAAGAGATTCTGCTGGTTCAAACCAGCGTAAACCAGATATTTTTTTTTTAGCCTACAAAGGAACAGATTACCTCTTGTATCGAATTCTGTATTGCAACCCACGCCCCCCCAAACAATCTTTGTTTCAAAAAATATGCTGATTATCATAACCTAAAATGGTGGCTGCACACAGCTTAGTGCTGTTTACAGTTGAGCGGTAAGCATAATAAACTAATGTTTCAAAATAGAAAAGTAAAAGTAACACATTTTCATCAAGAGCATTGTTAAATGGGGGAAAAATACATCTTTTGTTAATTTGAATGAATATCTTTCAGCCAATGTTTTAAAAAAACCCACCCCGTCTCCCATTACTTAGCTTAGCTGCAAATCCCATGCAGAGCTTAAATTCAGCCATGCAGCACAAACAAGATAGAACATTTTTGTTTGGGACCTATTGAAAAAACAAATGTGCAGCATTTTAAAACTCTCGCTGATTATAGCAGGGTGGCAGGCCCAAACGGGCTCTATTGCGGGAGAGTAGTTTTAAACTTTGGCCCTTTAAGTATCATAGCCAGCTGAAGAATGGTGGCCTCAGAAAGAAAAGATAGCTATGTGATCAACTCCCAGATCGTCTCTTTCTAAAGAGACTTAATGTTTGCCTTTTTGGGGAAAAAAAAAAGGAGGAGGGGGGGGAAGATCTGGAGAAAGAGACCAATTTATGATAGGCCAAGCACTTGAATTTAAGCGCTGGTTTGGCGGACAATGCAGTTTTCTTTATACTAAATTCTCACAAAGTTTCTTCAACTACACACTGAAGAGCCGTTTCAGTTTAACTCCGTGTAGTGGTAGTAGTAGTAGTAGTGGCCCTCCTGATTACATCTAGTTAGAGCTTCATTGCCTGTTTTGGGAACGGGGTGAGGCATACATTCACTTTTAGAGGAGCCATATGAAACAATAGAGAATAATGGAGGTTCTTTTGTTTACTTCACGCTGGCGAGGCATTATTAGTAGTAAACATTCTCAGCTTACACATGTGTTGAAAATGAGTGTTATGAAACTGTAGGTGAAGTAACAGCATAAACTGAGATAATGATGTAGCTGTTGTAATTTCGAATTCAACTGGAATCGGTGAGAGGACTGTAATTTTTTTTTTTTTTAAAGAGCCACTCTTATACAGACATTTGTTGTGAGTAATTATACGTTTTGTTCCAGTACAAATAATGTATCTAATTCTTTAAGGGCAGAATGCATTACACCATAGCTTGATAATCAGACTGGGGATTTATAGTTTTTATAGTAAACCTGCCAGAGCAATATTATTGATAGTGCAATAATATTGATTATTGTGATGATTTACAAGCATAAATTGATAAATATAAATGTATATACTATGTAAATACACACACACACACAATGTGTCTATATATATACACACACACTGCATAGTGGTCTAGGATTAAGAACCTGGAATAGGTCTTTTCTGAGGGAAGTGTTTCATGATGGTCCCTATTCCTTTGTCTATTTTAAAATATGCTATGCAATAAATAATAGTTCTGAGCTGTTTAACTAAGCAGCCTTTTTTTTTTTTAAACTGGAAAAAGCCCTCTACATGAGGTTCAATAATAAAATTAGATAATATAGTTACATTAGAACTCAGGCATATAAAAACTGAAATACTGGTTACATGCTGTAAAGATGCAGTCATCTATTAATAAGTTAGATCTGCTAGTAAAATAAGAAATTGGTTGTCACAACTCAAATATACAGAAAACATTTTGAAAACTTGTATATACAAAACCACTTCAGCTGTACAGTCTTCGAAGAGAGGAATAGTAAACTTGTTTTTTTCTTTATAATATAGACTTCTATGAAGTCATTCCCCTTTATTTCATGATGGTGTCTTAGATGTGGTTTAAAAGAGAATTTCACACTATTCTCTTTGTTTAATGTGACAGTGTGAGAAAGTGATCTTTATTCGTTCAAAAAACTCTGCATGTAGTCTATGTTTAGGTTCTTTTAATGTGTTTGTCTGTGATTTTTAAATGCTAAACATGTAAACAGATAAATTGTCAATGTTAATTCTGTATCCTGTCACACAACTGATCTTTCTTTCCTGCCATTTCTTTCCTTTTTATCTTTTTTGTGCGTTCATGTTGCAGTTGATAAAATTACGTGAAGAGGTGAGTACTTTCTTGCTTTTTGTTGTCTAGCTTTCCCTTTAAAGCTGAGTTTCTAAATCTGAAGTAGATCTTTTTGTTCATTGTTGCAGGGAAATCTACACAAAGCAAAAATATTGATTACATTGCTTTAAAATATTCACTGTTGTGCCTCTTTTTCCCTAATAATTGTATACTTACATAGGAATCTCTAGATCAAACCATAAAAATTAACATTCTTTGATAGTGGAAATTTTTTTAAAGGCACTAGAAAAAGAAGGGGGGAAAAAAACACCACCCTATTATTTGATCTCTGCTAGAATACCATGATCAAATCAGGTACAGTAATAATCATCTTTGCATTGCAAAATCTTTGATAGGGTAAATACATTTATACACTGGCATTGAAAGTGAAAGCATTGCTTTGGTAAAAGCCTGTGCTGAAACACTGCAAAAATTACACAGTATTTCACAGTGCTTTGAGTTTGGTGTGAGGTATTCAAGTATCTTATGTATTATACTGGATATTGTATACCCACTGAAAATACAGTACAGGTAGACCTACGCACACACATCAATATTTATTATTTATTTGTGTGTGCTGTAGATCTGTAGGTGTAACACTAGAGATCAGTATTCCAAAACACCTTTCTTCCAGTTATAAAATGACTCATAAATATTTAGAGAGAAGCCTGTTTTAATGGTCACTTCCTCAAATGTTTTGGTATATTTTGTGAAATTAATATCCTCTGTTGCTTACTGCTGTAGCAAATAAGGTATCTGAACTGGATTTTAATTTTTTTTTTTTTTTTTATTATTTCCTGAGAACTGCCAAAAAGAAGGTCTCAGTAAAGTCAAGATTACTTATATGTCAGATTTCTCAAGGGTTTTTGTATGGAGAGTTTCAACCAGTGAAGTATTTGAATAAATATATTTAGAAGGATGAGTATTTTAACATCACATATTTTTGTCTGGTATCTTCTTTTTGAAACATGTGTGCCCAGACATATCAGTAATGAATACTCAGCTCTACAGGAAAGGATTTGTAAGTTTTAGAAATGGTGATGACAAAGAATTGTAAAGAAACCAGATTAAGGACAATTACAGAATTCTTAAAAACAGTAAGATATTTGTGATATAAAGATTATTTCAGTAGTTCCCTGAATGCTTTATTTCCCCCTCTTCTTGTGGAGCTGATATTAATGTGTTAAAGCTACACAGTAAAACAGTTAACATAAAAAAATTAAATAAAATAAACATGTAACCACATGAAAGCCCTCCCACCACTGCTGAGCTCCCCTCCCTGATAGTTCCAGTATTTAAACAGATGACAATATTGTTGCAAGGACTTATGCAACCTGATTTCTGAGATTTTTCAGAAGAGCAAGGTTAATTTGCTCATCCCTTTAACAACACCTGCACGTCTGCTCCTGTGCTGTAGTGAAAGAATATAGTAGGATCATTTTTACTTGCAAACATAGATTATAGTTTCATAAACATAAAGATTCCTAATTTGTAAATTTATTCTGTAAATGTAATTGGATATAAAGAACAAAGCTGCTACTTAACTGCTCTTTATAAGAAAATTAGGGAAATAAGAAAATTTAGAATATTATTGCAAAGGGCTGCAACTTTGGAGCTAAACTGAACTCAGTCGTGCCTTGTGGAGCTTAGAAATCCTCTTTGTTAGCTACCTAAATATTTTTTACCCTGCTTCTGGTAATTTTCTTTTATGCTTTTCATTGCTAGTCTCATAAGTTACTTTTTCCTCTCTCTGCATATTGTGACAGCAGCAGCAAATGAAACTAAGTAAAGGGATTTATCATTTTATCTAGAACAAAATCATACAGATAGAGAGAGAAATAATTTTGAAAACAATTGCTCGCAGTCTGTTCCCTACACTTGGGTACCCACTATCTGTTGGATAGGTTGTAATTGCAATGGTGTTTTTATTCCCAGTGCAAAATGCACATTAAAGTTTAAATGAAGGCTAGTACAGTGACTCAGGCATAATTCTTAACTTGTCACATAGCGAAACATCAAGGCATCCCCAATTACAGTTCACCTAAGGAGGTATGAACTGATCTTAAAAGAAATAGTGGTTTGCCATACTGTTTGTTAATAAAACCTGCGCTTCCTCTCATTACAGGGCTCTATTCTAGCACGCTTGCCATACACAGGCTTCCACGGAGGCTGTGTCGCTCTGTCTTTTGAGCTCCTGAGATCTCAGTTTGAATCCAGCCCCCATGGAATGACTAAATCTCTAGCGATAGTGTGCCACTTTGCAAAACTTCCTTATATAACTCCAGATAGAAGCTGTTTCTGAAGCTGCAAGACGCACTGAATCACCTCGCTACCCAGCTCACAGAGAGCAGGGGATACTGTGAGAGAAGGAGTTTGGGGAGGGGTGGGAAGCAGTTGAAAGCATCAGCTGCTACTGAAGGGCATTGATTTCATGACCAAAGCACGGGGTGCCTCCAAAACCAGACATTGTAAATAACGCCACCCTTTATAATAAAAATTCGTTTTCATGGCTTGGGTGGAAAGGTTCTGAAGTCGGGTAAGAAGCAGCCAGCGTTAACGTTAGCCCCGAGTTCACAGGGCTTTAGTATTCTAATTGCTTGAAGTAAGACCGAGCTGAACAGTGGGCTTCCAGTTTACTTCTTGCATTAACCGTGCCTTATAGAGTCTATAAAAATATACAGCTAAATGCTAATTCCTTGTGTTTGGCAGCGTTTCCACATTGTAATGAGAAACCCGATTATTTACCTCCCCCCTCCTCCCTTGACATAGCAGGACAGCCTTTTTCATTTTCAGGATAGCGCTGCAGCGCTATACGTCTGTTCTGCAGTTATCATGCTCTGCTCCCTGTGCTCGCTCACAGCCTGTGTTGTGGTGTGCTTTAAAAGTAACTCCTTTCTAACTTTTAGGACTGTTACCTCCCAAAATCCTCCTTTATATCCATCCTTCCTCCCCGTCCCACTTTTCTCTTTTGCTTTTTTTTTCTTGAGTAATAGAGTTAGGTTTCTGATGTTTTCTACAAAGTTTAAAACACTAGTTGTTCTTTAATAACAGATGAGGTGGCAGCATTTAGAGAAAGACACTGCAGGTTTGCACTTTTTTGGTTTTTTTTCCTTCTAATGGGCTATGGATAGGAACCAGCAGATGTTATGAAAAGGTATCTTTTAAGAAAAATTAAGCATAATTAACACTAATTATCTAGATTGACCACGAGTACTAAGAACATGCACCACTCTAGTTGCTGTCATGATTTCAATTACAGCATTGTGACTTATGTGTTTAAATTTTATTAAGTGCTTGTGCTGATGTTTTCTTTTTCTGGTGGCCTGCCCCCCATGAATGCAAAAGGCATTTTAGCAATTTACTCTTAACCTGTCCACTGTGTATTAGACAACTCTATTAATTATTATAGACTGTTATTGCAGCTTTCCTGACCTTCACATTGGGTCCTATCTGCGCTGATCTAAATGCATTGTTTTAATGATTTCCCCAAAAAAAAAAAAAAAAAAAGAGAAAAAAAAAAAAAAAAGAGGAAAAAAATTCAAGGCAAGCTTTGATGTGGCTTTAGCTGCCTCGATCGTCTGGCCGCATCTCAGAGATGTGTCACCTATGCCGGGAGGGAATAGGGAAATCACGTTTTGAATGGTAATGATAACATACTAATCACTTCCTTTCTTTGAAGATAGAAGCGAGATATTCTGTCAGCATCCCTGGCTGCTAGAGCTTGGAGGCACTGGTCTAGGTGTATTAGCTTAAGTGTGCATGTCAATACAGCTTGCATCTCCCAAGATCCATAGGGGCTCATTAGAGCAAGGTAGATCGTTTCGGTAGACAGCCACTCAGATAATATGTATGGCACCTCCTTTTTTTATTATTATTGGAAAGCATTTCTTCAATTTTTAAATGACATCTGTCAACAAGGCAAAGTTGTAGGAAATATTTTTTGAGAAATATCCAAAATGTTTTTAGGTAAAGGGGTGCTCAGAGAGGTGTGCGTGATTACTTTTCTGGGAAGTGTTGGGGGGGTGTTTATATTTTTGGATGGCTTGACTAGGGTTGGTCGGGGATCAAATTTCCAAAGGAAATGACCTTATGTGTTGAAATGTTGGTGTTTTGGATGGAGAATAAACTAATGAAAATAATAATTTCACTTTTTCACTATTGCAGCCTCCCTAAGTGAAAATGTATTGGAAGACGCATTTTTACCAGAGTTTATTGTTGTCTCATAAATGGGCAAATGACTTCAGTAGAAAATATCTTATACCTGCGTGTGTGTTTATTATTTATGTATTCATATATATATTTAGGCATAAGAAATGTAAATCAAGAAACCAGTGTTTTGTTTCTACATCTTTTTACATCAAACAGTCTGAAGAATATTCATGCTGCTCAGTATTCTGTATGAATAACTCCTTGTTTTTATCACCTCACTTGAGTAGTGCATATAAAGGAAATGTATCCTCTGCTGAAAATTAAGTTCATGTTAAAAACTACCCTTTGCATTTAAAGTGATGGTTTCATCAAACTGTTCTTGAATAGAAATCGTGGGTGCTCTCATGCATGTGTCACAGGGAAATCTATTTCGGAAATGCTCTTCAGACAGGTTTCCCGTGGAACGGTCGCGTTCTGTTTTGTGAGCTCATGTAATAAGAGTGAAGCATGTATTCCATGTTTCAAACCAAAAATGATTGGTACACATAATTATGATTGATCACAGAGCCTGCCCCTTCCAGTGGTCCTTGTAGCAGGCTCTTCCGTAAAATATACGTGGATATTTTTATGTTTTGGAATATGAAAGCACAATTAAAAAGAGGGGGAGAACATTGTAGACTGCTGCCTGATTTATTTTTTTTTTCTCTCTCTCCTCTTTTCTTTTTCAGAGGGCACATCTGCTCGATAACACAGAGAGGCTGGAAAGGTCATCTCGGAGACTAGAGGCTGGATACCAAATAGCAGTGGAAACCGGTAAGAATTCTGAGAGTGAGCAAATTGTCTTGCTTATGCACAGCAGTCTTCACAACACATGACATTTCAGGGAAACTTCAAAGGCGAAACAGAGACAGCAGCCCGAGATGTGGTTTACATATTGGGGAGACAATTGGGAGCTTATTTGCGCTTATCTTTTTTCAAGTTAAAAGGCATGACATCTACTGAAAACAGTTCCTGAGGTTTAAAAGTATACATCTGAAAAGAGATGGAATACTTTGTCTAAATTCTACATTTGTCTTAATATGCAGTTACATGTTGTCAGTTTACCCACCCGCAATGATTGCTAGCACACACTGCAGACTCCAGTTGTTTTTGTCTTTTACTTTTATTCATATATGTAAAAAATAGCATTTTAATAAATTTCTAAGATACTGTAGATGGTACAGAACAATGTTATCAGCTCAATTTTCTTGCGATGAGTTCAGTGACTGATTATGCAGCTGTTTCTGTGCAGTGAAAGAAGTAAACAAAACATACACCAAAATATACAGAAGAAGTAAAATTAAGGGAGAGGGTTGAATTGAGGATCAGTTATTGTGATTATATTGGGTTATTTATTGATGACAATTTTTCAGTTGGTATTTTTAAAATGTTTTTACTCAGTTTTAGCAATTTATAGTGGATTTTTTTTTTAAAAAGCAATAGTTAAGCCTCTGAAGTCTAATCCCCCTTAATAAAGCTTGGGCAAAGTTGCAGAAAGTTTCAGAAAATATGTATTTGAGCAGTGAAGTAATTTTCTGGCAGAGAATCCCAATTAATTGATATATTCCAGTATCTTTTTAGAATTCAAGCCTTATTTAAGAGTTAAATTAAGTTGAACCCTTTTAGACTTAAATATGGCTGTGTTAAATGAATGGTATTACTAAAGTGCCTGCATTTTAATTATTCTGGGCTTAATGCTGTGCACAATAATGAAATGGATGCATGGAACATACAGCGTAGATTTTGGAGGGACAAGGGGAATCAATTCTTATTCCAGAGAATAACACATTAATAGAGATAGACATGTGACAGCAATTAAGTTTGCAGATTTTCAGATCTGTTCTATCAATGGTTGTAACTTTCTTCTTTTTCTTTTTCTTTTTTTTTTTTTAAAGACTATTTTAAATTTGCCAAAAATGATTCCTGGTCTTCTTTGGTTAAAGCTGGGTCTTTCACAAAGAAGCATTATCTAAAAATTCAGACTGATCCTTTTGGGGAACAGATACCTTATACCTTATATCTTTTTTTACTCCACGTGGAATTTGGTAGGGAGTGAACTTCCATGGCATATCTCCATGGTGATCTTAGAAAAATATGGTTGGAGTGCAAATGGAAAATTTTTATAGGGAAAGAGTGTCTTTTGGTATCAAAATGAGGTGAAACTGCATTGAATTCTATAGTGATGCACTAATTCACCCCATTTTTTGTATTTGTCTTGACTTCTCATCATACAGTGAGATAGATATGTACATATATCACTGTTTATGATGAAAATATATTTGTATATTTCTTGTTCTATATCTTGGATGTAGATATGTATATTTCTTGTTCCCTAAACTCTGTGAGGACCGATAGTGTAGCAGTATTACATGACATCTTAATATTCAATTATTTGGAGATTATGAATTTGGATATATTAACTTCATTCTAATGAAGATTTTTGCAGAATATTTTTATGGAAACAGATTAATTATATTTTGTTCCTGGCATGGATCATGATGTTTCTAGGTGTAAGTGAATTTAGATTAATTCAGTGCAGTGAAAGAAGTTATTTTTGGAGTTATTGTATGATTATACTGTGTTGAGTTGCCATAATAAAACAAAGCATTTCATTTTAGAGTTTCAGTTCATCACTGAGTTGGCTCCTCAGGCCCAGTCTTGCCTTGATTATTACTTTTGTTGCATAAAGCTCTTCTCTGCATGGCACTGTTGAGGCCTCATCTGGAGAGCTGTTTCCAAGTTTGGACTCGCCAGTACAAGAAAGACAATGACTTACTGGAACGAGTCCAGTAAAGGGCCGTGAGGAGAATTAAACAACTGGAGCATCGTTCATGGGAGGCTGAGAAAGTGGAGACTGTTCAGCCTGGAGAAGAGAAAGCTCAGGGGGACCTTGTCAGTGTGTATAAATAGCTGATGGGAGGTTATGAAGAAGAGTGAGCCAGACTCTTCTCAGTAATGCTCAGTGACAGGACAAGAGGCAATGTACACAAATTAAAACCCGTGAAATTCCTTAAGAATATGAGAAAATATGAGAAAAACAGGTAGCCTAGAGCACTTGTGGTGTCCCCATCTGTGAAAATATTCAGAATCTAGCTTGGCATGGTCCTTGGCTCTAGGGACCCCACCTGAGCAGGGCGTTGGTCTGGATTATCTCAAGAGGTTCCTTCCTACCACAGCCTTTCTGTGATTCTGTGAAGATGAGGTGGTGGAGGTGACAACCCTTAAGTATCTATTCTGCTTTCTTTATGTGGTGTCTTTTCACAATTACGGATATGTATGTTGCTTATTGTAATGAAGCCAGATGATTTTCACCTCTAGAATAAGTCACATTTTGTCTGTCTTATTACCTTAATCAGCAAAAATATATATACTATTTTAACCTGCCCCTGTGATCATCTAAGGATTAATCTGACATCACATAACTAATTTAATGCAATTTCACATTACCATTCCTGAAACTTACCATGATAAATTGGAAGCTTTTTTCCTGTTTGCATCTCTAAATTGATAAGCCCTTTCATCTTATGTACAGTTGTTCATACAAGCTGAGATCTGTTGGAAGGTCTGACTTACTTCTTTGAGCGGTGCTATTGATTCATGGGCTTCAGTGGTGTCTGAACAGGATGCCACTTATGTCACCATCTCTAAAAGACAATCCAACACCGACTGTCAGGCTCTCAGTTTGTTGGCTAGCGTTTGTTGATACCGAGGATGCTTAAATCCATGCAGAAGCCTCCTGAAGGACTAAGCAAAGCCTTTAATATCTAGTAACAAGTTCCATAATACTCAAGGCCTACTGTAAAGAGAAGAACATTATTCTCAATATTCATGAGGCTCATGTTGCAAATTTAACAGGTACTTGAGTAGCTGATATGGTAGGCCAGCATTTCACAGCATTTGCGTTTTAATTGCCTGAGTTGTGTGGCACAAGCACGCATGAGGGAAAGCTCTCAGAACACACAGGGAAACCAGGAAAGCCAGGTAGGTCCCTGTTGTTTGTACCAAGTAGGGCGAGTGTTATGAACAGCTGGTAACACTGCTAAGTGCTCTCATCTGCCTTTTTTAAAACCTCAAAATCTTGTTTTATAAACATCATTGTTGTTTTTCTGATATTATGTTATCATCAGCTTGATGATGATTATGTTATCAGATGATAACATAATATCAGAAAAACGGAACAGAAAAGCAAGTTTACAGTCTGGTTAGTAGGCATTTCCAACACTACTCATTACTTAGGAAGCTGGATATAAGTGTTTTTAAATTCAGATCATATAGTTGACTATACAGCCTCAGAATATGAGAGAGAAATGAAAATAAAATTGCTGATTTCAGACAAAAGGCGAGTCAGTTCAATTAATCCTGATTAACCGCAAAATTGTGTCTGCTTTGGTGGAGATTTCCTAATTCCATTCCCTGTGCTCAGGGACAGTAGCAAATTACGTCCTAGAACTTCCTTATTTTGCCTGTAGGGTGTAGTGTGGTAAGGTATCCCCTTCTTTGTCGAGTCTTAGATGTGTGCTCAGACAGGAGCATTTGGAATGATTCAAAATGCTTCATTCATCTTCAGAGATAAAATTGGCATGCAAATATAAAACAGTCGAGGAGAAGAGCAAATCTTGTTGTAGGAGACCATTGTAATCTGCAGTTGAATTGCTTTCATTCAATTCTTCTCAACTGCCAGATACTTTCCAGTGAAAAAAGAATAACTCCTGGTGTTTATATAATGCAGACCACCTTGTTTCATGACAGTGTAAGAGAGGGATCCAACCATTGAAAGCTGTCCAGGCTCTCATGGCATAACTACATTGCAGGTATTTGGTTTTATTGTCTTAGTTCATGAGCCTTAGAGATTCTTATGGCTTTCACTATGTGTAATTTGAGAACAAGCATTGAGCTCGCCTCTATGGGTTGATAATTACTGGATATAATGCTGTAGCTCTGAATCTCTCTGAAATATCTGTGCTACTAGAAGAGTTTCTAGATAATAGATCTGTTCTTTGCACCAAATCTTAAAATATTGTCTTGCTTCTGGTTTTGTGTCCCTTTTGTAATATGTAAACATGGTGCTTGAAAGAAATGAAATGAAAGGAAGAAAAAATCTTTTGTTCCATTTACAGAAAATCCTTCTGAACCTCTACTGGAGGTTGGTTAATTTTTTAATTATTTTTAATTTAGTTTTTTTTTTTTCTTTGGGAATCACAGTAATATGTGATCCTGAACCAGTTAGAGGAGAAATATCTCTGAGCAAGAGATACAACAGCTTATTTCCCATCTTTGTGTGACATGAATATTTCTCACTACTAAGGGATCCAAACAATTTTCAGTGGCTTTAACCTGTTGTAATGAGAACTACAGTCAAACCTCCTGTTCTGAACTGACTCTTAAGTGTATAATGTAAAGTAGTGGTAGCCTAGCTAACAGCAGATGGTCAGTCGTGACTCAAAGTACTGGCAGCCTTCTAGATGGAATGGAAACAAGAATCTCATTAGCTAAAAAGTGTGTTTACTTCTTTATGAAATAATAGCAGTTACTGATTTATCTGGATGCACCACTGGATGAAGGTACAGTGAATGTGTCAGTGGAAGTGTGTTAAGAAATGTTTGTAGAGAAAGCTGCTGAAGGCAGGAGTCTTCAATTACTTTAGCATCAGTAGGTAATTATTTTAAAACAACTACACTTGGTGACTTGCCAGATGTGTGAATAATGGAATTTGAGGTACTAGCACATTGTCCACATAAACATTTGGATTCCTGACTCCCTTCCTTATGGAACAGCCTGAACTCCAAGCACTTGTCCTGAAGGACTCCCTCCATATTTCATGGAGTAGTTGTGCTCTTCAGGTGTTATAAATGAGATGCACATCAGAGCTGGCATAAAATATGTGACACCATAAAATTTAAAATAATTATTTCCATTAAACTGATCCGATTCCATTATGATTGCAAGAGGTTGGCTTTTCAGGTAGACAGTATAATGAGCGTTGCTGTGATCAAACTACAAAGTGTTTGCTCATCTTAGAAAAAATTTAAGTGACTCTAACATCCAATGTTAATTGAACAAAAACCAAACCCCTGTGTTCATACATGTAGAGCTGCTTTAGACTAGTGGAAAGGGTGTCACCTCTTCTGTGTTGTAATTTTGTTTACTTAGTAATTTGCTTGCATTAGTTAATATCTCTTGGACTGTCACACCTCTTTTCCATCTTCAAGTGTCTGAATATTCCAATTACATTTGAGCCCTAAATAACTAAGAGTATAGAAATGGAAACCAAGTTTTGAAAATCAGGACCTTGCTTCTAGTGCCCCTTGCTTTAAATAAAATAAGTCTATTCCTGTCCCAGATATTTACACTTAATATCCCCCTATTTCATCTCTGATGAATTATTCATACATGTATATGTGAATACTGTATGTAAAACCTTTCATTAGAGAAAGAGGGCTTCTGAGTTCTGGAGCATATACCAATATCTCCTCCTCAGGTGTTTCTTTGATATGCCAGAATATCTTTCTACTGAAATCTTAATCCAAAGTTTCTACAGTGAAATGAGTTTTTATGCAGTTTCCAGTCACCATCAGAGAGAGCTTTTTCATGATCCCTGTTTCTTCTGCTAGCAACAGTATTTCATGTTTCATATATAAATTCTTTTTCTTTGCTGGCTGATTTCTATTAAAATCTGTTTATTGTTTCAGAAATTCATTTTGAAGTGGCATATTGCATTCCTACATCTCTAAGCCCTCTGCCCTTCTTCATAGTCCGGGCTTTAAAGTGAGGAGGAGGAAGAAATAGGGAAAGATTTTTTGTTTCTGAAGATGTCAGGCCTCAGGAGTATCCCAGCAGCTCACTTACAGGGGGGGAATGTGTTTGGGTAGTGCTGCTGCCTTGCAACAGTCAGAAGCATCAAGAGAGTGTGGAGAGACCAAACTACTCAGCTTCCACTCCTTAATGTTTTACAGTGTGCTTTTTGATACCAGCAAAGTGGTTTTTACACCTTGAGTTTGAGTAGTGCTTGCTGGTTTGTTGCTTGTCCAGGCAACGGGCTGTTCTCCCCATTCGTATGTGCCACCTCCTCTCTCCTGGCCCTCCTGTCCTCCTTCCCTCCTTCTCACAAGCCTTCCCAGCTCTGATCTTCCTAATTATAGCTCCAGATTTCTCTTTAATACTTTGCCCATATACTCCTGCATGCAATTATTCAAAATTTGGCACCATCCCCATTTTCCTTAGCTCTGTGTTTCCTCTTCAAGACCTGATTCAAGAGCAGAATGGGCCTTGTGTGTTTGTGGTCATGAAAAGTTTACCCAGTAACTCGCCTAATTTTGTCTGGCAGTGTTCAAAGGCTGTTCCCTCTGCATTTGTGAGCGTTGTCTCAAATGCAGGATATAGATTTTTAAAAAATTATATTCATATGTTTACAAACATATAAAGTGTTTACTGTAAACTAAGGAAATGGTGAATTTTCATTATTTAAGTACTGTCCTCTTACTGCTTCAAAGTATCCCAAAAAATACTTTCCCAACTAATTTTTTTTTTTTTTAAGAGATGAGAAAATAATGTACTTTGTAGAGTTTTTCACAGTCTGTGTACTATTGTAAGACTATTTCAGTTAAAAGCTTATCTTTTGGGTACTCAGCACCTTTCAACTGGAATTCCAATGAAACGAATGCTTATCTTTCGCTTCAGTAGGTTTGGGATTATACCATTAATGCAGCAAATAAGGAATGTCAAATCTGCTCAGTAGTACAGATTTGCTGAAGTATAGTAGGAAAAATAGTGAAAATTTGGCCATTTTGTTGTCTGTTCTGGGAGAGGTCCAGATTATTTTAACGATTGCCAATGTGCAGGAATTTATTATTGTGCCATGGGACAACTCGGCTTCAGTCCAGTTAGGAACTGTCATCCAGTTGAAAAAAGTTTGTTTAAGACTGATTTTTGGATGGGCAGAACATTGTGTTGACTTCTTAAAGTTACTATATTGTATATAGTAAGCCAGTATTCAGATTGTGGATTTTTTTTTCCATGCTAGAATGATGGAAACTTTTCAGATATCATAAACTTTATGCTGAAGTGCTTCTCATGTGGATTCCAGACAGATAATTCTATAAGCTGAAATCTCTACACATTTTTACACAAACTGTGCACTTGTCATAGAATATCTATGAATAATCTTAATATCTGACTCACAAACTAAGCTCAGGAGATATCTTTTAAAAGATTATTTTACAAGCATTGTATTAGACCACCTCTACTGTGTAGTCTCTTCTGCTGGAAGTAACCTCTTACTGTATCACTAAAACCAGCATTTAAACATAATCTTTGTTGGTGCTAACCCTCTTTCAGTAATATATAAGATGCTGTTTATTGTTGAAGGGTTTTATTCTAGCTTATTCCTAAATCCATAGCAAAACTTTTAGGACTTCGGTCATACTAATAACATGAAGATTCCAAGTCCAGCTATGGGGTTATAGTTTTTGGTTTGAAGTCACACTACCTCCTTCTTTCAAGTTTGAAATTATTTAGCCTCAGGAAGGTTTCAGTTTGTTTGGTGCTGAACAGGTAAGGATAAAAAGGTAAAGAAGTAGTAGCTTTTTTTTTCTATCAGTCCAAGTAAACACTACTAATTACTGTGGTTTGGAAAGGGATAATGGCTAAAGCCACCAGTTTGTTTTTTCTCCATATATACATAGTCTCTTTCCTCATTTGCATAGCACACTCAGTCACCATGCTTCGGTGTCACTGAGAGATATTAGAGTTACATCTAACACTGTCTCGTTGTCTTTTAAAGGCAAGACAACCTATTGCAAAAGGTGGACAAAAAGTGTGAAGTCATGCTTATAGCAAGGAGATGTTCAACTTCTGTTGGCCTGAGAAATTCTCTCAATCGGGTTTCAAATTCTTCCTGAGAAAAGTGACTTTTAGAGAACTTGTCCAAAATATTTCAGATACTCGTGAACTTCTGGTTAATATGTAATGAGTAGAATTCAAATCCAAATATATCGTCCCCAGACACTTCCCTTTTGCCCAGGATTTCTTCTCTTCCTCCCATCATATACCATAACTGCTTCTGTTGAACTTTTCACCAGGTAAAATTGATTCCAAGTGTTTACTGGTTTGGTGGTGACAGTTCAGTCTGTTACGACCTTTAAAAGAGCACAGCTGAATAGACTTACAAGTCCACCTTTTTGACCCTGTGTATTAATACCTGGATAATTTAATGGTTTCATTTGGTGATGTAATTGTCTACAGGGCATAAACAATATATTTCATTAAAAAAAATCAGAGTTTGGTGAGTTATTATTTTGGGTGCCTAAGTAAACAACATGATTTTCAATAAATTTTAACAGATTTTTCTTTACTTGGTCACGGCTGAATTTGCACAGCATGAGGTCTTGTTGGGCAAAGATTCTTTGTATACAACTTACATCAAGAAGAAAAGTTGATGAGCTTAGACTTGACAAAATAAATTTCACCCTAGGGTTTTTTCTGTATTTCTTGTTTGAAGCCTTCTACCTCAACTTCCTGTCAGGCTAACAGTGTTTTCCTCCATTTGCGCTAAAGAACAAAGTTTAACATTAAAAAATTTATTTGTATTGAACATACTTTTCTAGGTAAAGTCAATATCAAAAGGGTTTTCAAGGTAGATCATCTTTCAAGTGTAGTATTTTGCCCTTTTACAACTTAGGACTGAAGAGTCACACTTGCACAAAGACTTTTTTTTTTTTTTTCCTCCTGGTAGATGTACCAGGGGGAAAAAAGCTCAAACTTCTGTCCTGAAGTGAGACATAGACATAGAAGCATTGACTGAAAGAGCAGCTAATCTAGATAACTATTTCTTCATCTAGATTGAGTCATATCTTTTAGTATTTTATGCTAATGATTGTACCACTCTGCTTATAAAATATATTTTCTCCTACAATTCCTGGCATTTAAAGTCCAAAGAAATATCAAAATGTTGCACATGTACCATGCAGAGTTGGTAAGTACAGAACTTGGTCGGAACTTAATTTAATTGCATTTGAAATGTCTGCTTCTCTAATGTGTGTCAGGTGAGGATGTAGCCTGGTATTTACAAAACTACAATTTCACAATTTTATATCACTCAGTCATAAGCCACTCACACACATATGTCCATTCTTGCTTCTCTACATCTTTTCTTGGCTGAAGAGTGTGTTTTTTGTTTTCTTCATAGTAACTTCTCTAGTTCAGTGGAGGGTCCTTCTGCAGATTCTTTGATTTCATGCTCCTTTCATTTTTGCCATCTTATCTCTAATTCCTAATTTCCAGCTGTGTATCACCTTGTGGTTGATTTTCTGCCATTTGCTACTATTTACCTCGTATAACTTGACTAGCTCCAAAAATGTAAATACAAAATTTTATATGAAATTTTATACTCACCCTAATCATCACAATTGCAATAAATGTGCACAGCTGTAGAAAGGCCTAGTTATTGGCAGAGCATAAATATTTATATATTGAATAACAAGTGCATGTGTCACAGGTGGTCTGTTTTGCCCAATACTTTTCTGAAAATGTTTTCAAGACAAGAACATGTTTCCTTGAATGTGTACTGAGGTCATGCTCAGTGCAGTGATGTCTGAATCTAGGGTATGAGTAGCTAATTGTTGTGGTTTGCATTTTTGTGAAATAAATAACATCATTTACAAAGATAACTATTGGTGCAAAGGCAATCTCTTACTTCTTCTCTACTCTGATCAGCTTTTCCGCTCTTTGCAGTCTCTGCGACTATTAATGTAAAGATTTGGAGAGTGTTCATATATTTGGGGATTTGGTTCCTGTTTACCACCTTTGCAGGATCTAGAGAGAGAATGTGCAAAATGGTTAGATAAAAAGAATGGTTCAGACTTTGCTTTCTCATTATTTCCATAGATGCAGTAATTCTATGTTTTTATTACATGTCATGAAAATATTTATCTGAGTTTTATCGCTGATTGTTGTAAGATTTCCACATGTTCAATGTCTTGACAATTGACTGCTGCAATAATTGGCTGGAATGCCATCTTGAGAAATTTTTTGCAAATGGCTGATTATTTTTGCTGAGATACTCTGTAGGTAAGAGTTTTTGCTGGTTTAGTCCCTTATTTTTCAGTGAAATATCAAGTAGATACTGCATACTTTTTTTTTGTCATTATTTTAACTTTTAAAAATTAGCTGCTCTCAATTTTATGGTGAGAAAGTATTTTAAATCCAGACTAGAAGATAGCATATTTTCTTAAATGAGTTTAAAGTGGTGAGTCAGTCTTGCACAAATGTCAATGAATCAAATGTAGGGGGTTTTATTGTTTGCACCGTAACTATTCTCCACAACAAATCAGCATCAGCATAAGATTTATAGCTTATATACTAGATTAGGTAGATAAGCACTTAAAATAAATGTTAATTTTAATGTTATCCTTAATTTTTGTCACTACACTTTATTGTGCTGAAAATTTACTGCTTTAATTATTTTAGATTTTAAAATTTTAAAAAAAAAAAATTTAAAAAAACATTCTTTTCTTGGACTAGTTCATGGTGAGTAAAGTTCATATAAAAGCAGGACAGAGTGATACTTGATTCTGTTTAAAAATATTCAGGATTCAGTATCAGTTATAATAAATTATGGAGCAGAAGTTAAGATTCATTACCTTTCTCTGAATGAAATGAGCAGGGGTCTAAATCAGATGGAATAAAATAATACTTTTATTACAGATCTGCTTTACAGTTTTCTGAAGTAATTGTGGGCACTTAACTCCATCTTTGGGGAAAACACTTATAAATACTTCTCAAATCCAAACCCACAAAACTGGAAGTGATACTGAGTGTGTGGAATAAATTAATCATTTGTAAATGTTAATTTAATGCTTGGATAAACTTTACTGGTTTTCTCCATCTTTGATAAAGTTTTTGTGTTTTTTTATTCAGCTACTAAAACAAGAGAAAAGTTGCTTCAAATTCTAAACTTTAAAAAAATTAAGTCACATAGCAGATTGGAAGAACATTCCATAAGCTTCACATCTCTTAAATGTATAGTGTTATGCCATATCCTCCTGACTACACAGAAGGGAAAAAATTGAGCTTGAAAGATTTTCTTTTGGTGGAAATTGCCATGTTTTGATGGCTATGCAAACAAAGTGAGTATTTTGTTAAGAAAATAATTAGAACGAGTGGTTCAAAACAAGATTGGCCGCAGTTATATTATTTACCTCTGAATTATATCAAATCTGTATTTTTGTATGTTTATAAAGAGCAATGCTTGCTATTTTACTTCATTTCCTTCTTACAGTCATTTACATAAGCATATTTCTTAGAGCATTTAAAAAGCTTACACCATTTGCAACAAAACTTTTTAATCAAGAGCATAATGTGCCATTATATATACATTAACTCTGGGACCTACTGTGTTTTAGTGGCAAATGAATGTTTGAATATTTGCCTTGTGAACTTATGAAATTTGAACCAAAAATTTGATACAGGCAAGTAAAACAATGAATTAACACTGAAAATATTTATGTTGTGTCCTGTTTTTTTATGCTTGCTCAGACACCTGAAGAAAGGTATTGTTGCCTAAGACCAGGTGACCTATGTTTTCACTATTATCTACAACACAAATCTGGAGCCTGAGTATAAATAGTTATATTGCTGTACAATTTGTGGACTACCAGTCTTTCTCTTACATCTTAAACATAAAACAGCATTTTCGGCTTTGCATAATGACGATCACAGAATGTTTTTTAATTATAAAGTTTGGCAAATGGACTTCATATTATGAAAGTTGTATAGCATCCTCGTTAGCCATTTAAAACTCTTGCCAGTAATGCACACACACACTGGGACTCGTTTGTGCTGCAAGGTTAGCAGTATCCCTTCATACAAATATAATTCTTGAGAAATTTAATACGTAACTTCCCTATTTTGAGATCACAGAATCACCAAATGTTAGCAAATGGAAGGGACCTCAAAAGATCATCTATTCCAACCCCCCTGCCTGAGCAGGATCACCAGGTTAAACCACACAGGAACGTGTCCAGATGTGTCTTGAATGTCTCCAGAGAAGGAGACTCTACAACGTCTCTGGGCAGCCTGTTCCAGTGCTTCATCACCCTCATGTGAAATGTTTGGGTTTTTTTTCTTATGTTCACATGGAACTTCCTATACTCCAGCTTGCACCTGTTGCCCCTTGTCCTATCATTGGCCATCACCGAGAAGAGCCTGGCTCTATCCTCCTGACACTCGTCCTTTAGAT
Source organism: Heliornis fulica (assembly GCA_013399135.1). Classification (NCBI taxonomy): domain Eukaryota; kingdom Metazoa; phylum Chordata; class Aves; order Gruiformes; family Heliornithidae; genus Heliornis; species Heliornis fulica. Next base: position 249,399 of record VXBZ01010969.1, on the reverse strand, counting down.
ATTTATAAACATTAATGAGGTCAATCCTCAGCCTTCTCCAAGCTAAAGAGACCCATCTCTGTTACGCTATTGACAGTTTGCTGTAATGGATTATCTAGCTGCAAAATTACCTCTATGGGCCTGGCATTTCCTGCAACTTAATTCCTTCCCAGCCGTTTTCCAAGAGTGTACTCAGAGCTATGTTGATATTTGTCTGTGTAAAGTATCAAGAGACAAATTGCTCACTTCTGTTTTTTCTTTAGATGTGTGAATGCTTGAGTAACAAACTACGAATCAGAAGAAAACTTGGCATGATTTGGCAAGGGGCCTCCTCAAGAGTTGACTGGAGGCAGTAGGAGCATTTCTCTTGATTTTGCTGGAGATCACGTTAGAAAGAATGAGGCCTAAGAAAAATGAGAAAGTTCACAGTTGTTACTTGGCTACTGCTTGTCTTATGAGCTTTAATTTAATTTGGTAAAATATGTTAGCATCCACTTAACACTGAGTAACCTCTGAGATGGATTCATTTTTGGTACTGGGAAAGAATACCATGAACAACTGTTCTGTACTTGGGAGACATTCAGTTCAGAACTTAACATACAGTTCATTAAGCCAGTACTTACAGATTAATGTAAGGTTTTTGTGTGTTTAAAAACTGTTTGAAAATTATCCAAGTACACTTCTTAACTTTTAATGTTTGGGGGGGGAATATTGTGTCAAATACAGTCCTTTCTTATCTCCAGAGATTAAATTTGCCCATTTTACCTATGTAATATTTATATATGGACAGGAAATAGAAGACAGTATCTGGATTTGTTGACCCCCGAGATACAATATTGACCCTAGTGAGTATTAACTTCTCAGATCAATAAATGCTGTTATTGACCTCAAAGAAAAATCAATAGCAGCTTGTTAATTTGCAAACTATGACTGCAACAAAATGGTACACATTTTGTTCTTCATTATCACCTATTTATATCTATATTTTACCGCCTTTAGTATTTCCACCTAGAGATCATCATGTCAAAACATTTCAATCCCTGCTGTTAGAAGGTTGGGGAGACAGACATTATACATTATGGAATAATTGATGAGCAGTACATGTTATTTCCCATATCTCATGAAAATAATGCCCTGAACAGTTGTCTCCCACCTGTGTTGTTTCCTTTTTTGGGTAGTCCAGTTCATTTTGTTTTGTTTTCTTGGTGTGCTTTATCAAACCATTGCTTAAAAGTACTATATTTTAGTTGCTGAAAGAACATTTCTACATGAATAGTAAGGGGGATGAAAGACTGATTACTGGAAACAAGGAGACTGAAAGTGATCAGTATAAAAATCATAATTAATATACAGTGGATTTATCCTATTTGCATAAAGATGACAGGTTTGGAGGCAAGAGTCTGCTCTGCAGCAGGCTGAGATACAGCTGTGTGACTACATAGCAAAGAAAAAAGTTTTAAGTGACAAAGTATTGGTGGAGAGGTGTTGTTTTGTATCATAGCAGGTTTTGTATATAAGCATTGAAATGTCAGGTTTTACATAGTTTGAAATGCCTAAAAAATGCTTATTGCAGAAATTCATATGTCATAACAGTGCTTCGGCGTATATATCACTTTCATATTTAAACTTAAAAATCTCATAAATGATTTAGTATTACTTTGGCCTTGTTATGATCTGACTGCCAAAAGAGGCAGAGGCTGATTTTTATCTGGTCTGGAGAGTAGTGTTTTCATTCACAGAAGACAAAGCACAAATCTGTGAGCCTTTTACAGTCATTAATTCTGTCTGATACATCTGCAGTGGTCTTGGCACACTGAGGGCTATGTTTAGAAAACTTTTCCTTCATTAAATGACAGAATGAGAGGTTTTTAAACAGAAAAATAAGGCAATAGTTTAATTTTTACAATAACTGAAGTGGCTGCAGTTTTTTCCAGTCTGATGGCTGTGATTTTGCTCTTTAATACCATGAGCTCCCAGAACTTCATTTATGCATCTATGTTATCCTCTTGAGAGGCAGTCAATGATATTATACCCATTCTATACATAGGCAGACCAAAGCATAATGAGGTTAAATGAGAAGAAGAAGAAAAGAAAAAAAAAAAAAATAAAAAAAAGGCAACACCAAGCTAGATTAATCTCTGAGGTTCAGATAAATGAGGCCAGTGAGGATCTGGAAAGAGGTTTGTGGTGATTATGCAGTATCTTTTCTGTCTTACAGAACAAGTCCTGAATGGTCAGTAAGGATGGTACCTGTAAGCCTATATAGACATCCCAAATAGTAGGAACAACTTTCCCACTTGTCTCAAATGTTTTGAGTCATTTTTAAGTAACCAAGGAGTTGGGAACCTTCTACAGGAGACCAAAATAGAAGTGATGCAGGAAGGTAGCAGATTTTGGGAGGCTGGAAAATTCATAGTCACACTGCAGGAGTAAAGACATCATCTCCGTTTTATAATTCAGGATTATCACTTCTTGGCCCAGACAGATTGCGAAGCAGGACCCTGGTATTCAACGTGCAAAACTGTCCATGGTCTCTCAAAATTTTAGTAGTAGAGCTTGGAGTAAAGTCTGGGGCAACCAGACGAGCTCTTGATTATGACCCAACTGTGGCTCCTTGACTCTGCAGACCACTGCTTTCTCAATGTAGGAGTTATCTAGTCTGCTCAGGAACACTGTGCTATGGTGGCTGGGTCTCAGCATGACCCCAGGTTTCAGGATGGCAGAAGATGGTGCTGGTGACAGTTCACTTTGGGCCTTAATGCCTGGCATCTGGTGAATTCTCTGCTCAGGAAGCATTCGTTGTCTTTGGGGTGTACAAGAAAAAGCTTTATGAATTCAAACTCCCAGTCCTCTGGTATAAACAACTAATGCTTTATTTTCCCTTTTAATATTCTCTGTAATCATAAGAACTGTTTACCCAACAGATGAGAGAGGCTCTTAGGAACAATACTGGGTCTAACTGGCCCAAAAGAGAAAGAAATATAAATCATAAGGTCTTGATTTTTTAAAAGTCCTGTTCAGAATCCAGCATATGTGGTACGTCAGAAGGAGTTCAGTGTATAACTATAATATTGCTGAATTTAACTGCTCAGTAGATGTCACTGACGCCAGAGTTACTGATTTCCATAATTGAAACGTTTTGAGATTTTGCACTAACGGTCAGTGGGGCACAGGCTAGTAATGTTACAAGATGAGATGTTCTTCTTAGCCTCTTTGTGAATTACTTTTACTCTCCACATTTTGCTTTATTAAGGGAATTTTCCATTTACTTCCTATTTTGGGAAAAAGTCTCTATGTTATTAAAGTATATAAAATATTTGATGCCGTAAAATGGATCTATTTTAGTTTGATAAACTAGAAATATGCTGCACTGTGAGGGTCATAGCTTATAATACATACTGTTAGTACTTTTTCATTTTTCTATATTAGGAGATTAGTGAAAAATAAGCTCTATCAATTAAGTTTTATTGCAAAATTATCTTCAGATGTACAGCAGTGAAGATGATATTGAGTGATAACACTAGAGTGGATTTTGTATAAAGCAATTACAGCTTGAAAACTGCAATCTGAATGAAAATATTGCTCAGGGTTTTTTGTAATCTAGCATTAATACCAAAAAACACTTCCCTTAGAAAGTGCTTAAATTACCTCTATTAAACACAAGACATTCATAAGGTGTTCATGTGTGCTACTGGCTGAAAAATACTTTACTGATACCTGGTTTGACTGCTCGTGCTTTGGCAAATAAGTAAAGTACATGTAAGCATATGGTTCCATCTCTTAAGATGATTCTCTGTATATAATATTACCATGTTTTCTAAAAGATATTACTTTTTGTATGAATAATAGAGTTCTTAATTCAGAAATTGTTTCATGTTGGTGCACTTCAATGCTATGAAAATTTATTGCATTCTTAAAAGCAGCTATTTACCTTGAGAGAAGCAGCAAGACTTTTCCACAGTATATTTTAATACATATATCCACATATATTTCCTTGGCATGTTATTCAGGAGTTGAAAGTACATTGAGCTTGTTGATTGTGTAATTCTTCTCTTACTGAATGAAATCTATCTGAATGCCCACATCATTACTATCATAGTGTTGCTTTCTGCCATCCCACCTTGGGTGGGATAGAGGCAGCCCCTTAGACACGTAAAAGAGTTTGTTAGTTTAGAAAAACAAATCAAAGTGCTCAAGACCTGAAAAACAGTTCAGTCCCTATTTATGGCATAGGGAATTTTGCATGTAGCAGTCACTCCTTGATTTGGAATAGCATAATTCAAAATGTTTTATTGAGTGCATGTAGCTCTGCAAAATTTGGAATAAACTGAACAGCACTTTAAAGGAGGGTCAAATAATTTACGAAGTGTATTAGTTGTACTCCATTGTTTCATTGTAGATAAAAAGCTTGTGGCTCTGACCAAATCTCCAGTGATGCCAGCATGAATCAAGACAATTGAGTCAAGTGGTTACAGGTTTCCATCCTTTCAAATTGATCAAATTGAAATAGTCCATTAGGAATTGATTTAAATCAGTTTAGATAAGCTCAGTCTTAGTCCTGGCCCTTGAGGCTTTGGCTAGTGAAAGTTCACTTGAAGCTGGACATATACCAGCTCCACAGGCCATCAACTTTATTAGTGTGGAGATAAGCTGATTAGATCTTGTCAATCAAAGGTGCCAATATCTCAATTGAGTGTCTCTCCCAGTCTTTCTCTCCTTCTTTGTTGCCCACTTCAATGCCTTAAAAAAAAAAAAAAGAGAGAGCAAGCAAGGCAGAGATGTGTGGTATGCATCCCCCTGGTTGTCACCAAGCAGGGTGCAAGGGTACTGTGATGATGTGATGACTATATTAAAGAGGACATCAATTTGTTTTAAAGTGTTTTGATTTTTTATGGTGGCATTAAGAGAGAGAACATTGTGGTTGCAGCTTTACTAGAAAGCAAAGAGTTCTAGAAGGAGGGAAAAAAAAAAAGTGTTTCTTTGAAACCTACCGGGTCTTTGAGTCTTGCTGTGCCAATGGGCGCTTAAGTGCTCCTGTAACTGGCATACTCTGATCCACCACCAGCTTAGGTACTATTCTTCTCTCCAAATTATTAATTTATATAAAATGAAAAGGTTTGTGGATGTTTAATTGTCACAGAAGTAATTTCAAATATTTATTAAATATAGCCTGTTTAGGAAATGTGTTGTTATGCCAATAATGAGCATGATATATTGTAACAGTCTGGGAAATTACAGCATGAATTAAGGTCAGGTTAGAACATATAAAGTGACCCTCTCTCTGAAAATGAAGCTATGCATACACTGAATAAATACGTGCAGGTATTCGCCTCTCTGTCTTGTAGAGGAAAACCCAGACAAACAGAACATCAGCTGTAAAAATCTAATAGTGGAGTGTTTCAGCTTTAGGCTTCATCACATAGTTAAAGGTGGTATAGAGGAAAACTGGGCTTTTGTTCTTCACATCTGAAGTTTGCTCACACCATGCCTCCTTCACACTTCAAATGCAAACAACAGAAGCCCGTCCTTTTCTTCCATCACCCTACACTCACCATCCAATGAAGGCTGGAGCTACAGTGCTGCAGAACTATATTGCCACACTGGATTATCTCTTTATCAGTTATTCTTCACTCCACTGTATCAATTTTCCACTAACCAATCAGACATTCTTCTTGGAAAAGACTGTTTGACTATTTTTTCTAGATAAATGTATTTATAGCTACACTGATCCACACAGGCAACTGATGTGTTACATGTCTTGGGGAGAGAAACAGAATTACTTGCTCCTTCCAGGAGACTTCGAGTGTATCCCCTCTAGTTAATGCTGCTATTTGGGGATATTGCAGGAAGAAAAAAAAAAATCTAGAATCTGTGGGAGGGACTGTGAAGACCTTAATTATTCACTTGGGTGCTGAAGTTCAGATAAAACTCTGTTTATGTTGCAAACTGCAACACTGCATTTACATAGAGCTGAAAGATGCTCCTTTCTGATCTCACCTTTGTTTCCTGCCAGTCATTCTTGCCAGCTCCCTGTTCATTCTGCATGTGGAAGCGAAGTTAATAGCCAACTCCAGCACAAGGAGGCTACCATAGCAGACAGCTGCCTGTATTATTCAAGTGGGAGTTTTCTTTTGCCACTCACCCCAAAATATAAAAAGTTCCAAGCAGGTTTGAAGGCATTCACATGGGAAGAAATTGTCAGGGAGAGTAGCGTTATTGCCTCACTGTGGGTATTTAGGATTCCTCAGGGTTTAGATGGGGTTGTTGGGATGGGTTCTTGTTTTTTTCTCCCGTCTCATGCACTGTTAACATCACTTATGCTGCAGTTACAGTGAATTGGAAGCAGCCATTTTTTTGATAAGTTGTTGAAGGGAATCTATCCAACATACCACTGATGATGTACCTTTTTCCTCCAGCTACTTCCTGTACTGGCATCACTAACTTATTGTTTAAAATCTCATTTTGAAGGCTAGAAAGAAATGTATTGGAGTTCTCACTTTCTCTTTGATTGATCTGCCTTATTTTCATTAGTCACATTTTTTTCAGAGTGATGTTTGTTTCTAATGCAGTAGCCTTTGAAAACCAATTTTTTTTTTCCTGGCTGTGTATAACTGCGTAGCAGTTATCATGGCAGTAATATTTGATAGTATTCTAGCATTTCACATTAAGTCTGAATAGTATGCCCATGGCTTCCAAAATAATTTATACATTATTAAAAATACAGTGCACTCAACTTGAAATTATAGATAAATGAAAAAATGTTTTGTCTTGGTGATTCCAAGACTGTTAAATAAGCCTTTTCTCTCCTTTCAGTCACGTGAAGGGGTTGAGCCTGGTCTTGATGGCTGAGTCTAACGTAGTTCTATTGCAGTGTTTATTTCAGCAGAGGCTTCAGTAGTATTTAAGTACAGCTTCATATAAGGCCACAGATGACAGTAAATACAATTTCTATAAAGATGCATTCACCAAATAAGCAGGGAATTTTGGCAAGTTTTCACTCCAGGGCTACAACTGCTACTGAAGTTATTTGAAGTTTGCATCATATGTGTACTGTATTTGGGGATGAGTGTGCCTAATGAAAATTATATATGCTTGTAAACATCCTCTCATTGTTATTTAATAAAAGCAAATCTAGAACATTGCCGGAAGGACTTGTATGTTAAGGCTCTCTTTGACAGCAGATTTGCAATGTTCTTACTGAAAATGCTTAAAAGTCATTTAAGGAGGGTCTGTAACTTTCAGACCACCATCTTGTGGGAATGATTTCAATGTAGTGACTCAGTTTGGACACAAATAAAAAGCTGGCAGTGCTTAGGGTTGGGTTGGTTTGGTTGTTTTCCTTTGGAAGCTTTGCTGTTGAACAACCAAGAAACCCATTCAGTTCATGGCATTGTTACAGCTCAGATGTGAAAGCTTGAAAATATCTTCATCCATACATCCTTTTTCCGTTGTGTTTGTTGTTGTTTAATTTTTTAATTTTTTTCTAAACAATGTCACTGACTATGTTGGAATCAGCTACTGAAAGTGCTTTAGTCAGGTAATGGAAAATAAGAAAATAAGAACTATAATTAATTAGTCTGTATTTGTGTTCCATGTAGTCCTTTCACAAAGTTCTCTAAGCCATCTTCTAGATGTAATGTTTACAGACTGTGTATGTGCAATGATTACACAGAAGTATATTGCATATATAACATTAAAGGCCAGGCTATCCTCTGTAAACTATCAAACACAGAAGGAAAAGAGTTTTGGTATTAAAAAAAATAATCAATATTTGTTTTATGTTCTTCCTTGGAGGTTAGTCCGTCTTCAAGCGTTAGAGGGCCACAAGCATCCATTTTCCCTGTTTACCCTGCAGCTTGCCAGTTTTCTAACCAGGGAGAAATATTGGAAAGTAAAGTTAATGATTGACTAAGCATCCTTTTCAGAAGAGTCTTGGCTGTAATGAATTTGACAGAAAATTCAACTCAGAAAAAGTCCTTGCTTTTTACTTTTTAAAATCATATTCTTGAATTGTAAAGTAGTGCAACTCTTCTGCTTTTAGAACAATATTTAATGTCTCTGATCTCTACATTTTGGGAATCTTACTAGCTTAAATACAGTCACTTTCTGGAAAAGGCCTATGAGGAGACAAGATTTTTCTCAAATGGGAAAAAAAAAAAAAGGAAAACAAAAAAGGGGGAGAAAGCGAGAGAGAGGGAGGAAAAATCTTTTCCTGTTTCTTCCCTGAGGCTGAACTGTTTATCACTCCATCCTTGTTCGATAGAAGTGAATTTTATAATAAAATTTTCCCTAATCGGGCTCTGTCAGTGAGGTGTCTTATCGTAGGGAGGAAAATGACACCGATCCTATCGAAAAACAGAGACGATGTCACAGTGTCCCCAATCACAGCTACTCAGCTTCCATATCTACCTTCTCCACAAACACCAAGCACTGCTTTTTCATAAGAACATCAAAACCTAGCGAAGTCATTAAAATTGCACCCGCGTAGAGTTGCAGGGATCAGCCGCACTAGCGCAAAATGGGATGTGGGAAAACAGACTCTCTAAATGTGCTAATTCCATTGTCACGTGTTTACGGCTTAATTTTAATCAGTTAAAAAAGCCACACATTGCAATAAATTGGCATTATCTTCTGTGACACCAGAGGACACAGTTGGTTCAAGGATTTAGAGGGTCGCTGGCAACAGTATATAGTGTTACAGACAAAGTATTTTTACGCTTGAACTACGGTAGCTAAGGTGCAATCCCCAGTTAAGACTGCAAACAAAGACTATAACCCACACAGTACTAAGTTCAACATGCAGACCACCTTCAGCCTGAAGACAGTGTAGAATGCTAAACTGAATGCTGCTGAAGAACATTTTCTAATTTAATGGTTAAAGGTAATTTGTTGGCCACTATAATTGAGGTTGCAGCTCAGGAGCGTTCTCTAATGCTCCTGTACCATAATGAAGAAGGATCTATTGGAAAAATCCCTTTGCTGTATCTGTATTCAGCTTCTAAACCGATGGTGCTTGTTTACGTTGTGCTGTTAGATTTCTTCCTCAAAACTCTGCGTTGCGTTTTCTATTCCTGTATGCACAGAGGTGTAGGTAAATCAGCCATTACAAACTGAAACGCCATAGTCACAATACCGCTGCTTCCAGTGAAAGGTTTATGGAAAGTTTAAGTTTTCTAATTAGGTAGTATCACAGGTCACATGAGAATTGTACATGGTATCCGTCGCTACTCCTCCCATTAAATGGGAAAAAATTCACCCCCTCCCCCCTAGACTTGTTCTTTCACTTGAATATGGCTGATCAAAATGTTTATAGGCAGCAGGAGAATCATTTTCTGTAGAGCAGTATGATCTAACTAATAAACATCCATTTCAATAAAACCATGTCTATAAAAGTTGTCTAGTTTTATTTCAATGGATCAAACGTGAAAAATGTGTGTGACCAGTTTAATTCTAGAATAAGCAAACAGAAAGCAACCAAAGAAACAGTTGGGGTAGGAATTTAACTTTTAGTGAATAAACAGCTCCTTTTAGGGTGTGAGCACGTCTGTAGCCACACGTAAATGTCCGTTTGAAAGAGCTGCTAAGAACACAAAGTCATTACTGTGAAAACCAAATGTGTTTAGTGTAGGATGCAGGTCATCACTCCGCTGTTTCCAACATTTGATATTTTGGCTTGGAAAATTTAGTGCCAAGTACATAGCATGTCATTTCCATGCATTCTAAAACCTACTAAAGACTACAATGTCTTAAAAAATAAACAAGAAAATGGCCAAAGAAACTATTAACAGTCCGTGACGGAACAGCATTAGCAAATAGAGTGACATTAGTATATGGATGTCTTTTGCATAGAAAGAATCATTGGACCTATTTGGAAACAAATCTGCAAAACTATTTTAGATTGAAAAGAAAAGGATAATGTTAGGTCAGTGTGAATTAAACCCAGGATTTTTTCATTAATTGCATGTTTATAAAAGAGATGCTACCAAGAGAAAAAAAATCCTAAAATATATAAAAAATCTTTGCACTCTACAAAATCATTTATGCATATATGATGCCCTGAAACAAGTTTACTGTCTGTTTTTTCTGAATTTAATACCTGTTTCTGTGCTTGCGATTTTATTACCAATTGGGGTTTGTAACATGATGCAAGCTGTGTTTTTTGCACTTCTTACCTGTTTAAACAGCTTGGGTAAATATGCAGGGTCATTTTATCAGAATAAAAGAAAAAAAAGAATTGAGTGCAAATATAAAACACTGTTCTCTTCTGTGTCTGGATTAGCAGCGATCTCTGCATGACAAAAAAAGAGACTTCTTTATGCCAGTATACTTGGCTTTAAAAGACCATTATTACTTTGTTCTCTAAACCAAAATACAATCGTCTAATTGTTCGAAAGATTTTACTTGAGAGTTTTGCCACTTTGGATGTGTGCTTGCATTCTGTTGGGGAGAGCATGAAATACTATTTTTTAAAAAAATGCTTTTGCTTTTAGTTTAAAACCTGGTAAATAAGCTAGGGGAGTGTTTCTTTAGCTAAACAAATTGCCCTGCGTGCAAGTTTCCCCACTTAAGAACCCCTAAGATTGTTCAGCTTGTTTATAAGAAATTATTTAGGGGATGATATATCATAGCCAGGTTTGGGACATCCACCTTGGGAGGACTAACTGGTATTCAAACCTGTCTGAGAATTATTATCCAGTTTTTAAGAGGCGTGAGCTGGTCAGTCTCTGCCTCCTTCTCTCTTCTCAAAACTGGCTGATTTTTAAAATCCCCGTTTAGATCCTGTGCTGTAGCTGGTTTGTGGTCATATTTAAGTGCGGTTACTGAATTTGCTTGCTTGGAACTGCATTGGGGTGGGACAGTTAGTTCATGTTAGATGCATACGTAGAAGAGTGTTTGTTGGTGCCTGTATTTATATGCTTCTGCGCTAGAATTCTCAGCTGGTCGCTATAAGCTAAGAATTTACTTATTACTTCTAGCAGAGTAGTAAAATATTTTACTCTGAATATATCACTTAGAAAACAAAAGTGTAAATCTAAATAGGTATTTTGTCTCTGAAAAATGAACACAAAACAACCGATATCAATGTACCCAAATACATACTTCAAAGGTTATTAGGTAAAAGAATATTTTTAATAATAATTACTTATAATTACACCTTATCTTTTTCAAAAAAAGATGAGTGAGAATCATTGTTTCAGATCTACCTTTATAGAAAATGTCAATTGATGCTATTTCATGGATTCTGCACAGAATCACTTGAGTTTCATCGCTTCACGTAGTGGATAGTTTAGATCTGTAAGCATGCGTATTGTGTTAGAACAGCCTTTCATTTACGCAGCTCATCGCTTTTGTAAATTGTAGGTATATTTGCTTATCTAAAGGCAACAAAACCAGAGGGCTGGCACTCATTTATAAAACTATAAACTTCTTGTGTTATACTTTTGCACACATAGGCTGCGCCATTGAGCCACCAGTCAGATAAAACTCTGTTATTTCTTGATATTGTGTAATGGGTGGAACTGAAGATGTACTTAACAGAACTGGGTATCAGCATCTTTTTGTGTTTGTTACCATAATGGAATTTGGGGAAAATGCAGTATGTTTCCAAGTACCTACTTGTAACGTTAGTCAATGTCTTATAAGTTTGACCCTATCAGACTTTTTTGGTATCTGTAAATGTGCTGTAGTTACTTTTTAATGCAGTGTTTATAACACAGTTATTTGTTCTTTTGAAATGTATATCAATTTCCTATTAAACATTTATCCACATACCAGGGATATTAATAATAAATTTACCGAAAAAGCATCCGGCTGTATTTGAGTAAGAGTTAAAAATACAGTGCTAATAATATGCAAGTCGTTAAAAGGTGGTTTTCCTGTGAAGGATTTAAACTTAATTCATTTCAAAAAGGTGTCTGTTACTCTAATTTAAGTAACTTTTTCAAAAAGTGTAAGAATACCTTAATATATTTATATGTTTGTACATATAAATACACACACACATAGGCACACGCTTTTTATTTAGGTATTGAATTTTATCCATACTGTAAGATCAACCAATTAACCTCTCTATCTCTGAAAGTGGTTTGAGAAGTCAAAGTGAATATTATTGCTGCTCATCTAATTGAAGATGTAAAATGTCCTGTAAGTCTAGGCAAAAGATTATTCTGTTCTGCTTAATTTGTAATACACATTAGTATTATATTTGCATAAACACTAACCATATCTAATATGGGGGGAGGGGGGCAGGTTCTCTGAGCAGTGTGTTTAGTATTTTTAGTTTCCTGGGGTTTGTTGTCTTTTAGTGTCACATATTTGGTATTTTTACCTTTTGAATCAATACAAGAAAAATGCAAGCCTGTTTATAGGAAATTAGCAGTTGCTTAGTGATATGAAGGTATTAGAAAAAGAGGCAATTACCTTCTCTAATGGAACTATTAAACCTTCTGTTAATACTGATGAGTAAGATAAACTTCATAGTCTGTAGATCTATGATATGCTGTTAAAGATGCTGCATCTTGTTTCAGAAAATCTTCTGCTTAAAAACACGTGTGTTTTATTTTAAAGTGCCAATTTTTTAATGCAAATAGTCTCTATTTTTCTGACTTGTCATTATAACTGGTTTTGCATGTGGCTGTGTGTCTCTCTGTGTGTGTTCTGTTTATGAATCTTTGTGGGGGGATACTTGCAATCTTAAAACATTATTTGCATCTTTAAAATACTGTTTTGTATTACTGTGGTTGTTTTTTCTTCTTTGTTGTGATGGATTCAGGATCCAGCTTACCTGAAACAGAAATTCTGCTTGGTCCTGATAAGATCACTTTTCATGAAGCAGAATACATTTTTAAATGGTCATTCTCAAAGCTCTTTAATATTAATTTCAAATGTTACAACGATGTAATGTAATTTTATTATAATGAGATTCCATCAGGGTACTATTCTGCCATTTTTATAAGTTCATATGTAGTGATGTCGTAGTTTTTCATTACCGACATATAATGATGTATTCTGAAAATGTGCTGTCACTTAAATGTGTATGTACTTAATTTGGTTAGGAGACATATGTCTGTGATCACTAAAAAAGCATAGCAGAAATTACAGTATAAAGAGCAGCAGACAGTCATTAGGATTGAAGTATACCTACCTTGTATATATAAAATAATTACAAAGTAATCAGAAACTCTTCCTTGTTTCTACTATAATAAAGGGATGCTGTATAAATATGGGAAAGTGGCATGGAGCAAGGTTTATTTTATGCCAGTGCAGCTGTGGTTAGGAAATCTGCAGTATCTGCAGCTTGTATGTATAATGCAGTTCAGCGGATCTCTGCCTTGTAATTATTCTTACTATATATTAACTTGCAACTTCTGTAGTACTAAGGATCCTTGTCTTGGGCAAAGACTCTGTTACATTATTTGCTGTGCATATGCAGGGAAGAGATACTTCCTATTCAAACAATCTAGTAATCAACCCAGGGAAGATGGATGAGGATTAACAAGCTGAAAAGGAAGAGGAGAGCAGTGATGATTAGCATCCTGGGCAGGCATCTTGATGCATCTGAGGCTGCATGTGATAAGTTTTGGGCTGGTGGTTTTTTGTTGGTTGTTTTTCTTTGTTTTTCTTCTCATAAGTATTATGGCAATGGAGTTTCAATAGAGGGTTTGAGAAAGTGCATAGGTAGAAATTGATAATTGTAAAGTTAATGGACATGTGCTTGTAGGTGGGTCTGAAAATCCTCCCAGCTTGTCTGAGCAGTGACAGAGAAGGAACTGGGTATTTGCTTGCAGTTTTCACTGGTGAAAAGTTGGTCTCTTTGGCCAGTCAAACAGACTGTCTAAGAGGTTGACTAAGATACTGAAGAAAAATTGATAAAGTGCAATTTGCCTTGAAAATTAAGGTGAGCAACTGAAGTTTGACCTGGGAGAGGAGTGTAAACTGGAGGCAGGAGTGAAGGAAGTAAATGGATGCACCACAAAGAGAGGGATGACTAGAAAAAGATTGGTTTTGTCAAGGCCAGGGAAGAGATTATTTGAGTAATCAATGCAAAAGCCTGGACAGGAGATTTATGTATCAGTTGATAGGAAAGTCAGTATTTCAGCATTACCAAGAAAGAATCTACGAGATTTTAGACTTACTGTGGTGAAAAGAACATGAAGATTATGTTTAGATGATGCAGAAATGGCAGTGGTACTGTGGGAGAAAAGAGGTGACAGAGAGTTAAGCATGGTAGAAGAACTCTTTTTTAGTCATGTTGAGCTTGAACCGAAGGTTGAATTTAGTCAGGTATTTCCCTGTGAGAGACAAGTCTTATTAGGTGTCTTTTTTGTTAAAGCTACATCCTACTATTGATAGTATCATATAATTCTGATGTCAGTTAAATATTTAACATAATAAATCAAGAGGCTGAAACAAAACAGGTCAGCCCAGATTTAATGTGAAAACCTTCACCTGTCTCATGCAGTATGCTAAGGATTGTGTTACGACAGGTAACATAGACAGGAAAGGTCAAAATAAAATGATATGTTTATTCTCCAGCTCATGAAAACTCATGGCAGGATTTTTTTCCAAGTTTTGTTTTATTTAGGCAAATGGCTGCACTTTCTGATAAATGTGCACACTACCTTCTTTCAGTAGTTTCACTGCAACAGCACAGTGCTTGAATATTTAAGCATGGTAGATGTAAGGCTTAGGTGTTGAACTTGTAGAAGTATTGACAGAATCTGTTAAAACCAATTGTTCAGTTCAATGCTGTGACAGACTGAGACACACAAGAGTAACCTAACTATTTGTAATCATGCAAAACATTTTAAGTAAGTCCTACAGCCTCATAAGGCACTGTGATATTTTTTTGTATGTATCCTGAGCATGTACACCTAGAGGCATGTGTGTGTATATATACACATGTACATACATACAATTAAGTAGTGCTTGGGAAATAGTAAAGAAAGCCCTGCTAATTTGTGGTCATGTAAATGACTGAGTCTAATCAAATCTTTGTAAAATGAGGCAACCTCTTTTTCACACCTGAGAATAAGCTTCTGTTCCCAGTCATATTCCTGTCATTTCAAACTATATCTGAGAAAGCTTTCAGATCCTCTGCAAACATTCTCATTTTGAGGGAGCTGGTTGGGTGGTATGGCAGTAACCTGTTCAGTTGTTGCCTTGATCAGGTAGATGGAGTATAATGATTGATTCTGAGGCTGATGTTGCCCAAGGGTTGCAATTGGGATGGGAAAATGAGAAAAAAGTCCAGTAAGATTTTCATGGGATATTATTTTGTTTGGGTTTTTTTGGTTTTTTTTAGGAGTTGATTACTGCGGTGATACATAAATGCTGCATAGAGATTTACATAGCAAGTCTTAAGAATTTAATTTCAGGATATACAAATGAAAAGGCTTGCTTGCAACACTGTACACCCCCTTAATCTTTTGTTCCTGATTTCATCACATTTACGTGATGTTCCTATGGGCCTTATTGGAAAGGTTGGATTTGTACCTTTCAAGTTCAGCTTTACCGACTCAAAGTTTTTTCCATGACTGTTGTCTTGCATGTGCCTTAGAATAATTTGTTAATTCTGTATTTAAAGTGATCTCTAACATGAAGAGGGAAACTGGTGTCATAACTGATGGAAGAACATGATTAGACTTTGGCAAAGTTCATAAATTCATAGGATGGAGGACTGTTAAATCATCATCTCACTTACTGTATAAATGAAAGCCAGCAAATCTCAGCTCATTATTTTAGCATTTAACTCAATAAGTTGTATCCATAAAAATATCTTGTCCAGAAATACATCCATCATTGGTTTGAAGGTATCAAGAGATGGGAAGGCACCTATTTCCTTACTAATAATTCCAACAATGAATAAGTCTGCATTTAAAGAAGCAGGAGATCCTATTTCTAACCTGAGTTTGCCTGGCTTCAAGGTTCAGTCCTGAACAATTCATAATCCTTTTTGTGACAAACTGGAGACTGTGTTAGAAGTGGAACCTTCTCCCATGGAATTATTTAAACTATAACTAAACTTCTTTTCAGTTTTATTATAACAACTGAATTCCTTAAATCCCTCAATGTAAGGCTTGTAAATCTTTTCCTTGGCCCTTCTCTGTACTCTTCAAATATTCCACACCCATTTTAAAATATGGAGAGGAGAAGCAAGGCACTTTCAATTCAGTCTGGTGGTGTATAGTCAGAGGAGTGTGATTCACAGGTGATTCACTCAGATTGTGCAAGACATCATCAGGCAGCTTCTGCGTTGCTTTTATGTTTCATGTCTTCTAAGTTATCACAGCATGTCATACCAACTCTGGTTTACTTTCTTTGTCTAACTGTAGAAAAGAGGTAAGGAATCAAGAGAAAGGTAAGGTCCCCTGAGCACCAATGTTTTCAGTTTTCCTCCTAAATATGCTGAGAGCAACAGAGGAGTAAGTCATACATACAAGTCCTATAAAAACTTCTGCAGACTATAAAAGTTGGTACCATGCGTGCTAACCCCAGCCTGCCACATCTCTCTCGTGTTGATGACACTGACATCTTCATTGCAGCCCTTACTGTAGACAGAAAGGGTAAAGCCCTTATCTTATTCAGGCCTTTTCCATCTTCTTTCTCCTGCCACAAATCCATACTGTAATCATGGGGTCTGTCAAATGACTGCAACTCCATGTCTCAGGTGAGGTGATGCTTTTTCCCTGCCTATGAATAGCACTGATTCCTGCTAGCTTTTTGTATTATGATTTGATGGTGATGTTAGAGTTTTAAAATGGGATGTGGCCTAGAGGGCATGTGCTTCAAAGCAGCTCACCTACTTTCTCAGTGTGTTACAGTGTGTCCCTCTGGCAGAAGAAATGTCGGAATCCAGATTTTTTTTCACCTATCTGAAAGATTGACATCTGTGCCGCATGCTGTGAGTTCTAGGGATTTGTTGTGAAGCAGGAGCATCCTGAAGCAGGTCCTGTTTGGCAATGGAGTAAGTGCTCTGCTCAAGGTGGAAGAGGAGGCTGACAGGGTAGGGCACAATATATCTCCCTTCAACTGCATCTAATTTTTGTCATATTGAGAAATCGCTGTATAAGGAGATGCCAAATTCGTAGCAGAAATACAACTGTGTAGCGGGATTCCTGCGCTTAGCTGCAACAATTCCAGTGGGGGTTGTAGTGCCAGAAATGAGGGTCTAATTGTTGGCATAAAATGGGAATGTAGGTACCATTGCCTTTGATCGGAACCATCATTTCACATAGGGAAGTTAACCACAGCGAATAGGTTAATGAAAATAGCAGTGAAGATGATTTGATCTAGCCCTCCCACTGTAGTGCGTGTGTAGTCAAGTTCTTTTTCACTCTATTCATTTATTTTTTCTTTGTCTCTCCACTGCTGTCCAAGTCTAAAACTCTTACTCAGAAGAAGCTGGCCAGTTTCAGCCAGTGCCCTACCTCTCCAGCCTGCATTTTTAGGGGCCTTGATCATTCAGCTGCTCCACAGCCTCCATTTCTGAGACTTGTCTTGGTGTGGAAGCAGTGCATCTAGCAAAGTCATTGCATTGATTGCCTATTTTCAGGGACACAAACAATATTTTTTTCATGGATCTTGAGCTACGATAGCTAAAAGAAAAATATTTTTACTCTACATTCATAGATGTGTGAGTGTGAGGTATCTGTCCTGGGTCAGACTTCTTCCACCTACTTCAGCCTGCTTTCTTCAGACACGTGCAATATTTCATGACTGGCAAGGAAGCATGAAAAGCTCTGTCTGGGTTATCACTACCTGCCCCACATGGAAATTACATGCCAGGTCTTGAATAGGTCAGAATTTACTTAACTCTGAAATAACGGTGTTTCAGAAAGACAAGAACCATCATTCTTATCTGTATTAACATCTAAGCTAGCGCTGAATTGTAATGAGATTTCTTAGGGCATCTCTCTTCTTGTGTTTCTCTTAGCTAGAACAACCATCTGTGTTGTTACAATACCCAGTAAAGCTAAAAAGGGCTCAAGTTTGGATTTCAATTTGTAAATGAAGGAAAAAGAAAACAATTTTATCCATTAAGACTTGTTTCAATTCCTTTCTGTTTATCCAGAGTTTCTTAATGGTGTAAATTAAAGAACAAACTAAGAATGGCCAACACCGTATATTTTTTATTTTTATTTTTTTAACTCTAGGTATTACACTGACAGTGTATGAAGTTTTGTGTGTTTTATTTCTAACTGTGCATTGCACTGAGGAAATCCAAACTGTGTTGATAGGGCTGTCAGTGCCTTCATTATCAGGTTGGGTTCTAGGAACCCATTTTGCTACTATGTGACCTTTTATACCAGTCAATAAAGTCTGTGGATTTGTGCTGGTATACAACTGGAATAACACAGTAATGAGTTGAGGCCTGGGAAAACAGCAGACAGCAACATATCGGTATATTTATCACTTTTAAAAGGTTATGGCAGCTTCCATTGGCCTATGCTTAAACATTTGAATTTTTATATGAATCATATAATCAGGATCTCATTATGTTTTTATATTAACTTATACTCAAAACCTGCTTTAAATTGCTGCATTCATAGGATTTATATCCCACAATACTTTCTTGTGCTTTCCTCACCTGTTTGGGTTTCACAAGGGATCTCAGAAGAGCGTGCCCTGGTGTATCTGTCCTTCAGGATCCAGTGCTGAGGCAGAGCTGGATGCACTAAGGGCAAGGGAACAGCCTCGGCTTTGGAATGCCATGTATGCACCTTTTTCACACCAGTATGTTTTCTGTCACCATGTTTTATTAGTATTACTATTTTAATGTATCTGTGTATGTATTCATAGGATCAGGGATGTGGTAGCATTTGGTTTTGTTGCCCTAAATGCTGCTGCTTGTGTCTGCGGTCCACGCAGTTCAATCTTTCAGTCCTCTGCATTTACCAACCATTCAAGCTCTGTGCAGTATTCACACATATATTATGTAAAATAAAATAATCATTAAAAAAATGACATTATTAAGACTGTTGGGGCTGTGAATGGATTATTACAATTTGCCTATCATGGTAATGACACCTGTTAGAGGTGTGATACAAAAGGCAGTGACAGGCAGTGTAATTTAGTAATTGTGGCTATTGTGCGGGATAGCTGGTCAGTTCACCAGGCAAGGACAAAGAAACCAGTGTTAAGGCTAAGCAGGGGTGGGTAAGCTTAATAGAGAGAGCTGGTACTCTACTGAAAGAAACTTCTGGTGGAGGGCTATCTCCCAGGGGGAAGGAGTTAGAATGGGCTGAAAAGAATGAACAAAAGTACAAAAATGGTACATGTTTTCCTGTTTCCGCTCTTAAAATGACAGAGGACATCTGGCCATGAGTGTGGCTTGCTCCTCTGGCCAAAGGAGGACCAATGGGGAGAGGGAAGTGTTTTGGCATGCTGGTAGGGTGCTGAGTTATGGCAGATGCTGAACTGATGTGAGCCCAGGCTAGTGGTTGTCTCTTTCTTCATCTTGTTGAACTTTGAAGTTGGGTTTGGCAAAATTATTTTCCTATGAAGGCAGTGATAAAGGGGTAACAGGTTTGGAAAGTAAGCTGGAGAAGTCATGGAAAGTCACTGTTGGCAGGTGAAAAAGCTGTGCCTTGGAGAAACCTGCATGTGCATATATATGATTAGAGTGCTCATTTGCTTGGCAGGCATGCCAACTGCTAGTAACTGTCTGAAAAGTTAGTTAAGGTCTTCAGTAGCTTCTTTCCTGGTATAGAGAAGCCATAATGTTCATGGAGGGTTTTTTTATGTTAAAGAGAAAGAAGCTAAAGGCACAAGGATAATTTGTTACTAGTTCCTTTATAAATGTGTGTGTTTTGTAAGCTGTTTGGAGCCCAGACCTCATCTTCCATACTGAGAACACAGAGAAGTGAATACTTACTATATGCTTAATCTCAAATATCATTGTTTTCCATCATTTTTTGAGCCAAATAACAACACAAAGACTACACAAAATAATCTTTTCCTCGATGCAGTATCCCTGTAGACTCCTAATACAGTATGTAAAATGCATAACCATTAATTAATTTTCTGTTTCTGTAATTATGGGAATGCTAAAATGTTTATAGACTTCTTATACCAGACCTTTTTTTTTAATTTTGTTTAAAGTACTTTGAGATTGTCTTTATCTCTCTTCCTTCCACATCCCATCTGGATATTTGATTTTCCACAGGGCATATTGGTCTTTCTTCATGTGAACCAGCAATTATTGAACAAATTGTTGTCACAATGAAGAACCTTGTAGATGTTTATGAGGATGCATTAGAAAACAATAGTCTTGAAAGATAAGTAGTGGACACAGCACTGAGACATATTAGGCCAGATTGACTCATTTAACAGTTTAAGAGAACAAGGAAGTAGCCTGAAGTTAACAAAGGTCCACACATCAGGGCATTTATGCTAGCAAATACTAATTCACATTTGCTAAACAGTATAAACAGATTTGCAGACAACACCAGGCATCCCATTTAAAGGGATTAGGTGTGCCACTTGCCCATTGTCTGGGCTCAGGAATGTAGGATGTTCAATATGTTCCTTGCAATTAGCCCAACTAGGCAGACACTCCCTTTGTGCAAAGCCAGTTACAGGGCACTTAATTCACTGATTGGAAAGGTAATGTTTCTTCTTTGAATTTAGATGTTTGTCCTAAGGTGTTCCATACATCTCTGCTGATTCCACACCTCAGCATTAAGTGACCAGACAGCTGTTGATAAAGTGTATTTGGTTTTTATAAACTACACAAGCTGCTGTATTGACTTTGGTGCAATCAGCCAATGGAATGCTGCAAGAGGAAGGGAATACCAACCAGTTTTGTAATCAGAGCAAAACCAAGTGTTAATAGATGGGCCATCCCTGTGGTCTAATGCTAAATACAGGGTGATGCTTGTTTATGTTCAAAGTGGACTGCCTTTAATAGTAACTTCTCTAGGGTTAAAAGCAAGGGTTAAAAACACAGCAGAATATTCATGTGATATGCATGTTATTATCACTAATTTCTTTAGGAAGTGATTCGTGTTACACTGGAGCTGCAGAGCACTGGAGCTTGTCTCCTCTGTCCTACCTGTCATTCAGGTGGTAGAGGCCATTTCTAAGCTCTTTCAGCTGGTGAATGCAGCAGAGTCCTTCTGAGCCTTGGAAAAGAGTTCAAAGTTAAAGAAAGTTAAAAAGTTTTCTAGAAAAGTTGCTGAAGCAGCGTAGGCTACTGGGTGATGTCCCTGATTTTTCCACTGGCCTTCTGCTGACTGGTGAGGAGACTGGTCACAGTGTTGAGCTGCTGAGTGCTGCGTTCCCAGGGAGGAAAGGTTGGGTGCAGGTATCGCAGTGTGTATGATCAGGGAATCAGGGGGGATCTGGAGGTTCTGCAAACCTCACAGCTGGCTGTTAATTTCAAACTAGACCCTAAGGGGTCACTGAAATGGATTAGTCTGATACAGTCTAATTCCTCAAATACTGGTGGAAAAAGCCTTAATGCTTCCTGAGCTTCAGATCTGCCTGTGCCCCCTCTGTCATCATCAGTACCTGTTTTACCAGCGATAGCATTTCAGAATTCCATCTCTAGCTATACAGGGATGTCTTTCTTCAAAGAAGCTTCTCAAATTTGTAAATGAAGAAGATCTCAGGATCTTCCTGGAGGTAGAAATACAAAGTTCACAGAGTGCAGATAGAAGAGATTTGGCACTGAGCTCCATTTCCAAAGCAAAGCGGGAGAATATCCAGTCTACAACACCAAAGTGAGTCGTTCCTCTGAGCTCTTTCAGGTTAAAGTATTGTGCATAAAATTACCACATAAGGTGTAAAAGAATGCTTCTTTCAAACAGACAAGGAGTTGGATCAAAGGCAACACACCTTTTCTCGAGTACAGCCTTTACTTCTCATGAGATCACTGAGGCTCCTTGGCAGGTTGAAGGCAAGGATGTGGCTACAGCCCTGCTTATGGCCACATTCAACCTTCCTGGAGTCAGGCTCCGTGTTTGTGTACTGCGTTTAAAGGGTAATAGCACTAAACACTGCCCTCACAAACCACGGTAATTACTTCTACTGCTGAAAAAACCCAGAACATCAACAAAAATATCATGGAAAAGCTATTTCTAACACTAGTGCTGCTCTTTATGGCTGAGTTTTAGCCATCGTCTTTTTCCTAAATTATGTGTTCTTTTTTCAGGCATTTAGATGATGCAAACCAGATTTTTGTGGCAGCGTTATTGCTCATAGCCAGAAGAGCATTCAAGGAAATGCTGTATTTCTGCTAAATTGCTATTTATTCAGGACACTTTGAGATGTTTATCTTTTTTCATTCTCCTAGCAAATCAAGTAGCCATTGAGACTGTATTTCTGAGTACAAGTTCAGTAATAATTTTGGCAAAAGTAATAGCTACTATCTACTTTTTTGGGGGTGAGTGTGTACAAAGTTCTGGCCTTTGTTTTATTCCTAAAAGGAAAACCCAGGAAAGAAGCAAGAAGCTTCTTTTTTTTTTTTGGTTATTAATTTTTTTCTTACATATAGTATTATAGCAGAAATATTGGTGATGTAATTGCATTCTAGGTAGTGTCCCAGAGTTATTTTTTTATTTGTTTACATATTCCCTTGACTGCTGCTGTTAGTTTAGAAGAAAAAAAGAAAAAGATTGTGAGCACTCATTAGAAGAATACTCTGAATACCTTTTAGTTTTCACGTTGCTTTTTATTCACTTTGAGTGTTCCTAATACTAAGTGTTTAATGGAAGGAATGTTCCGGAGAAAAGAAATGACAGCAGATAATCATGCAAAGGTATGTAATTATGAACATTTGTCCCAGGCACGTGAATATGAAAGTACTTTGGGGTTCATCCAGTCAATAAGTAGGAACAATAACATGAGTTGGAGGTGATTAATCAAGTGCTGCAGAGAGAAAAATATGAATTACAAGTAATCAAAACAGTATCTAGGACAAATAGTTCACAGGCAATCCACAGGCCACACATGTTCACATGAACAAATTATTGAATTGTTTCAAGGTGAGGACATTTGTGTACATGAAAATCTTGGTATGCAATCATGAATTAAAAAAATGTGCTAATACCATTTAATAAATTGTTTACTTTATAAATGCTGCAATATTCATATTTCAAAACAGACGATTTCTGTTCTGGCTGTAGAGTGGGAAGTACAATCATTATCTTAGAACTGACTTCAGACTTTTGCATTAAAGAAAGCAAACTGACAGTCAGTTCTATCCAGTGCATAGCATACCCCTGAAAAATAGTGTATCATTCACCTTTGAACATGACACTGTGGTTCATTTTAAAACGTTAAAACCAAGACTGAAGGATCAAAATAAACATATTTTTCTTTGTGGTATTTTCTGATTTTTGTCATTTCTTCAGTGCTTGTCCTCTTGTTCTGCTGCTTGGTTTCTGCATAACTGCTAGTTCCCTGCTTGTTTCAAGAAGTCCGAAGGCTTTATAGGGATATTTTTTATCCTTCTTGGTAGGCATAGTAACTTTTAGTTCAGCAGTGTTTAATTCAATTACAGTGAATTAAGTTTACCTTAGGATCTGTGGAGCCCCTTAGAGTGCTAATCTGATTAATTGCTATACAAAATGTTAAAATAACTAGGTTTTGTGCGGTTTCTCTTTGTTCTTTGCCTTAGCTTCTGTAATTCATGGAGACTGATACTGGATAAGCGAGGTTAATGGGTGAGACTTCTTCCCACAAACTCACTGACTCCTCTGGTATCCCTGTCCTCCCCAGTCAAAACCGGGCTGCTGTGGTTGGGGACCAGGTGGGTCCCCTTCCTGAGCTGTGGCGTGTGCCCTCCAGTGCCGTGACTTTTGTGTATCAGTCCCAGGTAGATGATCAGGAGGGGAATCAGAACAGCTTTGTGTACAGGTCATTATGAATTTAGTAGCTAATGAACTTTGTAATGCACAGTACAGGCTGAAGTTAATTTTATTTATGGTTTTAATTGTAGAAACCTAATGGTTTCTATAAGTGGAGCTAGAAAATGTAGTCTGATGAATATCAGTGTCTCTGATGTGTGAAGTGTCTGGGATAATAGAGAGCAGCAGAGTGCAGTCACCTGAGCTCATGACATCACCACACTCTTCCATGGGTTCACACAGGTCAGGGGTTTAGTGGTTTGTGTAAGTGGCTGTGGTGCTGCTCCTGAGCCAAACCAGGCAGTCCTTAGTTGCACCATGGCATCTAGTTATACATTTCCTTATCTGACAATTAAAAGTGGCTTGTATCATTCTTGGGCGGATTGATCCCGCTCCTCTCTAACTTTGGCTGGCTCGCTGGTAACAAAGCAAACACGGTTTAGAGCCAGGCGGTGCGACAGGGTATAAGGGGCACTTTGAAGGGAAAGAAACTGCCTGTGTTGGGCATGACTTATATTTTTGCTGAGTGCAACTGCACATCAGGAATTAGAAAGGGGAAGCCCCCATGGACTCTATGCTCAGAGGGACACCTTGTCTCCCTGTGTGGCTGAGGCTGTAGCTGCACACGTAGCCTGAGTAGTGGGGACACAGGAGGTTTCAGCCCAGCACAGATAATTCACCAGAGTTCATTCTCATTCTCTTCTTTCTCTTCTTCTCTAACACAGAGCAGTCCTTGGGAGAAGCAAACCAGCTAATGCAGGCTTGTCAGTCTTTATGTGCTGGGGAGAGATTTCCAAAGTTAATTCAGGTCCATTGGGGTGAAAACCAGTATCAATC
The DNA here is from genome assembly GCA_013399135.1 of Heliornis fulica. Taxonomy (NCBI): domain Eukaryota; kingdom Metazoa; phylum Chordata; class Aves; order Gruiformes; family Heliornithidae; genus Heliornis; species Heliornis fulica. Next base: position 224,731 of record VXBZ01010969.1, on the reverse strand, counting down.
TCTTCACACAGACTGGGGATTTCCAAAGCTAAATCAGGTTTGTAGGGACAAAGTCCAGTGTTTGTCTCTTCAAACAGACAATGCGACCTCCAGTTTGTGAGAGATGTCTTAATGGGACCCTGTGCACATTCTAGCTCCAAGTCATTTATAGGTTTTCTGTGATTTTTTAAAAAATCTACCATTTAAGCTCTGCCATTTATAATTTTCCTTTGACAGCTGGAGAGACGGTGACAAGGGAGGAGAGCTGAGATGTTACTTACTTTCCCCCTTTTGGGGTATAGGCCTCATTTTATGGAACTATTGAAAGTTCTCAGTAGTTTAGTCCCTTTTTGAAGAGCAACAGAAAGTCACTGCTGCACTGATGTCATCAAAGAAAAATGAGCCGGTATTGAGCTGAAAAGTGCATAAAAAGTTTATGGATCTTTTAAAAAAGTTTTACCGTGAACTGCAGCAGTGGATTTTAACTTGAACAAAACCAAATCGAGTGTTAAACCTTTCCACATTTAGATGTTGTAATGGTAACTGAAACTTTAAAGGCAGTGTTGAGAGAGGCAAAGTGCTCAGTGAAAGGCCCTGGCAATGTGCACTGGAGGGAGATCCAGAGCAGGAGCAGGGCTGGGCCTGACGGAAATCGATGCTAAAACTCAGTTAAACTAGACTGGTGCCAAGAATTTATCGCACATCTGTTTCGCCTTGATTTTATATTTAATTATCACCTGCAAAAAGCCTGATTTCTGAGCATTTATTATAAAATTAATAAAAGAGTTTACAAGGCAGTGCTGTAATGCACTCCGGGGTGTGTCCTGCTGGAGTGGTGCCATTTCCGAAGTCGTTGAAGTTGTTCCTCGTAAAGTTTGTGCTTCAGTTTGTGGTCAGTGCAGAACAATATCCCAGGAAAAATAGTGCACAGTTCTGGTAGTGCTACTAGCAGAAAGCTAGCTGCCATGCACAGCCCTAACATGTGTAAAGGCTGTGCCTGTAGCCTGCTTTGTTCTGAGCCATGGGTGATCCGACACTGAAGTTGTGAAGATTTTCCTGATAATTTTCCTGTGTTATTTGATCATTTCTTTTCTGAGAATTTCATACAGAAGATATGCTACTATGTTAAATATATTCAGTCTAAGATCCATCTTTATAAATGTCTATTTGCATGCATATATGTTAAAATAATGAGGGGCTGATCCAAAAAGAGAAAACCAAAAGATGAGGAACTCACTTGAAATTAATGAATAGTTGAGAGTTTCTTCATCTGTTGGTGTCTTTTCTCAGCAATGCAGGCAACAGGTGGTATGCGATTAGATATCTTTTTATGTTGTGGGTTTGGCTGTTGTGTAGAACTCAAGTATTGTACAGAATGTACTCAAGTAGTACATACTGAGCACTTCCATGTAGTAGCAACCCTAGGTTCTGTGCATGTCAGCACTGTGCAGCCTCTGTCAAGCAGCTTTTTTATATAATGCTTCTTGGTATTTTTTTTAAATTTACTTTCCATAGTGTATCCAAACATGCTTTCTCCCAGTCAGCAATTTGATCCACTCAAAAATATAGAACATACTTGAAGGGTTTCTGTTGGTGCATGACCACTGTCTTTTTTTCCTTGCCCATTTATCCCTTCCCTCCCTATTTTTTTCATTTTTTAAAAGGCCAGGTTAAGCCTGACCTGGTAGATAGAAAAAAATATAATTAAACATATCTCTAATATGTACATTTGTACTTATGAGCGGGATAACTGCAGGATGTTGAGTGCAAGATGTGTATGTTGAAGTTTCTTTAAAACTTCTGTTCCTTATTATTATTTTGTGATTCAATTAGTATAGTGCCTAAAGGCTGCAACCATAAGAAAGACTTCACTGTACTGAGTATTGTACAGGCACGTGATGTTGTTGAGGATGTGAATGGATGATTGTGATCAGCTCAGTTGTGGTAGCTTCATGCTTTGCTTCTCCTACAAGTAAAGATAACTGATTATGTATTAATTACTGCTTTGTTGAAATCAGTGCTGGCCTGCAAGGGTGTTTAAATTGATGTATTTTCTCTGTTACTACAGTGGTTTAGAAACTCATAATGGACTAAGTGTTGATTACCTCTGTTTGTGCAATGAATGGTTGGCTCTGGGCTTGTAGCAATTTGATCAGCTACCTGTAGGCAGAGTCTTGGGTCTGAACTTCTAAAACCAAGGTACATGTAGTTTGGGAGAAAGAGGCATGTTACAGGTTAAATGCAAAAGGAGAAAATTTTCAACATAAAGTACTATGTCCTGATGCTGCTCCTGCCTGAGCTACTCTCTGTTTTCTGCTTACTCTGCTTATGCGGATCTTAGAAATCACAAAAAACCTTGCAGCAAACCTTGTGGACTAAAATTTCTGCCTCCACTCTTACAGTTGGAGTTATTCTGTGATCTGATCCATTGCTCAAAGTGCTGTGGCAGCTTTTCCTTTTGTAGAAATCTCCTTCCTCAAGCACCTTGTGTGGCCCAGAAATGCAGAGACATTTCAAATATTTTAAGTCAGCACCAAGTAATTCAGAAACTAGGTAGGCACTCACTCCCTTGGAGCGTGCTTTCTGCCTGGACCCTTCCTACAAGTCACCCACCAAGTTAGAGACACTTTCTGCACTCATCCAAGTTTCCAAAACATGGAAGATATTCCTTGTATAGCACAGCAGTTGGAAGAGAAGTCAACACCTCTGTGATTAACGATTATGAGGTCTCTCTTCAAACACACTGCCAGATTTGACTGAAATTCCCACAATGCAGTAATAGAGAAACACCTCTCTCTGGAGAAGAATGCACTCTGAGAACTTCAAAACCCATCACTGATGGTTTTACACTGCTATTTCAGGACGCTATTGGCTTCTTTGGAAGTTATGTAGTGCAGTGTTAATTACATAATTGATTTGAATTATGTCTTGACATGTACGTGCTTCCAGTTTTGTACCGAGCATATGGACTACTCCTGCACCTTTTCTCCTGTGAAAATGAGCTGTTTCTATTTCAGCCAGGACTGACTGTGGTTTTCCTGTTGCTATAGTCAGCTCCAAAAGTATGTTATGAGGTAAAGGATATGGCTGCTGTTGATTCATCTTTTACATGTATACACAAGCACTAGTTCTAATCTGTTATACTAATGAAGTTGATGAATGCCTGTTAGAGGTACTCTGCTCTCCTCCACTTGCACCCCAAAACTCTCATAACTTCTTCTAAAAGTTCTCTGTCAGGATTTTAGTTTACATAGACAGGATAAACATATGATGTGGATTTTTTGTGGGTGCACTTGATTCATTTATTGCTTTGTAGTCTGTTTATGAAAATTTAACCATGCAAGTTTTCTCTAAAATAACAAAATATGATAATTGTGAGCTATATTAATACTGTTAACTGATAAATCATTTATATGTATTTATATTTTCTTCCTATTTCATAATAATTCTGTAATTTCATTATGAAAAATAGTTACCTAAGGACAATGTCCAGTTCCTTTAATTCATCCACTTGGAAACAAATTATTTTACTTTTTTTTTTTTTGCTTAGAATGCCAATCTATTTGATACTGTCCATTTAAAATAAATTATTTTAACTCCTGAGGTATCAGGCCATCAATTTAGTTATAGGTGTGGAAGCCAGCATCAGAAATCAAGGTTTCATCTGTTCTCCAGAGTGTAATTTAAGTCAGATTTAACATGACAAAGTTTGAAAGGGACTGTTTCTGGAAAAATGGTTCCTCTTCTTATTCAGTACATCCATGAACTTCTTAACCGGCCCGCACTTTCTGACAAAAAGATATTTCCCTTTTTTTTACTCATTTTAAAACTGTTCCAGCAATGAGATTTTTCTACTTTAAATTTGTTACCTAGTCATTTGGAAATGCTGAAGGGGTGGGTATTCAGTGTGTTTATGCAGTGCCTAGTACATTTTGATCATACTCTCTTAGAAAGAAAATATTCATGCACAGTCTTGCATAGCATCAATGCAATTTTTAAATGTTACATTTTTAGGCTCTTAGAACCTTAGTTCTAAAGATGTACAAGTTAGAAATTAATTGAATTAGAGCTTCAGATTCTGACTTCAATTTGTACTATCACTAGCCAGAAAAAAAAATGCTTCTGAACTCAAAAAATTTTGTTTGAAATTAGATAATAAACTTGTATTATCCTGTGATGTAACTTGGTGCAGAGTCTGGTATAATTACAACCACGTTGTCAAGTTTATATATCATATCTAAATGCTACTAAGCGTATCAGTTGTTGAAGAAATTGTAGTGTACTACAGTGAGGTAGGCAGATGTGTATATATTAAGGCTGTTGATGTGCAGAAAGATACCTTAGTGGTAGTTAGAAAGAACCTCCCTTGTGAAACCACATGTATTCCTTTAGTTTTTACATAAGAAGAGACACATGTAGTATTTTTTTGGTGATAATGGCATTAAGATTTGGGTGGAAAGTTACGATATAGGCACACTGAATTCTGTAATGGAAAACAAAGAGGTTTTCTCTTAAACGTCAGGGAAGACCAGATTGTCAGTGAATCCATGGGCCTTCTCAGGTTTTAGTTGGTAGTATTAATTTACATATTAAAGTTATCTTACTTTATCCTTTGTATTGCAACAGTACATTGGTTATCAAACATCTGATGTTAGTAGATTCAGATGAGCACACCTTGATTAAGGTGTTTCCAGTCACAGATACCTAATTGGTAAGGGAGGACATGAGCCTGTCTTTGAGTTGTTTTCAGATGAAGGAAAAAAAATGTAAAGGGAAAGCAAGAAAAAATCATCCAACTAAACAACTGGAATAGGTTGCGGGAGATCAGAGTTTTGTCCATTGTTTCTGTCAGACCCTTCAAATCTGACCTTGCTCAAATCACTTATATCTTTTACGGTTGTTTAAACCTTTTTACACAAGTAATCTTGTCCTTAATCTCTATTCTATGTCTCATTAATTGTACAAGTGGATTCAAACATTGCTGTCTTCATCCTTTACCTCAATATACTATAGATATACTATACTGTAAATATACTGCAAGTTCTTTGCAGTAGTACACTGCCAGAAAAAATCTAACATAGCAGGTCTTAGCATAAAGTGGTGGATATTTCACTTGGAAGCCCAAGTATTACCGTAGTATGCGATAATTGAAAATAAAATAATAGACACTGAGCATTTTTTCCACCCAGAGTTATTCTAAGTTTATTTTACTTCCCATAAAGAACCAAATGTGAGTGAGCAAATACTGGGATCTTTCTGTAAACCACGAGTATTTTTCACTGTCTTCCGATGTTGACTATAGCTAGACATAAGTTAAGAACAGGTATTGTTATTGCCATTAAATCCTCAGTACATCATGCTCACATTGTCAGTGTTAAGCAGATCTCTGGGATCTTAGTTATGTGGGACTTTTTTTTACCAGACCAGCTTTGGAGGAAATAGATTTGAGGTTTTATCTTGCTTTCTTAGTACAGCACATGGTCTGCTATGTGGGTTCATTTGCAACTTTCGATTAAAAAAGTTGTCCAAGTTCTCAAGGACTTAGAACACTGACAGTGTCTTTGATCTTTCTTGTGCTCTTCCTCGCAAACACCGTAATTGTGGCTTTTAATCTTTAAAGTTTTTGGGTTTTTTTTAATTTCTTAAAGGATGTTGGGAAGAACTTCTGTTTGTGGTGTATGTTGGCTTATAGGATCAATGTTCTGTGGCTCCTTCTGAACTAGACATGTATTGGATTGCACTTTCTCGCTGTTGAACCTCTGTTCTAATATCTGTTTTTCATATGTAGTAAACAGACCTTCCCCTAAGAACATTCCCATACTGAGATACCAAGAGAGTTGAGGTGAAGTCCAAAACCACCTCAAGTTTAATCTAAGAACCCAGCAAAAAAACATGATTACGTGGCCATGGACATAGATCCCGTCTTGCCAAGCTTAACTTGAGCTCATCAGTAGAGAGAGGACAAGCAGTGAAAAGGAGGACAAGGACGCTGTAAAATGCCACAGTTTCAGCTTTGGTCATCGCTTTCACATTCAGTTTCTCCACTAAATCTTAGGCAGCATGTTGCAAGAACTTCCAGTTATGTACTGAGCTGTGGTGAACTAAAACATGAGGTTGCTTTTAAGCTAGCTGCAAGAGTATGTGATGTTGCTGCTCCTCAGAGCCATGCTGTTTTAAGCTCATTTTTAAAGATAAAATGCCACAGTAGAAGCATTTGATTTCTGGTTTCATGGAAATGCTGCTGTATGTCCTTTCAAAATGATGATGATTTATACTTTTATTCCTTTTTATAGACTTAATGTGTACAGGGATTGAGGAGCAAAACTTAAATGTTAGAGTGCTATTTAAGTACAGATTTCTAGTTTTCATGAAACAGCATTTTTGTACACAGAGAAATTAACGTGATCACTGAACATAACTTCTCATTCTACTTAGATATGTTTATTGTACATATTGTATATCCATTGTCTCCAGACACACAACTCATACTTGCTTCACGGGACATTCCCAAACAGGAGATAATAGTTTGAGTGCAGTTAAGGGCTGTCCCATGGTTGTATAGTTGAGGCAGTAGATCAAAGGCGCTTTTATGCAATTGAGTGGGGATCATTATCTGGAATGACAAAGCATATGGAAACTATACATTTTTCTTCACCTAGTCTGTTTTAGTTAAACCTCTTTTTCCAGCATTTGAAAGACAATATTAAAAACACCTATCTTCCAATCTCACATGCCATTGCTAAGCTCTTGAATAGATGAAAGGATGTTCAGCATAACACAAGATCCTTAAATTGGCCACAGTGGTATGTTCTAGTTTAATATGTTTTAGCAATGATTTGAGCTTTGGTAGAAAAGTGTGGAAGAAGAAATCTATGGTATTTAAGCCAACCTGCTAGTCTGGCCCTCATACTGGATACTTCCTTCCAGCTTAAGCAAGGCAGTGTAAGAGCATTCAAACTTTGTGGATACCATGATGACCTTGCAGAAGGATTTTGCCAAATATTATAATATTTAAATGTTCTTTGAAGGAAATGGATATTACATGGATAAGGAGGAATATTGTTTACAGTTGGGCACAGGAAACATGGTTATATTTTGGAATTCCCAGAGGAGGAACACTGGTATGATGTCTAACAGATAGTGACAGAGGTGATGTCTAAATTAAACATTCATGCTCCTTCACATGGCTATTTGCTGAAATATTTATGTTGGAATATATTTCATTCTTTTTTATGATTAAAGTTTGCACAAAGTATGCATGTTTGTTTATGCCCCAGAGATTAGGGTCAGTGCTATGATGTGAAAGGCAACTGATTAGATGCTACTTTGGTTTAACAATTATCTATTTATTTATTCATGAGGTTTCAAGTAAGTTTAAAAGTGTATTATTATTTTTTATCTTCGTAAACAAAATCGCGTTCCTTGAAATCTCACAGATTTCTGGAAAAGGGTAGCTATTAGAAGAAAAACAATGGATAATGAGCTGTAAAAAAAAAAAAAGAGTCCTACGTCACAGCTTGTAGTCAAAAGTTTAAAAAAATAGTAGTTCTGTAAAGGTTAATAGTGGTAATTGGCAACCCCATTGATGGGCTTTTATCATGCTAAATTTTTAGATTTGATTAACATAGCGTTATGAATAACAAATAAGATTGACTTTTTTCAGAATTTTCCATGTACTGAATCTTAAAACTTTTCAAATAATTTGGTCACAAGTGTTTCTCCTGATGGCTTCTGGCTCTTCAGTGACAGCATTTTCAATTCTGATCTCTGTAGATCCTAATGTCTAGCTTGCATCTTAAGCTTGCAAATTTGACTTATATGACACATCTGAGATCTTATATTCCCTGCATATCTATACATCCCCAAATCTTTTCACTCATTAGCAAAACCTTTTTGGTTTATCATAGTTTTTCCCATTCTGAATGCTGTTGCAAATATTTTCCATGTCTTTTGCCTCTTTGCATTCCCTCCTCTTGTTTTATCATGAGAGTAGATTCCTATCTTTTATGTCATGAGAAACAACCTTTAAAGTACTTTCTGTGCTATCCTCAACTCAGTTCTTGTCTCCTGTTCTTTATCAGGAGATGGACTGCACAGTTGGTCATCTAATGATGGTTGTCTCCATCACCCACCCAGGTCAGCTAGTAATGAATTTGTCCATCACCCACAGAGTGGTTTTGGTTATTCTTCCACATACAGCTGCTCAACAAAAATTAACCCTGCTCATGTATTGTGGGTATTGTGGGTGTGATTTCATGCTATAACTAAACTAATTTAATGGAGAGCTGCCACTGAAAGGCACCAGTACAGACCTCCTCCTCAGCTATAACAATAACAGGTAAAATATAAAAATAACAGGTAATTTACTTAATACACGCAGGGTAATTTGCTGAGACCTCTTGATGTACTGCTAACTTTACATTTTGAAGTATTTACACTTGCTGAATTGAAAATTTACCTTGCAGCAGAAATGGGAGGAGGCATAATGGTCAAAGCCTCTGTTCTGAAATAGTCATCAGATGCAATGGAGAATTCAGCAAGGCGTGGGTTAACAGGAGGAATATAAAGATAATGTAATGCCTGTTTCTGTGTTCTCCCGTCCTGAGCTGCTGTTAATCCAAGTGCTGACATGAATCGGTACAGTCCAAGTGGTTTATCTAAAGTCTGGCAAACAGGAGTAGAATAAATGTCTGGGAAGCATCCATATGTAAGTGTGCCCAGCTCTGTCCCTGCTACTGCAAGCCATCAGACCTGCACTGCCTGACTTTCCCATGTCTGGCTGTTGGCGAGTTGATGGCCATTTTGCTTCAGGAGTATGATAGAGGGTATCTGTACACATGCCTTAAGCTCTTTATAACCAGAAGTTTTAATGGGTGCTTTAAAGTTTTTCAAAAACATTTTTGTTGTTCATGTGCACTTCCATTGCATTTTTCACCTGAATTTTGCAATCATTCAAAGCTAGTTGTTGAAAAAAATACAAATTTTAAGTGCATTTTGAAATTTTTATTCTTAAGTTTATGATGTCTGTCATTCCAGTGGGATGGCTTTTTCCCTTTTTGACTTCTGCTGAAAATCTTTCATTGCTGCTGTTTCACCTTTTCACTTGACACTAAGTAGCATTCACAAAAGATATCTATATATTTTTAAACATTGATTTTTATAACTCTTCACAAATAGGTTGAAGAGCTGTATTACAAATTCTGAATCTAGAGGGCAACTTGGCAAATTAATTTGTATTCATTGTCCTTTTCCTTGACTTGGTGACCAGGATAACATTTGCATACTCTGTTTTCAGCCTGTTTGCTGTCAGTATAGCATGATGCTGACCCACAGATTTCATGAGATTACAGAAGATTAGCCATAACTGTCCATCTCCCTTTTAATACTGGTTCCTATTTTTGTACCTGACACAAGAGTTTATATCAATATGCCTCCAAGGGGAAGGAGTTTTGTAATTTGTGAGAGATTCTTTCAGGAAGGTTGTCTGATTTATGAAGATGGGCTACCATAATTAAGTAACTCAAGTTAAAAGCACTGAAGACCACATAACTTGAGTTTTAGTTCAAGTTAGTGGCTCAAGGTAAATCACTCTCCCATAGGCTCAAGTCATTGCTATCCAAAATTAAAAGCTGTGTATTTTTGTACCATTTCCACTTTAGACTTGAAGACTTTCTTTTGACATTACAGATATGTCAAGGCTCAATTCAGTTCGATAATTTCATCATTAAACATTTATTTTAAGTTAGGTTCCTTCCTCTCCAGTGTCAGGAGACCAGTTTTCCTGGGCTAGCAGAGACATTTTTTAATATCTCCCTAAGTGAACGTTAGCAAGGAATGAATGAGAAATGAAACATTTTGATGTTTTGACTGAAGGCAGACAAAATACAGTTTACTGAAGATTTTGTGAAGGAGCACCAGGGTCTTTACTTGATGAACAAATCCAAATCACTGAGATGAAAACTTAATTCAGGAAATAAACAATGGCTTTTTGTTTGGCAGTGTTTATATATTCTAGACTGCCCATTCTGGGTACACATTGTTTTGAATTGATTTAGGTAGAATTGCTATTTCTTAAGCAGAGATTACTATGAACACTTCATAGTATTTGACAAAATATTTCTTCCTGTAAAGGAAGATTTTTCAACATGTCTCTGAAATCCTGTCATCTCTTAATTTCTCTAACATGTATAAGAGGAAGAAACATGTACAATTGGAAATCAAGCCAAAGGAGCCGAGCCCTTTTTCTTCACACTGACGTTCATGTTTAATGTTAAGACCGGTTATCTTCCTGTAATTCCTACTAGCTTTACTGAAGCTTCCGTAAAGAAGATTAAATTTTTGTACAATGGTGAGATGTTATGTGCTTTGATAAGAAAATGTTTCTTTTCTGTAAGTCATTTGTTAGTAATACAACAATTATTTGATAATATTTCATTCACAATGGCATGCTTAAAATAGTTGCTGCCAATTCCTTTTTAAGAAAATAATTACTTGTTTCTAACATCCCTGAAGAAATAATTATGTAATAATAAAAAATCACATGACTGACATAATCGTTACCTATAACAAGTACAAGTATTCCTTGAATTTTTAAGCAATTTCATAGTGTTTTATATTTAAATATTGAAACCTATTAAAATTGCCCATGGAGATTTGTGGGAGAGGTTATCTATGGGCTTCTGCTAATTAATTATGATATATTTTACTTCTATGTGATTTGTCACTACTAGGCCTGTAAGGACTACAGGAAAAATCATTTGTTTAATCTGACTGGGACCTTGTGGCATTTAATTGTAAGCATAACTGTGATACAATAAATCCAAATGAATTTAGACAGTGATTAACAGGGAGCTCCTTGATATGGTAATGAGATTAAAAAACCGGTTCCTAAGTGTTTCTGTGGACTTCATCAATATTTTTGCAACTAAACACCTTTTAGCATAAGAATGGTTATTTTTTGTTGACCAGTATACATTAATGGATGATTGTAACCTGCTTGATCATTCTTGTT
>VXBZ01010969.1:130160-213650 GCA_013399135.1 Heliornis fulica | reverse complement strand
TGTGTGTGTGTGTGTAAAATGTACAAAGAAAATACAATATGGAAGACTTATGCTTCATTTAATTATAATAAGCCAGATAAAAATACACCAGAGTTAACCTTATTACATGTATTTCAAGCATCGCAAAATGTACTAGTGAACTAATCATAGATAGATGGTTCCTGCTCTGAAAGCTTATTATCTAAGACACCTGCAACATAGCTTTACTACTGTGAGTAGTTCTACTGGTTTTGTTTATCTGTTTTTTGTACATTTTTTACCCAAATTTGTCATTACGTAGCAAATTTACAACATAAAAAAGGAAGAGGAAAAAAACACAGAAGTTTGATATGGTTATTTAGAAAGTGTGTATGTTGATCCTTTCAGATGTTTTGTCATCACATTGCTAGAAAGCTGAAATTTTAAATAATATATTTATAATTTTGCTATTTAACAAAATTATAGCAAAACTGTAGAGAAGAAAAAGAGTATTTCCATTAAAAGCATCAGACTCCTACTGGACTTCAAGGCAAAGGAATTCTTTGTTTATTTATTCTTGCAACTCTCCTTCTGCTTATTTTAGTCTTTTTCCAAAACTTGGCTCATCTTTGTGCTGATGTTTAAATGGACTTGATATCATCTCCAAATGTTTGATCATTTTTCTCTTCTTTATTCTTTTAACACTTTTATTGCTGAAAGAAAATATTAGTAATTGAAAGATCAAACCCCTCGTTCTTTTTAACCAGCATTCATGTAGCAATAGTGCATTTTTTCATATTCTGTCCTGGGAAAATGCTTTTCTGTGCTCTAGGAGGAAAAGTAGTTCAGTTTCTACAGCTTTGCCGTTCCTCCGCATTGTGATTGCTAACCAGAGGTTGCTATCAGTTGTCATTGTAACTTTGTATTTCTTCACCAGTAGAAATTAGACTGCACCACAAAATGGAGACCTAGCAGCAGTTGGTATTTTGTGACTTAAAAAACAAGCAAGATTGAATTTGAGGCTTAACTGCCAGCCCTCACCATGTCACATTTCCCTTTGGACTCCAGCTCAGGAAAATCTTTAGTATAAGAAACATACGGTGTTAGGGTGCTTTTTGGCTCATCAGTTTGTTTTCCTCTGCATGAAAGGAGGATATAGTTCAGTTGGAAGGGGACCTTTTGATACTCTCGGCATGCTACGAGTGTGTAGCTGCTTTGTCAGCTTGTGTGTGGAGGCTTCTGCATGGAGCTCAAATTAGCACCTAGCACTTACTTGGCATTCTACAGCCAGTGAACCCTACCAAGCAGGTTTGTTCTTTGCTCCATTGTATAGGTCTGTCCAGGGCATTCCTTGGGCCTTTCCTTTCTTTAAGCCAGTTATTTCCTTAGCTCTCCCCTGTTTGTGATATTCCATGAAATCCTTAGAGAAGGAAACTGTACGTATTAGAGCCAATGTGATGGCAGTCCTGCCACCAGCGTAATAGAGGTTTTTTGTTTCCATTTGCTTTCAGAATTAGAGAAGGGGCTTTGAGACATCTAACGCTGCGACAGCTCACTGAGTGGTTCAGCTAGCTTTGGTTTGGTTTAATCTGGAATGCAGACTTCATACTTTAATTTATTTTTATCTTTGTGGAAGAGAATGTGGATTGTTTTTCTAACAATGGATAGATGTTCATGACACAAATGACCTATATTCTGTGGCTTTCCCACACACAGAGATCTCTTTGCCTTCATTGGATGCCCAGAGGTAGAAATGATGGTGAGAACTGGCCATGGGCTAAACTGTGTATGCCTTGTGGTGGGCTGGCTTAGAATTTGGGGCGGTGTCCCCTGAGCTCCCATGGTACTGTGATGCACCAGATCTATTCAAATCAACAAGTGAAGAGTTTTACTCAAGTATTAGAAGGTCATATTTGTGTAGGATGTTTACTGCTGTTTATGTAGAGGTTACTGCAGCTGCCCAACGTCCGCTGCCTGTGTGCTGTATAGCTTGTGTTACAGAATGTCTGTCAACAAAGCCTGATGTATCGACAGCTCACATCAGGTGAGGTTTTGGTAACTAAAGAATCGGGAGCAAACACATACTAGTGATAGTGCTAAAATCTTCATCAGAGCAGTGGTTAACAGTAGTGGTTAAAAAAGCAGCAGTCCATTCCATTGTTGTCATTACAGCCATTGATTTGGCGCGCTTTTTATTGCAGTGACATCTCAGTTGTTATTTCAGGGTGCTTGCAAGCTGAAGAACATAGTCATCTCGTCACAAATTGTTTCTATTTCATGTTTGTGAAGATTTTTCCTTGCAACCAGGGGAGTTGGAAACCTGTTTCTGAGGAAAGCTTAGCCATCACAGCTGAATATCGCAGCAGAGAGTGAACACTGCATTGAATTCTGTGTCTGTGTTATCGTGGAATATGCAGAACTCTGTTCAAAGGTTGCACAACATCTGTAGTCTAAATGTGGTGGGGGTTTTTTCTCTCTTTTGCTGAGAGACATACGATAAAAAGGTTTGTGAGCTACCTAGACCTCAGAGTTGCTTAATAGCTTGTGGGAGCTAGCTACTTGCCAATTTTAGAGCATCGGTCTATCTGACTTAACCACATGTAGACTTACTGGCAGGTCTACTCAAATCAGTGGTGTAATTATTTACTTCTTAAAGAGAAAACAGGCTTACATTATAATGACCTTACAATAACTTTCAGTTTTATGTGGAGAAAAATAAACAGTTGTCATTTCCTTGTTATTTTGAGGTTTAAGCCTTTACCACAAAGGTTTTAAATATTTACTAACTACTATGTTCTCTGAAATTTCTCTGTTTAAAAATACAATGAATTTATTCAGGGAAGTCTTTCTGTTGCACCAAGCTTCACAATCCTGATTATAAGACATTATAAATGAATGACTTTCTACTCCATTTTCCCTGGTATTACTTTACTTCTAATTCATCGAAGCTGTTTATTACTTTTAGTATTTTAGCTGCCAGCTTTGGTTTTGTTGTTGTGGGGTTTTTTAGTATTTATTAAATATTTCAAAATATAAGGCGCATTTTTTTCTAGTTCTAATACAGCCATGTTGCTAGTAAAAAGTACTTTGGGCATTGTAAAAAGAAATAAGTTTGCCAGTGTTATATGTGAAAAATAATTTCACAACAGAATGCTACCTGAGAATTCAATTATGTTGATACTGGGGGAAATGGAGTAAAGAAGTGTTTACTTATTTTCTTGATTTTTTTTTTTAATATGCTCCAAAGAGGAGAAACTGTTCTCATTTCACCAAATATTGTTTCCTGGTTTTCTTCCTTGGTCTGATATTAATTATTACTAATTCAGTTTTTTCTTTTGCACCTTTTTGTTTATTTCTAGTAGTTACTCTGAGACCTTGAGCACTCAGAGGACATTAAAAAGAGTTGAAGTAGCTACTTGATTATTGGAAGGGAAGGAAGGAATTCTAGGACAGTGGTACAGGACTAATGATCTGGTGGAAGTGGCTGTAGGAATGGTTAGCTTTGGAAATGTATTTATCAATCATTAGTTACATCACTTCAATTTACAGTTTCTTCTAGATGGGCAAGCCCTGAAGCTAGTCAGCAGTTAGGCTTTGTCCTGAGAATGCCACCATTCCATTCCTTTTTATTTTAAATCAGGATGGAAAATTAAAATATATCAATTTTTAATATGGGGTTTTGGTTTTGGGTTTTGGTTTTTTTTTTCTCCTCACCAGAAAGCCAGCTCTTCAGAGCTTTGGCTAGGAAACCCTGGAATGTTTTGGTTTGTTTGGAAGTCTTGAAATGAAGCTTTTCAGTGTTCCCAACCCATGCTGAACTATTGCATTCTAGTTTGACCTTAACCTTTGTCATCCCGAATTGCTAGAGGGCTCTGTGGTGGTTGTAGGCCTAGCTTGCAGTTTCACTGCCGGTACACTGAATTAGTGTGGCTTCCTGGGAAGTAATGCAGCTCCGTGATCCATCGCATCCGTTAGATCGGGTGACAGATGACAGAATTTAAAATACGAGCTTACGTACAGCCATTTTAGGTAGATTTGGCAGAGAAAATATCACTACAGAGCAGTAGGAGGTTAATGCCCGAAGAGTTTAAACTGTGAGTGCTTCCAAATGTCTCACTGTGCCGAGTGAGCTGTGTTTCGGACAGCGTGTCTGATCCCTGCCTGTAGCAGACAAGGAGTGCTCACACACGTTTTGCTAGCTCTGCTGCCATGATGTTGGCACCTCTAATGGAAAACAGAAGCCTTAGCAAGTTACATAGCACGGAGAGAAGGGCAGGAGTCTGCTAACAGCATCTTAAATCACTTCAGTTGTTCGCCAAGTAGACCTATTCTCAGGAGACTGTTGGATAGAAATTCTCTTTTCTGTGCTTCTCCCTATGTATGAAAATGAGAGCACAGCAGCTCAAGCTCAGCTCAAGTGCCTCAGCTTCTAAAAGAAACTTTTTGATTTGCTTCAACATCTAGTCTGGTTTAACCTAAGATGAAATTAAGTCAAAAGCAAAACCTCTCAGTAAATTTCTTAGCTGGCTATTACGATGGCTTAGTGTGAAGAATTTCACAATATTTGGAGTTCTGTGCTATAGATACGATTTAGATTTGTATTTGGAAGCTATAGCATTAAAACCCCCCAAACTTTAAAACTGTATGCCTTCCATTATCCCACAATGTTTCCAAGCCAAGGCTTCCCTCTGTGAGGAATGGTGTGTGTGAGCAAACTGACGGACACCATCCAGCGCTGCTCAGCCAGGCTGCAGGCAGGACTCCCAACACTCCTTTCAGCCGAATGAGTAGCAACATACTCATTATATAAATGAGTAAACAAAAGCACTGAGAATGTTGAGATCTAGTCAGGACCATGTGTGAGACATTTGCTTTCAAAGGTTGGGTTTAATAATGAATAAAATGCTACATTTTATGGGAACATTTTTAATAAATTTTCTTTTTTTTTCTGTGTAGATACTATTAAACATATAAGAAATTATATAAAATTTGCTTACAGTGCTTGATCGCCTTTAATCTGGTTAATCATCACATTGTTAGTTCCTGAAGTGACAGGTGCCAAGTAATGTAATAGCAAAAGCTGATGTGGAAAAGATCATAGCACTCTTCGCAGCATTTGGTGTACTGGAGAGAGGCAACCCTTGTTCAGCTGTGCTTTCTTAAGGGTAACATGGAAGCGTCTTCCTTTGCTTTTGTCCTGATGCATTCTCAGTTCTTTATCCAAGATGTGGGAATTGAGAGCCATGTACTTGGAGTCCCAAACACCTCTTTGTCTGTTTAAGCATCTTGGTACAGGTCAAGTAGTATATGCAGCATACTAAACTGGGGATTGTAGGGTGGGTGGTTGTTTTGGTCTTGGTAATAGAAAATGCAGGTCATCTTGGGTGGAGAAAGTAGATATATTTTTATGCAGAGCCCAATACTAACAAGTAAATATTTACCTTGGAGAGGTAATGTCATGTTACTGTGCTATTTCATTGTAGGAATAGCAAAAGGTAAATGTTTGCTTTTTAGTTACAGTCCCCGGAGCTTTTATATAATACTGTTTAAAATCCTTATTCATATCTTAAAAAGGTAGTTTTTTCTTTTTACAGAGAAAAGACAACAAAGAGAACAGCAATTCAGGCTTCCTTAAAGATTCCAGTATGGTGCGATAGCCCATCCGAGAAGAGCCTCCAGTGCTCACCCTGTTGATTTGTTTGTTGTATCCTCAACCTTTTTACCTCTCCTACTAGTCTGGCTGTCAGCTGGAAGGAATTTTGGTGGCCATTTTTCTGATAGGAACATCAGTTCAATTGGAAGTGGATTTCTGCCCCAAAAGATTTATCACTCAGTGGTGGCTCGTGGCCATTATTGCCTTCCTTTGTTTCTGCCGTGGTCTCGTAGGGGACTAATGCAGGCTCCTACTGCATGTTCTCTAGATCCTCGCCTGCCTTTTTAGTTACCTGCATTATAACAAATGACTGAACCAAGATTGTCTTCAACAAAATTGAATTTGATACCTTTTAGACTTGCTCTGCGTGTAGAAATGAGATGAATTTTGGGTGTGCCAGTCACAATTAGAAAAGATACTCCAAGAATATTACCTTATTAGACATACTTTTTTCCTAACCACAAAAGACAGTGAAGGGTCAGTCATCATTGCAGCTATTGCGAGTGATTTGCCATGTCTTTTGACAGAAGCGGAATTTTATTTTAGGTGACTTAATCATGGACTCTTGGTAGGAGTGAGAGTAACGTTAGAGTATGGTCTGTGACCTTGTCCTGTCAGTGCTGATAAACCAGACTATGCATTCAGATTTCAAACAAATGAAAGTTAATGTCAGTAATCCTGGGGTGATTTCTACAACTTCCTTGACAGGAGTATTGAGACAAGAAAGCTTCTAAAAACTTCCTTGGAATGCTACTAAAAAGATAAATCTACCTGTAAGGGAACAGGTTATAACCAGTAACGCCAGAAGCAATGGTAGGTAGGAGGATGTTGCTGTGTTTTGGCACAAGCACATGGTCACCCACAGCACATCACGTGTGTGCTGAGCTAGTCAGGGATCGTTATATTTGTGTACAGTGTTTATTTGCTAAGCCTTACGGTCAGCTTCATTACTCTTCATTTTATTCATTATTATGTCACTGAGCAGTAACTTGTGAAAAGATTAAAAGTTCCAATTGGTTGCTCATGCCTAAGGTATGTAAATGCTTTGCAGCTCCGACAGTAATTTACTGACATTCTGGCAATTTGCACTTAAATAGTTTATATGCGTGCATATACATGCACACAAACACAATGTAAATGTGTAATTTTTTTAGAAACCCAGTACAGTGCAGTTAGCTCTTAGTATCAAGGACCTGATACAATCCTGATGCACACAAAAATCCTTTTTATTTCTTTGGGACTGAACAGTTTACAGTGTCAGTAGGAGAGATCCTGAGAGAAGAGCACTGTTTTTTCAAAAGTCAGAAAAGCAGTGAAGAGGCAAAGTCTAATGCTCCTGTGAAATCCGGCAGTTAGTCCAGAGTCTCTTTTGATGCACATACAATCAAAATTTTCTCATAACCAGTTTTTCAAATAGGTTGCATGTGTTTATACATCTGTGCATATATATTCATGCATGATTTTCATAAGATTTTTGTTCATGTGCATATATATGTATATATTCAGGCATACACTTTTACGTTTTACCCTTCTCACACTCAGCACATACTTCTTATTTTCATCTTCCTTGTAAATACCGATTATTTTTTTAACAGAATTATGTTTTAATACCAGGCTGGTGTAGCCTCCAATCTAGTTTGAACACTCACATTTTCAGGTTTTGTAGGCAGCAGTTCCACGCGCACAAATTTATTCAGCTCCTTCCTGATGACCAAAATCAGGTGTCAAACACTCTGAATAATTATTCTCTCCTTAAAGAACAGATATTTCCTCATCTAGACCTGCAAAATCATGCAGTACTACCAGAATTTAGATGGTATAAAGCTGGTATGAGACAATAGCCTTTTCTTACTAAGTTAAAGTAGAGATTTGGCAATAAAAGAAGATTTTTCAAAACTGATAAGTGACTTTGTGCAGTTTGCTTGCCTTTATAAAGGCACCAAGTGTTCCTCTCTTTCAAGGAAAAATGAAAAAGCAACAAAAACCCCCAAAACATTTCATCATTTTAAACTAGAAATAGGTTGTATCTTTTAAGATTTTGGGGGCATTGCTGAAACAAATATGTATCTTTAAAATAATGGAAATTATTTAAAAAAATTTAAAAAATGGAAAAATTTAAAATTATTTAGTTTCACAACTTCACAGTATTAGAAGTAGAAAGTGAAAAATATTTGTAACACTTACTGTATGATCATGCACGATACTGTTTATGAACCAACATCAGACGAAGTCCTGTCACACACATGGTGTGATGGAAGAAATAGGAGGTGAAATTGAGGAAAGAAAACTGAGTGATACAGGTCTTTTATCAAATATCAGACTTAGAAATTTTTTTTCCCAGGGTTCAAACATGAATTACACAGGACAGAACAAAAATGATGTGGAATTTGTGTGCCACCAGTTATGGTGTTATTTGAACAGTTTGTCCTAGAAGAAATTGTTTCTAATAATCAAATAGGAAAAACTGCTCAATTGATGGGAATTATTAATAAACAGGTAATAATTGAATGGAGGGTTCTTTTGATAATGAGTGAGGGGAAAAAAATCCCAAACATTTGTATTCAGTTGAATAAGAATCATACTTCAGAAAGAATTTTATTTGGGGAATTGATTGATTTTCTTTTGATGAAGGCAAATTCTAACAAAACGGTAGCAAATAGCCATGTATTTTATGGTATAGTTTGTATAGAACCAAGTGACCAGCCTGGGAAAAGTGGTAATGGAGAAATGCAATCATTCACTTTTTAAATCTATGGGTTATATGTAGGTATGTATAACTCAAACTGGTAAATATTGACTTTCATTGTTAGTTGATAGGGATTTATGTCAGAATTTTAATATTCCTTCCCTGGTGAAGGAATGCCTGAAAACTACAAGAGCAATTAGCAGCCTGTTTGCCATTTCTGTAAATATGAGAGAGATTGGAGAAACTTGCAAGGAATTTGTATCCTACAAATAAGGATCTTACATTTATCTCAAAAATCCCAAGGAAATGGGAAGAGGGCAAATGATACTGCTTGATACGTCTTAACTCTTACGCTGAATATCCAAGTGTTTGGCCACCTTTGATTAGTACCAGCATTTCACACACAAGCAATTTTCTTATAACCTAATGACATGTGATAATTTAGATTTAGAGGGACACCTTTTTATTTCATCACCCATTTTTGCCCCCCCCCATTTTCTCCAGAGACACCGCTGAGAAGTTTTAGTTTTCTGGAGTCTCTCTTGAATATACACATTTTCAGTGAGCAAATGACTTTGCTCTGAGGACCAAAAACATAATACACTTGTTGCCTATGTTTCTCAGAGCATGATACCTCTTTATGATCTATTGTGTTTAACAAGGTTATTTTAACTTTTTCTTAGATTAGCTGTTAAACCTGAGAATGACTGGGGGTTTTTATCAAATTAATATAGCTGTTTGTGGGTTTTGAATGAGGAAATCGTTTGCTGCTTTTTTTCCCTTTCCCCTTAATAGTTCAGGTGGTGGGTTTTCCCTCTGCTCTGCAAAACAACAGGATGGAAAAGAAGGTGTAAGCTGCAAGACCTAAAGCAGTAGGAAGGAGAGACAGTAATATAAATCTTTTTTCAATTGTCAGAGTTTCTCCTTTTGGCCTATGGAGGCAGAAAACATGGTCATTCTCCCCAGGACATAAATCCTTTCTTTCTGATAAACTCAGAGACCATTCCACGTAAGCTAATAGTGACTGGCAGGGGATAAGCCATTCCAGGTTAGATGACAACCAAGCACTTTCTTTTTGCTGGCATGTAAAATAACTATTGAAATCTTGAAGTCAGTTGTGAAAATGCCAGGGATTTTTTTGAAACCAGGATAAAGCCCTCAGGGATTTGTGGCAAGAAATGATTCTGCACTGGTCAGTGAAATACCCTGAAAAGTCTCAACAGTCTTCTGCATATGTATTTTCCATTTGTCCAAGAGCAGAATATTTCAGAAAAAAACTAAGCCAGAAATATCTCTGCCACTTATTACCATGCAAAATAACATAAAGGAATGAGAAACCACCAGAGAGAATTTGGGGTACAGAGGGTCCAGCCAAACTGTTATTTGTGATTTGAAGTTTGTAATCAGGTGGATTTCTGAGATGCTCTCTTATATCCTAATTCTGTTTTCCTGCATGTAAATTTTTATATCTAAGAACTGCAGGGCAGAATTGCTCCCATTTTTGGGTACTGATATAATTATTTAGCTGCAATTGCAGGCAGCGTGTTAGATTCAGGGAAAGAGAAAGAATTTGGTGTTTGTAGGGAATCACTTAATATAAGTAAACCCTTCAGAAAACTATACCTTTTTCTTTTAAAAAAGCTAGAGAGCAGTACTGAAATGCCAACAGATAAATTGATGATAGTTCCATGTCATCACTTTCTGTTGTTAGTTGCTGTAAAAATGCCTGTATTTCTCCCCTTTCATTCTGCTCTTCTTTCTCCTCCGTGTCTTTCCATCTTACACACACTCACGAATGCACTTTTTCTCTCTCACACAGAGATGTACTGGCTTTTAGTTTTTCCAACTTTAAATTGATTAGAACACATTAATTTTTAAATAAGTGTCACATATCCTTAGCCAAGCACTAAAAGGTTGAGAAGGCTTCATGGTGTAAAGTCTGATCCAAAACTCAGTGAGAAGAATTTTAAAAATGTGGGCTGCCCTTCATTAGCCCTCATGATATCTCCTGACAGGCAATGTGTGCGTACGTTGCCATGCCAGGCCAGGGCAAGACCAGCTGCCATGCACCATTTACCCTCTGTCAGCAGCTTCAGTCAGAGCCCGGGCAATACTGTACACACGAGTCTGTCATGCGTCAGCATCAATTAGGCTCAGTTTGCTGCGCTTGGGAAAAGCAACAGCCCTACTATTAACCATTTTTCTTCTTTTCTCCACCCCATCCCCCGTCACCATTTGGTTGTCCGTGCAAACTGTTCGATTTGGCAGAAGCATTTTCATAGAAATTCTTGAAAATAGTAATTGCAGTTAGTTTTAAAATAAGTCACTAGTTCAGATGAGTTGGTCTTACTGCAAGAATTTGGGTTTATTGGTACAGTTGTTTGAATGGGGAGGTTAGATACAGCCTGTGCTCTTAAACCATTGTAATTTTCCCTTTCAATTGTTACAAAGTGTTGGTGTCTGCCTGTCTGTATGCATACAGACAGGCAGACACCAACACTTTGTAACAACTCTCTCTCACTATACTATATATATATATAGTATAGTGAGAGACACTTGCTTATATACCCATACACATGGAGATAATAATAGTAAATTTTAAACTTACTTTAAGACTGTGTGACTAAAATATTTCATTAAAACTGTATTTCAGACCTTCCTATATGGTATTGTGGGGGTTTCAGCATGTTTTCAGTTTTCAATTGCAGATACACTTTTGCAGCATTGTTTTTCTGGGTATTGTTGTTTGAAGAGCAGGACTAAAATTTCTCCAACTTCGTGAGAAACCAACATGTGTGGTTATACCTAAATTTGACTTGCTATTTTGTGGCTTTTCACTGCTATTATGGAGGGGGTGGGGAGCAAGGGACGACCACCCATGGTGTGTTCTTGTCAATCGGTGGGGTGAGCAAATGAGTACGCTGATGTGCAATGAGTGTTCAGAGAACAACCTCTTCTGGCAGAGCTTTCAAGCACTTCCCTCCTTACCCCCCACCCCCCCCCTCCCCAAATTACAGCTTCTTCCTCCATATAAGTATAGAACACCCATGACTATTTATATAATAAAAGAGCTACTGTGTACTTTAATGGACAGTTAAAGACATTTTCGCAGGTCTGTATCCACATGGGATTTATAGAGACTTATAGGCCTGGTCAGTTTGTAAAATCATGATAGCCCAGGAGACTGTTGTCAGATGTTGGTAACAAGACAGTGTTTGAAAGGAATCAAAACAATATAAATCCTGTGAGATCTGTGGCAGCAGGATGGGTTCTAATGGAGAGGAAGACAGGGTCGACCACCACACAAGAGAACAAGGAGAAGAAAGTGTTTTTTCTCTTTCAAGCTTGCAGCACCAGCAGGGGTAAGCAGGTTTCTAAAAAGAATCTCATCAGCGGATCAATCCAGT
Organism: Heliornis fulica; assembly: GCA_013399135.1. Classification (NCBI taxonomy): domain Eukaryota; kingdom Metazoa; phylum Chordata; class Aves; order Gruiformes; family Heliornithidae; genus Heliornis; species Heliornis fulica. The sequence goes on along the minus strand of VXBZ01010969.1, from coordinate 201,946 downwards.
GTAACAGATGGAGTGCACAGATATTGTCTATCAGATTTCCATCGCATGTGGCAAACAAATACATTATTGCAACTGTTAGCAGCAAAACTTTTCCTTTTTTTAACATCATAATTACCAAGAGTTGAAAAGAGCTGTGGGTTAATGATTTCCTAACAATAACTATGGGGGGTTGGTAGGGAGTAACTTCCCGAGGGAATACATTAGCAGGAGATACAAAGTCACTGAGCATCTTGAATGGAAGGGTTTGGATCCACAGGAATAACTGCCTATAGTGGTGTCTTTTGAAAAGTGAAAATTTTCCTAGGAGAGAAAGAGAGACTGGACTGGATCTTCATCTGCTGTAATTGGCAGGTTTACACTGTACACAGTGGAGAAAAACCAGTCCATACCAGCTCAAAGTCCTGGGCTTCACTGCCTTTAAAAATATGTTTGCGAGAGAAAGATTTGGAAGGGCTGAGAATGATTCAGTGCACAATGCACAGTTACAGCCCTGAGACACAAAGTGTGAAGCTATCAATTCATTTCCCAATGTTATTAATATTGCTGTTATTAATTAGATGTAAGATTTTTTAAGTTTTGATGCAGATATCAAAATCTGGATGGAAACATCATGGAATCTCAGAATGGTTTGGGTTGAAGAGGACCTCTTAAAGTTCTTCTAGTCCAACACCCAAATATGTAATGGGTGTCTCAGCATCTTCTGATTGTTTCATTAATCTTGGAACAGAGAGGATGAAAGTGAAGGTACAGCTCTGGAAATGGGCTAATGGTTCTGTGGCTCTCTAAGTGTTGGTGTGAATGCCACAGATTTAGAACTGATGGATATCATGGACCAAATGGATTTTTTTTTTTTTAAAGTCACAATTTTTGTAAATAATAATTGTTTGACCCAGTAAATGTCTAGTTAAGAACTAAGAGACCATGGGTTAGTTACCATTTGGTTACAGATAGTATCTCAGACATAGGCCAGTATCAGTTAAAAGGTTTCTCTACACTCCAACAAACCAGTTACAGGGCAGGTTACTTCTGTGAACTGACTGGAAAAGGATCAGTCAGAATTGAAGGCACAACTTATTGTCTGGCGATACAGATCTGTGGCCATTTGAGATGAAGTGTGGCTTCTCCTGACCTTCTGCCACACCTGGGAATGTCATAGATCCTTTTTCTGTAATGCCAGCCCCATGAGGATGTCTTGAATATTACCTCTCACACAACTGCAGGGACCAGAGCAAATGAATCAAGACTTGATCTTGACAAAATGGATGTGTTGGTTTAAATTTGTGCTGAGAGGTTGTGGAGTTTCCATCCATGGAGATACTTGAAGGCAACCTTTTCTAGGTGACCTTGCTAGAGTGGGAAAGTTGGATTAGACGATTTCAAGGCATCCATTCCAACCAGTTCCAATAAGTCTGTGATTGTGTGAAGATCAAAAGTGACCATAATGACAAAGCAATGAAAAATATATGTCTAAGTCTGTCTTCTTGGTGTGTGGAAATGGGTCCTTGACCTTAAATAGCATTACATTTCTGGCTAATATTGTCATTTACAACATTTCTGATCTTAAAAGTTTAGCCTCAAGAAGGAAGGATTTTTCAGAAGTAAAGTGGAAAGTGAAAATATGTAGCATTTAAAACAACAGTATAATGATTTTTTCTATTCATTTTCAGCATGTATGACATTATTTGGCATTTTTTAACTCACCCTCTAAACTTGTATTTGATCAGCACTTGGCCCCCCCGCCCCAGTGCAGTTTTTCATTTTAGTCTCCTCTTTGATTCCAAGGATGCTAAAGTCAAAGTCAAAATAGCATTTGCACCCTTGCTTCCTCCAAAATACCTATTCTTCTTGTAGGCCTACTTTCCTTGCCCACTAACCCTGTAATTGTAGCTCTGTGGGAGCCCTGGTGCCTTTATGGTGTCATAACCAGCCTTTACGTGTCTGTCTAGCTACCGAATAACCTCACTACGGGGAAGAAATAACCACACACATATCCTTGCCCTTCTTTATGTTTATTAATTGAACCTTACCTTCTTTTTCTCTCCCCAAAAGAGTAGAAATTAGCAAATGCACTCTGAACACCTCTTGCTCCATGAGGAATACTGGCAATTTGCCCCATTTCCTCCTGTGTCCCAAAGACCCATCAACGTAGATTTGTAAAGTGTGAGAGGGAGCTGGAGACAGGTATGTGCTCACCTAGAACTTGACAGGTCTTGCTGTTAGCATCATGCCACAGCCCTTGAAGCAGAAATGTACATTGAGCGTCTGGTGCCCAAAAGTACAGGTCTCTAATCACAGAGGTAAATTAAGACCTCACATTTGGGATGTAGTATGGGGTCTTTGACTTCCTTTTGAACACTGCTGATTCAGCCCCTGTCATGCCCAATATCCTGTTAAATGTGATGTCAGGACACCTTTGCTTTATGTAAATACTAACAAAGAACCCTCTCTAAGGCACAGGCAAACTTGCAATGAATGTAAAGGAAGGCTGAGAGGGTCCTTCTTGAATAAAGCATTCTCTGAGTATTACTGACAGGTTTTCAGAGAGTTGTGATTGTTCAGAAACTACCTATCTGGAAACACGAGAATGCGTGATTTTTGACTTCAGTTAGGTTTCTTGTCCATCTACCTGACAGAGCAAAAATTCCTTGCTAGAAACAGCATGTTTTGGAGGTCTTAGGTAAGCTTGATAAACTGGGTGATTGGATGACAACATCATTAGGACCATAAATAAATGAGTTTAAGAAAAACCAATGTGATGATAATAGGAGACATAAATTACTTGGTCAGGTGTTGGCTGGAATTCACTAAAGGAAATAAGGCTGTCTGTGGTATTTTATGGATTACATGTATATATGTAAATACATGTTATGTTTTGAGTAAAAGAAGGGCAAGTAGGCTTAGCATGAATGGTCTGTTTGTACCAATTTAAATGGCTTTTGGACATATTAATGTAAATATTTATTCTCAAATGGCATATTAAAAATGGGGATACAAATTTAGCAAATAGGCTTCTTTCTATAGAAGCTAATGTGATTATGGAAGTAACATAGACTGATGTTGACAGAAATAGCTGCTGCATTTTCAGGTGAAGTATGCTGTTTCTGAAGTAAAGTTTGGACAGGGTGTATCATAGCCAGACATCTACGTCCTGCACCTGCTTTCCTCAAATCAGATATTTAGTTACCTAGTAATAGTGCATCTAATTATTCTCAAGGAAAAAAACCCTAAATATATGAAACAAAAGGCTACTTTGAGACTTAGTAAAGGTTTGGCTTAATGAGTAACCAAGATACCATTTTGTATGTACTTTATTCTGAAATACCACTGAAATGGTAATATTAGGCTCCCTTTGTTCTCATAATCTTCGGCTTGAAATACAAATGGAATTTAAGATGTTAGGTCAGTGATTTTTTTTGAGAAAGTAAAGCTTAAAGGAAGTTGTTCAGCAGTACTTTTCTAATACATTAGTGTTATAGATTAAAAAAGCATGTGTAACTTTCCAAACCCAATTTTGTGTCTGAAGAAAAGTATGGCTCAGCTGGAATTTAAGAGTGAGGCTTTATTAAGGAGTATATGCCCTCAGCTTTTTAAGAGTTTCCATCTTTGCAAACCTTAAACCCAGTTTACTTTCAGCTCCATTGTATAAAGTAGGAAATTCATAGTTTTACAAACAAAGTGAGATTTAGAAAGCCTAAGAAAATTACTCAAGACCTCAGGAAAGCCAGAGTGAGCCTTGAAGTTCTGTAGCTCCTGGTCTTGAGTATTTAAAAGAGGCATTTCATTTTTATAGCCTGCAAGTTGTTAACTTACAAGCGAAAAGGTGTACAGTAGTAAGACCAGGACTGTACAAGCATCTTTACCTGTGCAATAACTGTAAACAGTAGGTTGTAGATGTATGATGGGAATAGAAATCCCATGATAAATGAAGCTGTAAATAGCCTGAAAACTCACTGGAAGTGGTTAGGCTGAAAATTAATAACAATTAAAATTTGACAAAGCACAAGTGGCAAATGAATTGCATTACTTCTTCCTCAAGGAAGTAGTAGAGGAAACATGAACACCTGATGTAGAAGTGTTTGCCAGGTCTTTGAGGTCAAGAGAAGGATAGGGAGAGCAGACTGCTGGAAAAATCAGGCTTGGATGCATTGTTATGTGTATTTTAATGACCTCCAGATAGTTTAAGCCTGGATTCAAAAGTGGAACAATCATATGAATGAAACTGGAGGAGTTTACTGTAGTATCTGTAGCCAAGAAGGAAAAGTGGACACAATTTATCTATAGCTCAGCACAACTCGTTAAAGGGAGTGTGGTCCAGTGCAGGGGACAGAGCCAAGGGGATTGTGGGCTCCAATCTGTTCCGAGCCACTGCTGCTGTCTGACCCGGGCAGGTCACTTGACTTCCTTGTGCCTCTGTCAATCCAGCTGGAAAATTGGGTAACAAAAGAAGGACCTTGCTGAAAAGCAGATGCTCCATCCGAATTGAGCTGTCCTGTATAAACAAATTACAAAACGTTGATAGATACCACAGTAAAACAAAGATGAGTCTACAGTCAGTAAGGAAGAACAAGCAATGCCAGAAGGATCCAGCTGATAGTCCTGGTTGAAGAAATCAATTTGTCTCGAAGTTCATAGGCGAAATAAGAAGCTCACAGGATGGACAAAACTGTCTTCTCGTGGAAATTAGACAGTTGGGCAGACAATGATGTTTGGATTTGATGCTGTGAAAGATCTGGCTTCAAATTGTCCACGGTGTGAAAATAATACTGGTCATTTATTCCTTATGGTGAAAATTTAAGTGCTAAAAGACTCTCTAGTAGATGAGCATCCTGTAATTCATAACCAGTGATCTGGATGGAGCCATCAAAGGCTATACATAATTCACTAGTTGTGCCTTAGTGGTGTAATTTAGAGCTGTAAGGGGTTCACATTTGAAATAGTATGGCCTTTAATTTATTCCTTTTTTTAATTTTTGTGAATTTACATCTCAGTCTTGAATGCCAAGTCCTTCAGAAACACGTGTTACAGAAGCCCACTGTATAGGTTTTGAATTTAAACTAAATCCTTGACTTCAAATTAGGTTGGAGATCGAGATGGTGCTAGGAAAAAAGGTAACGGAACACATATTCCAGATCCCTTAATTGCAAGAGTGTAATTTCAGGTGCCTTTTTAAAAATATTTGGCAGTGTGCTGTGCAATAAGGTTGTATTTATTTCCCTATTTAAAATTACTTTTTCAGTACATGTAAAGTAAGCCAGTGTGTTATGAAAAAATACATCGATAATTTTAAAGGAAAAAAATATCTCAGGTTGTAGTCTAATAAACTTAATTTCTTGGCTCTGCTTATAGTTGATGAGTGCTTTGGCATGCCACTGCATATCTTTTTGCCTCCATTTCCCTATCTGGAAAGTTGAAATACAGATTTTATTTTATTTTTTTTTACAGAGCTGCTGCTGCTAAACATCATGTAAGAATCAGGGCCAATGTCAAGCATGTGAACAACAACATGTTGTTCATGTTTCATTGTGATGAGCAAAGAAGCAACTTCATGTTGTTATTTCATTATTTTTGGTTTTGTTCCACTGATGTGGATGTAACAGAAGGAAAAGAGCAGCTACACATATACTCATTATCTAGAGAAGGAAGTTGACTACCACCCTAGAACACTTGACTTTTTCTGGCAAAGCTACACATGAAGTCCAGTTCTGAAGGTCTTGAGACACTAGTTCAGCATGTGTTTTGCCACATTTTAAGGCTTACATAAACACTGAAAACCACTGTTCCATAGTAGCTTTGGGATGTTTTTAGAATAGTTGTTCTTTGGCCCCTCTGATATTCAGGATGAGGCAAGGTTAGCCTGAAGACTCCATAATGCTTAGAAAGGTCTTGAGCAAGATGAGCTACTGGATTCATCCTAATCACTGAGCCTTAGGTGATAGATCATTTTTGAGACAGAAATACTGAAAAGCCATGCCAATAAGAGGAAAAATACTTCCAGGAACTTGAAGTGGGATATTTTTTTGAGATGTGTGCCAGAACCAAATGTCCAGCAAGCCATTAGTTTCCTGTCCTCATACTTAGTCTTGGCAAGGAAACTTTTTTGTTGGAAGATATGTTATTATGGCAGCAATGGAATTGCTTTGAGAACCATCCAAAAACAATCTCAAGAGCTGTACAGAAAAATGCTAACTTCTCTGGACACAATAAAACTGGTATTTTCTAATTCTACAACCATGCTAGGACTCACCTGTCCTGTGGGCTGCTGGGTGTCATGCTGCTGGGTGGACCCCTTTGTTCTGGGCATCCAAGGAAATGTGTGTGATTCCTGAGAAAAACCTGCATTGTCAAGACAGGACACGTCAGCAAAAAGGGAGTGAAAAGTCAGAGGCAATAATTGCACAGATTTGAATACAATTATATGATTTTTTTCTACCTTCACCATTAAGTTTTTGTTTCTTATCCTAAGAATACTCCAAGCTGTTAAATTGTTGTACATATATGGTTAAGATTCTAAATACAAACCAGGAAAATGAGAAGATGCTTTTGTAGTTTCAAGGCAGATCAATGTATCTAGTCCCAAAGAGCTGTATTCAGTTAGCATCTCTGCCGTAAGAGTCCCACCACTCTCTCCTTTGGTTTCCAGCTGCCAAGGTCTTTATCCAAGTATATTTTGTGATACCTAGGACAGTATTGTTCCTATCTTATTTAAGCCTACCTTTTAAATCTTGTAATAGTTCCATTAGAGGAAAATGTCCTCTACTGGGAGAAATGCTGGCTAAAGCGTGAGGCAAACACTGTCTTTGCCAACACACCTGGCAGTAACAATAGACTGTGAACTACAAAGGATGACATACTGCAATCAATTTGTGAATGAGCTATTCAAGTTACTATCTAAGTGATTGGGGATGGATTTGATATCTTTGTATCTTTTAGCGTTGAGAGGGATTGGTTCAGAATTGCTCTTAGAACAGTTAAAGAGGCGATGATGGGGCTATTCTCCTGTTGGCAGAACTTACACTATTTTGCAGTCAGTTATGTCCCATCCTTCTCGACTCATACCCCAAATAGACTAGGCTTATTCATGTCACAAGGTACCATGCCCAGAGTGGCTGTCCATAAGCAGTCACAGCAGAGGTGGGCAGTGTGCCATACGGACATCACAGTATGTTCATAGGCAAGTGGTCTGTCTGCACTGAGGAATCAAAACAATAACTAGAGTTTTCAGCCTCCTTCATAAAAAACAGTTCTTGCATAACTGATTGTGAGGCATAAGGAGCTGGCCCTTCTTTTTTCGGTCTGATAAATTGCCATAAGGTAAAATAAAACAGATTACTAGCCAGGCATTGCTCTTCTAGGATGTCACCTGAATGTAATGCCATCGCAAATGGGGAGGACAGGTGGTCCAGACAGCTGCAGATGGAAAGGTATCAACAAGACAGTCTTCTATTAAGAAGTGATGCAATTGTGAAGTGGTTTGAGGAGCCCTGTATTTACCCATAAAGCAAGAGACACTCTGGGGGAGTTGCCTTCTTGCTGACTTTTGCTACTGAGCTGTATTTCACCCCCTTGGCAGAAGCATCTCGGTTATAATACACATCTGTACATTTCTGTCTGTGACAGTGAGTCTTGCCAGAGCCTATCAGAAAAATATCTGAAAGACTAAAATGGGATAAGTTAAAAAAAAGAGGTTTGCTGTAATTTCAAGGCACAGTAGTGATGGATAGAGGCTCAAGCCAGCAGCAATTAAACAGTACAGTGGTGTGGACATCTAGGTCAGTCTCAGAATATCAACTTGAGGGAGAGAGAAAGCTGGGGTAAGTCATCTCTTGGCATTGCCTTGGATGGTCCATCTCCTGTATCACACAAGGGAGAGCAGCTGCACTGCTGCCCAACTCTTCCTCAAGGACTTTGCTTCCTAGGGCAGTGTTTATGCCCACTGTAAGGCAGTGCAGAGCAGGGAAAGCAAGTAACAACTGAACTTGCATCCTGATGGAGGCAGTGCTGGCCTCATGGATGGAGAACCATTTGGGGCTGATAAAGTTCACCAGGAAGGTTTCATTCCTGGCTCTGGCACAGCACTAGGGAGAAGCTTTAAGCTGGCCAAACCCCACATCTCTGTTTCTTGTCCAGCTGAACAAGACAGTGACACAGGAGTGGATCCAGGCTCTTTTGGTGTTGGCCAGTGATAGGACAAGAGACAATGGATCCAAGCTGGAACATAGGAATTTCCATCTGAATATAAGGAAGATTTTAGTCACTGTGAGTATGACAGAGCACTTGAACAGACTACCCAGAGAGGTTGTGGAGTCTCCTTCTCTGGAGACATTCAAGACCAATCTGGACACATTCCTCTGTGATCTAATCTAGGTGATACTGCTCGGGCAGGGGGGTTGGACTAGATGAACTTTTGAGGTCCTTTCCAACTGCTGACTTTCTGTGATTCTTTTACTTATCTTCCTATGGGAAGAATATGGAGGCCTTTGGCTGAAAGTCATCCTGCATGGGTGTGTAACTGCTCAAGTTGGGAGGCAGCAGGACTTAAGCATATGCTGGAGTTTAAGCCTGTGGTGAAATGCTGTGTAAATGCAGGTCTTTGTGTCTAACAATATTTGCAATAAGATGACTAAGATCATGATCTTGGCAATGTCTAGGAATGCTTTGTATTTCCTATTAAAAAAATCAGGCTCCTCTGGTTCTGTACTTTTCAACAACATTATTTTAATGAAGTTTTTTTTGTGTTTATAGTAAAGGCACGTCTTGCGTGGCCTTAGGTTTTTGTAGGTCTTCTTGAAGGAAGAATCAGAAAGAGAAAGAAAATATCTAATTCAAACACTGTGCTTGTTTGGGGGCTGGAACTCAAATGTTGCATTGCATAACAAGGAAAACTCACTCAAAAATATGAAGTTAATGATATTACTAGAAGCAGGTTAAAAAGTTGGTTACGGAAGCTGAGCTTTATAAATAAGAGTGAATTCTAAGCCGAGGCCTCTGAAATGCCAATTACAGTCACTTGAGTACATGGGGGCATGCTGAGCTTTTGCTGGGAGAGTTAATGAGCAATTTCATAACATGCTATATATCACTTTAAGAAGACATGATAAATTGCCTCTAATGGTATTGTGTGTATAAATGGGAGCTGGTTGTGCTCTGCGTTTAGTTCTAGTGATTGGGTGGTACACCTGGAAAGACTTGTATTTTAATGGGGCCTTTTTAGCACTTTTGCACCTCGTATGTTCTGGATTATATATGATTGATGGCTTTGAATGTATGGGAAGGAAAGATATGTAGATCTTAATGCTTTTAAACCATTTGTTTTCCAGTCTCTGTAAAAGGTCTCTCTGTTTTCTGGGTAATGGTTTATACTTCTCAAGTAAACAGAAGTATGGTTCTGGGACTTTGCCTTTTAACACTATAAATTCAGTGTTTTTTTATAGGAAAGTCATTCAGTTTACAGTGCTCTTAAGGAGAGATAGCTGCTTTCATGCTTGTCATTAAAGGAAAATAAGTAGGCGGTTTGGTTAAAAGATAATTTGATGCATGAAGTAGATAAAATCAGTGTTTGCTTTGCTTTCATTCTGGGCATTCCTCTAGTTCCCTTTTCATATGGTGAGGAATATCTTTCTCCCTTAGTGACACCAATTTCTTCACAGCCACAACCTTTCTGACTTACCCCTCTCCTCTTGGACCCCATCCATGCTTTCATTGCCCAAAGGGGTTGCTGTTGAGCAGTGTTAAAACATTCTCCTCTGCCCCTCCAACCTAGGGAGACACAGACCCAAACTGGAAGTCAAACCCAGGCTTGCCACGTGGAAACGAGGACGTTAATTGTGGGCTGGCCCGGTGATGGTGCTTTCTCCACGCTCTCCATGGGCAGCACAGCTCCCTGCAACAACCTCGGGATGGGCAGAGGAGACCCTTGGGTTATGTCCCACGGACACCCTGGCACAGTGTTTAGCCATTGCTTGTTTCTAATTTTCATAGGAGCTTAAAGCCTAGCCAGTCTCCTGTATATTTCTTGTGTGTGCAGAGCTAGTTCTTACCGAAGGAAAACTCCTAGCATTGTCTGGAGCCCCAAGCAGTGCTGAGACGTTTGAGGAAAGCTTCTCCTGCAGCTCTTCCCGTGTGCCTCGGTCCTCTGGCCTTTTGCCCTTCAAATCCTTGGGCACATTTTGAGCTGATGTTGGTGGGAGAAGTGCAAGCTAACTTTTAGCCTAATTCTGCAGGGTTCAAAGGCATTAACCCCTGACTCCCTGTGTTTTCATATATTGCTAATTGATGCTTGATCCTTGTCCTTTGTTGGTTGTAGGTGACAAATTGTCTGAAATTTATCAGTTTCAGACTTGGGTTAACCCCCAGCATTATTTGTAACGCGGTGCCTCCTCTTAGCTGGATTGCTAACAGATCAGCGAGCATATCCTGTAGCATTTCTTACCTGTGCTGTGGGTTGTAGATGCACAGATCCACATGCTAAAAGGCTGCAGAGTGCTCTTAACTGAGAAAAAAATATTAACCCATCCCTCTTGGTGGGCAAAAATACTCTCTTCGTGGAAAGGAATAGAGACTTGAAGCAACAAATAGTGAGAATGCATTTGAAACAGTTGCTGTCTCTTGAGATGTTTGGGGGGAGCGGATTTGTTTGGTTTTGAGAGCAAGGTTTGAGAGTGCGTTACTTGTTTAATGAAAATGATTGCAAAAAAGGTGCATTAAATATAGCTTAAAGGTTTCTGTTTACTTCAGTAGGCAGAAAGCTGGATGGAAATGCTTGTGAACAATTCAAACTCTCTCAAAATAAATATTGTAAACGACATGTCAAATGTCCCATACATGCTGCAGTCAGATTTAACAACATGGGCCAATTATGTGTTATCCTGCACTTAAGTCCTCCTTGTGGACTTTCAGTGAAAAACTTCTTTTGTATCCTTCCCAAAAGTATTTTGGAACAAATATGCTTGGTTTTATTGAATATATCATATCTCAACTGCCCAGTATCTAAGTAGAATGTCTCATCCACATTTGACAATTCATCCTCAACACCCCCGTGTTCAGGGATACTGTCATTCTTTATCTCAGATAGGGTTTGAACACAGTTTGAGCACAGTATGGATGTTGCTTGTCCAGGATTTCATAGACACACTTCTTACTGCACAACAAATTTCCTCAGGGTGAGAAATCTTCATGTGGAAAATAGGATAATGATAGTCTGCATGGTGTTGAACCCCAACCTCTTGAGTCCAGAAAAGAGTAAAAATGTGTAGGGAGGGCCGTGGAAGGTCTGACTGATGTGAGCTTGATGTTTGCCCAGAGAAGAGCAGAGTGGACTGCTGAAGATCACGTCAAAACAATCCCGTGACCTCCCCAGTGTCAGGTTGCACACTGTCTACAGAGCCAGGAACTGAACCCAGCTCTCCTGTCTCAACTGCTCTGAGTAAATCAGTTATTTCTTCCATAATATGTTTAAACATGCACTCTGTACCACGGTTAAACACGGTGAGAAATATTCAACTCTTTAAAAAAAAAAAAGGAGAGAAAAAAAAGCCTAGGAGTTAGCTCAGGGAAGGGGAAGAAGCAAGGCAGACAACTTGCGATCCAGCCCTCATATGAAAGTTGCCCCAGGCAATTTTGTTATGTCCATGGTAGCATATGATATTCATTGCATGGGCCCATCATTAATGCTGACTCTCTGGGAACCTGTCTTATGTTGTTTCCACTTGGGGCAGGTTAGCTAGAAAATTGATCCGATTTTATTAAAGAGTCATTTTCTTTGCTGTCTGGCAGTGGTCTCTGAAAAGATGTTTTGTCTTTTTAACACTTGGTGATTGGGCATCAGACTTCTAAGATCCTATTATAGCAAATTGAGTTTCATGCATAGAACTACTTTGTGGCAAAGTTTTTGACTCCCAGCATAGACAGTTTAAAATAGAGCTCAAAGGTTCCCTCCCTGTTTATGCTGCAGGTGAAAACATTGTTTGTATTTGCATGCCTTTAATTAAAAATAGAATACATTTACATTTACAGAGGGTTAATTATCCAAAGTTTTTCAGTATGCATTTAACTAAAAACAAATGTTTGATTGTTGATATTTAGTGTATGGCTCAAAATTTCTCACAGTTGGCCACTTTGGTTAGACTTTGATACCATCATTGTATTCAGTGGTAGTAAATACTCTCTTATTCTCAGCTCTTACTCTCCCTGGATGGAATCTGTCTTCCATCCAGACTGAACAAGTTTTGAACAAAAATACAAAAGAAAAAGAAATCCCACCTCTCTTCTAGTTTGGGGGAGTACGGTCTGAGTGTAATAAAGAAGCAACTTTATTTTGCTTAAAGGTTTTTTTTGAAAATTCCCACTTAGCTGCCTATTGATCAAAGGGTAGTGGTTTAGTCAGTCTGATGGCTTAGAGGGATAAGATCTGTGAGAAAGAATCTTGCCTCAGACTGACTTTATTGTGTAGGCAGTAGGGGATTCCTTCTAGNCAGGTAGAGGTGGAGATTGTAAAAATATTCTCGGAACATGTTTCTTTAAAATTATCTGCCAACAAACCTTTGTAACAGCAAGCTGATATTCCCCAAAGCCCAGCAGCTGAGGCCAGATGTTCGTTAGTGATGTGAGCAGGGGCCACCATCAACCAGGATGAAGTCAGGATGGAGGCTCGTGTGAGCACTGTGTAAGGATGTGGCCTGTGTTAGTGTGAAATCTCTGGGCCAGGAGGGAAACTCGCAGCCTGTAGCTCTTGGTCTTGGTGGTATAGGAGGATGGGGGGAACTGCCCGGGATATTATGTGGAGTGAATCAATAGGATGCTCTGTGCCTCCTACAGATGTGCTGAGCTGAGAAAGGGGGTGATGTGCTCAGGAGGGAGCTTTGGCACATTCTTATAGTCACCCTTGGGACCTACGGTAGATTAATGAACAAAAGCAAGGCAAGGGAAAAGTAAGGATGCTCTTCATTGACACCGGAGTCCCTACACCCACTGCATTCTCCTTAGGTTGACTTAGTTTAATTCAATCATTCAGGGCTCTGACCCCCCATTGCAAAACATTGTGCTGAGATATGGCTTATGGTCTACCTTAAATGCAGACTAAATTTGTTTGTTTGATTAGTAAGCTATTTAAATGCATTTAAACAGGAGTCAAACAGAGTGCACACTTCTAGCTTCAGATTTTGCTCCAGTTGAACTTGGAATTATTTATTTGTAACTAAAGGCACCATCTTGGTTTTCAGAAACTTCCTTGGGGAATGGTCTAAGTGTCTTTTCTGCCCCAAATCCCTCTCTGATAGCATCTTTGACAGATTTCTGTGCAGAAGACATGTGAGGTTTCATTCCTTTTTGAAATTTTTTACCTTTTTCACTCTTAATTTGAGATTAGTTATAGAGGAAATCTAAATCAATTTTTAATATACAATGCTCGGAACATGGCAAAGGTCTTACATCATGTAAAGTGCTGAATCAGACCCTACGTCCCTTTCTCCCAGACTTGAATTTCTACACAGCATGTCTGAACGAATGAATTTGTAATGGCGATGGGCAAGCAATTTCAGCCAGTGTGTCTCCATGAATCCTACCTCCTTTTTACTGGGGGGGGCTGCAGGAGGAGCCTGCACCCCGGATGGCATGGGGACAGACTGTTCAGCCTAAGCAAGCTGGGCTCAGAGGAACCTCAGGCTTAGGCTTCCCAAGTGACTGTGCTAAAGTTATTCCAAAATGTAAAATTATGGTTGAACCTGCTTTATAATAGCCGTGTCCTGAAATAATTTGAACAGACACTGTTTTATAGAGTTGTGCATTATAATTTGTATTTACCGTGGAAGTTTTTTCCTTCTTGCAAATTATACTAAATGTTTCCAGGTTGCAGGACACATTGGGGATGTTATTTTCTTGTTTTGTTTTGCTTGCTGCCTCAAAGTGTAGAATGTGCACTTTACCTCCCCTAACTGAAGATCTGTCATAAGCAAGTCTTTAGCTAAATTTCCATCTTTGGTTGGTTGATGTTTTTTGTTTTGTTCTGTTTTTTAAGGATGAGGAAAACTGTACAGTATGTGGGTATTATTACCACAATCTGTTTGTCCTTTCCACCTAACCACCTCTCTTCAACCCTTCAAATATTTTTAATCTACTCTATGAAAGAGCCAAGTACTTCACTTGCCCTTCAGCGTGTAGCCTACGTTCACAGCGAAGGCACGTGAATGATCCCATGGAGATCCTCTCTGCGACTTCCCTTCTGCAATCCCATCTGCAGTCTCACAAAATATGGCCAGAAATGGAAAATTGCAGCGATTTGGAGGCAGCCTGCAGCTTTGGTGTGGTATGAAGCCAGCTGCAGCACACTGTAAAATAGTATCCTTGGGTTTTAGATCATCCACCCTCCCTCTTCTGCTTTTATCAGTTTACTTGGAAATATGAATTTGTGTGCATCAAGACAATGCAATACTATAGGTAAGGCTTCCAGTCAGTGTTATGCACCAGTCAGTACCAGAGTTTTAGCTTTATATTCCTCTAGGCATGTAGCTCAACGTGCAGTATTGTTTTCCCACTGCAGTTATCCATTAGCTTAAGACTTTCATAACCCAGGAGGACACTTAAATCTCTCTTCAATCATTATGCCTCTGAACACTTTCCCCTAATGTCTTGGCTTTCTTTTGGAATCTTTTGTCTTACGATTTTTATCCTGCATTTACCTGCACTGAATTGCATTTGCCATCGTACAAGAATGTTCCTGAATTACTCTAACCCTGTTTATTCACGATGGTTAAGGTGATGCCATGCGGGGAGATAGAAAGGTATGTGCTGTACTCCTCAGCCATCTGTCAGAGGCAGACAGTGCTGAACTGAGTGTACCTCGGCTTTCTGACTGTCCTTGCGTGCATCTCAGTGCAAAGCACGTGGGGATCCCCCAAAGCTTTGGTATCTAAATGCTGCCGAGGTGCACACGCCTTCATTTTCACTTCGTGCCACCACGGACTATCTCGCTCCGTAGCCAGGGAGAGGATTGGTGTGACAGGAACCAGCCTGGGCCGTGCTGGCAGATCCGACAAGAGAGCAGAACAGCGAGGGTAGTGCCAGCGGGGCACTGGGTACTACTGCACCCACCGGGCTTGCTTGGGCTCTCCAGCTGAGATGTTGACCTGAAAACGCTTTCAGAAATTGTCATTAAAGTCATGTGGATTTGCTTATGCATAATCTTTTTTTAAAACAACAAAACAGTTTGTGCTGTCTCCAGGATTCACAGGAGCCAGCTATTTCAGAGTGTTATTTACTTTTGTGATGTTTATCTTTCGCCCACTGGTGGGTGTGAACATCGCTGGTTTTGCAGTGAGTGAAGCAGCAACCTAGGACTATTTTTACATTGGGCTTTTTGCTATTTTAGTTTACACAAACTTTTCTTTTAAGGATCCCTCAGAGCTATAAAAACAATATAGCACAACCTGACTCTTCACAGTTAAAAAGAGGAAATTAAAAAACCCTATGTTTTTCATTTTAGAATTAAGTGCTAGGTGAAGTAGCCAGTGAATGTAGCTGTTAAGGCATGAAGTATGAATGATTTTAAAGTATTTAATTCCAATTGCTTTTCTCTTCCATTTCTGTTTAATGAAGCAATGTAAAAATAGAATAAACCTGGCATTTTAAATCAGGGATGAATTAAATGAAAAACTAATAATTTAGAGTAGCTTACCCATCTCTCTGTAAGTATAGATATTACTTGACATATAGTATGCATGTATCATCCTTTTCTTGTGATTTATTTTTAATTGTTTAAATTGAAATTATTATCTTCTTCCTCTCCCCTGAGCCAGGTGAGAGTTCCATTCACTGGAATTCACTGGTAAAGGTGCTTTATGTAGCCACTACTTAAAATTCTTTATCTTCTTAGAAAATTGGTATTTTAGTTTTGATACTTTTTTATTTAAAAGTAAATTGATACTCATTAAGATATATGAGTATATATACTCAATAAATATTAATTGTCCAACCCTTTTTTGAAGAGCATATGACTATGAGATTGCTAAATATACAGGTGTCCTCCTAAGAAACTTAAATTCTGTGCATAAGATAAAGACATCGTTAACTGATGTTACTTTGCCTCTGACCTGCAGAGTGGAAAGTCAGAATCAAGTTCTTTGTCTGGTGGAGCATTAGCAGCCATCCTTGAGACTGCAAAGATGTGCTTGCTGAGGGAAAGTTCCTTGTGTATTATGCTGTTTACCTAAGGGTTATATTCAAGACACTCTCTGAACAGCTAGGCTGGTTATTGAAAAATGCCTTGTAGTAACCTCCAGCCTAAGTTGATCGATATTAGTGCACAGCTTTACATGGGAGGGAGGGAGCTATTTAAACATTGAGAGCCTCCGGGATAACAGTGAATGAAAAAATAATGCAGAACAAATATGTTGAAGGGTTCAAGAGAGAAGAATATCTTGTCTCTGTGCAGGGGAAAAAAAAAGTTGTTAAATTGCAGCAGAAAACCCATTTGAATTCACTATTAATAAAGTGAAGGTGGATTTTTCCCTAGGCCAAGAAGGAAAAGAAAAAAAAAAAAAAAAAAAAGAAAAAAAAAAAGCAAACCCAACAAATTGTAGTGCTCTTTTATGTAGGGAGAAGCTGAGAGTTATCTACACACAACCTCCTGTAGAAAGCCTACCTTCATGGCAAGCCTCTGAGAAGTATCTGGTCTGTGGTTCTGTATTGAGCCCCCAGCCGATACTCAATCCCCCATCCCAGTGAAGGCAAAACTCAAAGATACTGATTTCTACATCAGGAACACCAGAAAAGGAAACCTCCATTTTTTTCAACATTTTAGAACATGTAAAAATGTGGAGTGGAAGGACCCTAGCATCTGCAATTGGTGCATGTAATAATTAAAAGGTAAATGGTCCAGTGGATTTATTCGATGCATAGAATTTTGCCGATGTTCAGATGACCTGTGACATTTTAAATGCCCTGACAAAGAAGGTGGGTATTGTTCAGGTTTGGTGGTGGGAATGTGAAGAGAGTAAAGGGAAGTAATGATGCTAGGAAAGAGACTTCCTCCTCTCTTCTTCTCAGAAATTAAAGATGCACAGAAGTCTTGCAGTAGATGATATCCTAAGAAACTGGAAGTCAGGAGATATACGTTTGTCACTAATTTTTTCTGAGTTTTATGAGAACCATTACCTTCCCCCATCTCCATTCCCTGTCTGTAAGTGATGTCTTTGGTTTTGTCAGTTAATAATGAAACCATCAGGCTGCAGTGCTGCATTCACATGATGATTGACAAGATAGAGGAGGATACAGGAGGAACTTGTGGGAACAGCCTGACAGGAGGATGATGGGGGGAAAAATGGGGTTATATCATGGAAAATGGGAAATAGGCTGATCTCTTTTGCAGAGCAAGGTGGAAGATGAAAACCTAGTTTCTCATGGTGGGACACAGGAAGGAGATTGACTTGCTGAAAGGTGTTTGGACACAGAGTGGAAAGTGAGATGCATCTGCAAAGACTTTTCTAACGTGTGTGGTTAAAACGATACAGGGAGAGGAGGCTTCACCTCCAGAGCCAAACAGGATGGAAACAGGGTAGATTCCTCTAATACATCAACTGGTGTTAACTTTCTAAATTTAAAGAACACTGAAGTACTTGGCATCCTTTTTTATCAGTTGTTTGGCACATGTATTTTAAGGAGCAGATTGATCTCCCATCATTGCTGAGGGTGAGGTGGGAAAGTAATCAGGGTATAATTCACTGTTACTTCAATGTTTTCTGCTTAGTTGTAGCTGTGTTTGTGACTGTTGTGGGGGGTACTGGGAAAGAAGTGATGACTCTTCAAATGAACGTTTCTTAAATATTATTCCAGTGTCCCTCTGCTTACCACACCTTGCAGGAGCTCTGCAGTCTGGTATGGTAGGAAAGGTGGAACTTGAATAACAGGCATGGAAATGCTTTGCCAAGTAGGATACTGCATTGTCTTTAAATCAAGTTAGCAGCATGTCTGACTGTTGTACCATGATGGAGAAGGGGTTCTGCAGGGCCGGGGAAGGAGTGGACCCAGTTCCCACCTGCACTAACCAACACCACCAACCGCTGCCCCTGACTTGGGAAACATATTTTAAGAAGTCTCATGACTGCAGCACACGGCTGTAATTTGACTTTGTGACTCATGCTGAGATACAGTCCCTGTGTGTCTTTTTGTCTGGGCACCTAATAAAGCTCAGGCCACACCTGTTTATGGATGCAGCAAAATGGCAGGGAGCTTATTTTTATACCGTAGATTCTGATGAATGTCACTTATAATCAACACCTCCATGAGAAACTGGCTTGTGTGCAGAAATGCTCCTTAATTGAAGGGTGCCTGTCAGCCACACAATGTGGTCCCAGTGTGTTTATCTCAGGCAAGGCAGAACCATTGCAGTCATGGAATATCAAATGCTTTCAATAGATCTTATTTATTTTTATGATTTCTGTGATCATATATATCTTTTGATGATTTTCAAGATCATTCTGGTTTGTAAAAAAGTGGAATGTGGTCACTTTAGAATGAGATAATTAATTTTGTGAGGGGACCAGATGACAATTTCAGGAAGCGTTCCTGTCCTGCAGAACATAGAGGTCACCATGCTTCTCTGATGAGACAGAAAAATGACTTGCAAGAAGCTGTTAGGTTAATTACTCTTTAGAAGAGGGGGTTAAATTCTAAGAAGTGTGCAGCACTCTGTTGATGGAGTGATGGCTGCTGGCAGATTAAAACAACAACAAAATTTCGGAAATGATTCCCTCCTTTTTTAAACAACACAATTTGGACCTGTGAATTTTGACAGTGGCTTTGTAGCTGACAAGACACAAATGTGCATCAAATGAAGCTGCATTTTAACGCATCAGTTCAAATTAAAAATGATTTTTGAAAATCAGTGATAGAGATCTATGGGATGGTGACTTATTTTTTTTCACGGACTTTGATATAGAGCTCAGAGGATGCTCACAGTCTCTTCTGCCCTTATCCTCAAACTGACTTGTATCCATTTGGATCAGAAGTACTGCCTATTTTTACTGTCCAGTGCTAACAAATTCATCTTTTTTACCCCGTTATTTAAGGAACATTTTTGTCTAAGCATTTTGGTTGGATTTGGCAAAAGACATTTTTTGCCTACTATGACTCCATAGCCTTGGAGGTACGTGTAGTGCTTGCAGAACACACTGTATGTGCATGCTGCACATCATGGCCAACATAGAGCTTATGGTCATCAATCATTTGATTGTTCTTTAAACACTGTTTTAACAGGCATTCGTTGTATAAATGGATCAGGTTATTGACCTTTGCCAGCAATTGCTTGCTACATGTCATCATGGCTTAATGACATTATCAAGGAACATATTCAGTATTGTAGGTACTTTAAAGGGTTCGTGCATTGTCTCTCACTAGGACACATGGCTGGCTAAAGTATCTTGAATTAGCAAGTTATTTGATGTCATTAAAATATGCAGAGCACTTCCAGCTACTTGTAGAATAGGGGAGAGAAATGCTTCTCTATTCTACCAAAGCAAAGAAGAGTTATTTGTTATATTGGAATACTCGTTTTGAAATTCTGCTGCTTTGCTCTTTTACAATTTAATCTTCTATCTGGAATAGATCAGATCAGTCCTCTGAATATCCTGTGAAAATTGTTTGACTGGTCTGCAGAGCTCCAGCTGCAACTCCTCCATTTCTAGGAATACTGTTGGTCTAATTGGCACTATTAAATCATTACAGCACATAATAGATAGAACTTCTGACTAAATCAGCTATGTTTTTAATGAAGATAAGAGTTTTTAAATTAGAATGGATACAGCATTCTTTATTTATTTGCATGGGGTGGGAAGGTTGTTAACTCTAATGGCTGATTCAATTTAAATGAGGGAAGGTAGCCAGTTTTAAAATTTTCTCCTCTGGTAAAAATTTAAGGTGGTACTGACTTTTCAAATCCCAAATTATAGAATCAAACTATACAGCCTACTATTTGTAAGGTTTTTTGCAGTATATAGTTCTACTGTGGTTTCTGTTGCTCCTCATGTCACAAACTTAGTTGATTTTCTGTCCTTAGGAAAACATACACATATCATACAAATTAAACAGCCTTGTAATCCTATTTATTCCTCGTTTGTTGCGTTAAAATTCAGATTCTACATGAATCAGAGAGAGTTCTTAAAAGCTTTAAAATGGGTATTAATCAATAAATCTTTGTGGCATTACTAGAAAATAGTTACATTGCATTACTGCCACTTTATAGCAGAGAGAGACCATTGGAAGCATTGGTAGCCCACAGAATAGATAAGGCCAAAATGCAAAGGTTGCCCTGTTGTCCCATAGTCAGTCCTTTATTAATCTGAAGACTTTTTTAGTACAATGTAAAGGTCTGGGTGCTCTATACTTCTTTACTTATTAGTCTTAGTCTTTGCTTTTCTGGTACTGTTTGTTTGAGATCCTGTTCTTCAATACTCCAGTTTCCTATTCCAATGTTGTGTTTTGCTCATCAGTATATTCCAGACAGTTCTTTAACTTTCTTTTCTTTCCAGCACAGTAGTTATGTATCTTCTCATCTAATTTAATTTTATGTTACTTATTACTAAGTTTTCCTGATGCATAATTAACAGTTTTCCAGGGAAAAACTGGAATATTAAGCACAAGAAGCAGTCTTAAAGAAAAGTAGGATCAAGGTCAGAAGTGGTGAATTCTTACCCTTCTTTCTGACTTCGTGTGGCATTAAATTAGTTACATCCTTCTTTTGTCAGCCTCTGAGATGAAAAAATATGGTAATTAGACATTTTACTCCTGGAAATATTGTGGTGATCTGTTTTAATAGCAAATCTCCGTTTTCATAGAATTTAAGAATTGGAAGGAAAACAATAATTATTTGTCCAGGCATTGAGCCTGCAGAGATTCAACAGTTAATTCTGAACAGAGAAAATATTCGTACCACACGACTGTAAACCAGGTGTAACTTCAAGGAAGGAGGGGCAACAAGCAGGTATAAAGCTGGTGCAGGGGAGGAGAATCAGGACATAAAAGCACTATTCAAGAGTTTCTTCTAAGTAAATCTCCTCACAGCAGTCTCCATTCTTCTTGCCAGGGTTACATTTGATTGCTGGCTTTGACAGCTCACTGTTGGCAATAGGTTTCATAAATGTCTAATCCAGCTGGATTGTTCTGTCTTCACATTTCCTTCNAAAGAAAAGAAAAAGAAAAAAGGAGAGAAAAAGCTGTTGCTTCCATTATGGGATTTAAGATAAAACAGAAAAGATAATCTTAATAATTAAAGCTATGAAGGCTGTGCAGATGTTTTGTTTTGTTTTGGGGGCTGGGGCGGGGGAAGCAAAAGCTCACAACGCATCTTTAACATCTTCAAGATAGATTCAGAGCTGTGATTTCAGCACCAAGACCTAACAAACATCGCATACAAAGTGCAGTAAATGCAGTATTCATAAATGTATATGCTCTTTGTGACTTCATGTCAGCAGGGTTCTGTAGACCCTCATTTGTATCAAATAAACTTCAAATGATAAAGAATACGTGCCAGCCAGGGACGAGTATCACTTTGAATTGTTCCTTGTGTATCACAGCTGAAATGGGAAACATGGCTGGCTTCCTGTTTGTCAAGAGTGAAACACAGGCACGTTTTCTGTAATTATTAGTAATAGTGTCAATTTAATAAATTATTCACTCATGACAACAGGATTTACGTTCTGTTTGCTGATAGCTTGTGGGGGATAGTTCTTGTTTTAGGAAGGTAAAACCTGACAGTAATGCAGTGTACGTTGTAAATCCCTATGTCACACCTGCTCTGCCACAGTGAAGACAAGTGGTGATAACTTGCTTCTTACAGTACCTTCCTCCTCCATCACGGATGACACCCACATGTGCTTGCTAGACTTTGTGCTTTTACTGATCAAGTCTGGGACTAGACATTTAGAAATTTATCTAACACAAAGGTTTGTGGTTCTGGCTGAGATTTCCAGGGACTTCAGAAGAAATCATGGTCGCATGGTGCATCAGTGGAAAAGAGAAGCCAGATCAGAGATTGCAGGAGCATGATGAGGCAACGAGTTGTTTATGCTGAGCTCTTTCCAATCATGGTAACATGAGAGAAAACGCAGAAATGCTTGAGTAAAAATGTATCAAGTAAATGGTATCTGAGCTCTGAAAGGAATTTGCTGGTAGCAAGTGGGAGAAATCACACCATGAAGGGGTTGGCTATAGAAGAAATGTAGCTGTTATTTAGTATGCTGAACTGAAAAGAGGCAATGGCCTGGCTAGAAGGAAAAAGACAACCAGTATAATGCTAAAAAGCCAGTGTTTGTAGCGGTATTTGCAATACTGTAGGTGATACATAGATTTATTTTTTTTCAAAGCTCGAGAAAAGTATGCAATAATATTGAAGAAGGGTGAGAACCCAGGAGGGAGTTTTAGGAAGGTGAATGGATGGGACCAGTCTGTTTCCTATCGATGTCATGCAGAAAGAATTGGACAGCTTGCCCAAAAATGAGAACTGGAAAAAGAGAGCTGAGTAAAAAAAGATGCTGAGGCTGGGTGGAAAAAAGGATGATTGTGTTGCATGTCATGAGAATAGACAGAGTGGAGACATGTTTGGGGGAACTTCTGTGTTGTGTTGAATTTGAGTTGAAGGCTAAGCAATGGGAGAGATGGGAGAGGAAGTGGCAGTGTAGCAGAGAGGGAAATCTGTCACTTATTAAATAGTAGCTGAGTTTGTGCACGAGATTCTCCAGGCGTAAATCAACTGCAGAACTGTGGGGAGGAAGGGAACCAAAACCAGAGCCTTAGGCAGCCCTCACGGAGAGGGCAGGATCCTGGGTCAAAGGGAGGAGGACACTCCAAGAGGAAAAACATGACCAGTTGTGTCAAAGGCACATGTGAGCTCTCATCATCCACCAGCTTCTCATCTGAGAAGCTTCCCTGGCCCTCCATTCACCCTTGTGTTAAGCAGAGGAGCTGGCTCTTGCCCTGTCAGCAGAAGCAAGCCAACACTCTGGTTTGGGGTGGGATTGTTTTCAGAATCTTACTTATATCCTGCATTGTCTCGGTATTTGGGATGGTGGGCTTCTAAGAGGAATCCCCAAGTGGTCTCAAAGTTTCAAGTTGAATGAGATACAGCAAAAATTTCTGATTATTTTCTGTAAGATGGCCTAATAACAGAAGCTGAGCAGTGTGTGGGCCCTTGCTGGTTTTAGTGAAATGCTAGTAGAAACAGTATTTACCCCTGTTTTACAGATAGAGAAAATAGGATAAAAGAAATAAGATGACTTGCCAAAAAATCAAACAAGAGATCTGTGGTCAGTTCATAGTCTCCTCCTTGTAAGTACTTTGTTTTCATCCTTTGTAATTCAAAAACAACAAATAGAAATTAAATAAAACCCAGCAAGTCGTCAGCAATTCCTTTACTAAAACTTCTGATACGATGTGAAAGAGGCTGAGGCTTTCCTCCTTGATAATACGTTAAAAAAATAATTTTTTTTTCTTTTTCCATAAGTAGGAATAATATTTGTTATTTAAACCAGTTCTTTAAAATCCCATAGATTTACCCACAATAATCCAAGAACATTTAATAAGTCTTAAAATATTCATAACACACGGAGATCATTACTCTTGAGACCTTTGTACAAAGCAGTGAAGCGTGTTAGACATATGGCAGAAACCTCTTCATTTCTTATGTCTTGCTATGATTATATGAAAGAAAGGAAAAATGTCTGTTCTTTTCCCCATTGCAATCTGCATGCCATTGTTTTATCTGTTGTGGGCCAGAGTCATCTCATACACATGTTCACTGAAGAGCATGGAGTTAATCAGCCTTGAATTTAGCTCAGTAAATATAAGCACAGTAATGGTAGATTGCTGTTTTGTTTTGGTTTCCTGTACAGTATTTCAGATAACAAAAAAAAAAAGGAAATAATTTATTCCTGTATCCTGTATGACATGAACAGACCAAACTGTGTTGCATGACAGATGCTGGTGCCTAGTTTTTATATTATTGATAATTATCTACAACTGTTAATTGCTGTGGCGTTGAGTATTAGGGAAAAAAGCAAACAAGAGTTGATATGTCCTGCATTGGAAATGTATCATAAATCATAAATATCAGAATCCTTTGTCATGGTACCAGCTATATGTAAAGAACAATTTTGGTTTAATTATATTTCAGCGTGATTGTCTAAAGTCAAGTGGAATCTCCACAGATTATACTTAAAATAAAACTGTGGTTACAGTATATGGCCATAATCCCCAGATCTGTTGTGTCGAAATGACAGCATAATGAGTGGAAGTTAAAATGTCCTCTGCTTTCAAGTCATCATGGTTGTCATTTGATTAAATAATAGTGCATTCTGTTTGATGTCTTGGCTTTATTATTCAGAAGCGCTTCAGTATATGTGTCCTACCTTTGTATTAAGTGCTCCTGGCAACCAGGTATCCGTATACGTTCTTATTTACACACCTGCAGCAGATACGCTGAATGTTCGGCTTGCATGTGTGCTGCTTGAGTACGGGATTTTAATTATTCCTTTTAATTATGGTGCATGCACCAAAAAGAGGGAAATCATTGGCCAGGTACAAAAAGAAACCGCTTAGTATTTGAAGGAATTTGATAATTTTGTTGTAGTTCGTAGCTTGGCAGGTGGTAATAATGCTATGCCAGCACTGTCAAAATATGAAAATTAAAGTGACGATGGGTTTTAATGAAATCCATTTGACAAATATAATTAAGGTGTTTTAATATGAAGCCCTGTAATAAAGACTACCGGTGGACTCCCTGAGGTCCTGACTAATTGTGTAGATTGCTTTTAAGCTTTGAATAGTTTTATTGGATAATGAACTGTTAAGAAGTGTTAGATCTTTCTTAAGCAGAATTTGGTTTGAAAAAGAAGAGGAGAGACAGGCCTGAGGTGTGGCATTTTAAACATAATTAGAAGAGAGATTTAAGTTAACATCTTTGATCTTGCTGTCAGTTTTTGATTAGAGCTGTAAATGCTTTAATCAAGTGCAGTGTAGTCATTACATTTCTAACTGTTTTTAAACTGCGAAATTACTGAGACACTGACATCAGTTTAACACTTCTTGAGAATTTCCAGCAAAGTTATGTTTGTAAACTGGGTGTTTGCATTAAAATGTCATCCTGCAATAATTTACCGATTCAGTAGATCACGAGATAATTATATTTGGTGCTCAAATAATTTTGAAATCCTTTAGGAGATTAAAAACATCATGTCCTGTAGTTGAGACTCTGCCACCTCAAATTTATTTTTCAAAATAATTTCTAATCTTTTATTTTCAATTAAAATTATATTCAAACTAATAGCTGTAATGAAAATAATGAAAATGAGTGTGCAAGACGCTGAGGGCAGTATTTGAATGCCACCCACAGGAATACAAACCTTTCAATGATATCTATTGTGTTCTGCCAACGTGGATTCCTGCACACCCATTTTAGAAACAGAGAAAAAGAGACAAGTATTTACCAGGTGTACAGCAGCAGCTGAGCCAGCAGTAAAGTTGTGTTCTTTGGAATCACTGTCCTGCAACATTAAAGACCGATTAAAGAAATTTCAGGAAGATCATTTTTTATTTGTTTTGCATCTGAAACAGCAATACAAGGTGAAAGTGACCATGGACACAGGCATGTAACGTCAGTGAGAATGGTCGGCCGGGTGGTACCTGCCCATAGGTGGCATGCCTTTCATTTCAAATACAGAACCTGGCAGCCCAGGATCCCTTCCCAGATCTGATCTTGCCCTCCCTGCATTCTCCATCTTTGAGTATGGCAGCAAATCCAAACTGGTCTCTTTACTGGGTCAGGCTGGGGGCTGCTGGGCATACTGTTTTGCTTTGTTGGCCCTCTGGAAACACAGAAGAAGCTACAGCAAAGAAAAATTACTTAAATACTTAATTTGTTCTGTCTGCAGCATACAGAACATTCACATGAATAAATCTTAACAGTGGGCTGCCAGCAAGTCCTACAAAATCGTTAATTACATCCCACAGCAGACTACCTGATGTCATTGGCAGCATGTCCTGCACGCTAATGCGTCTGAGTGCTGGCAGACCAGGAGAGATGGGAGATGTTATCTAAACCTAGGACATCCTCACGGAGACCTTTCAGGTGCCAGCACTTCTTCATGGCCCCTCCAGTGCAGGTATCTCTGATAACTGCAGTTCATGTCACAGCCAACAGAGAGGCAGTTTCTGATATTCGACCCATATCCCTGGGGACTCAAAGGCCATGTCCAGTACCTGGGATGGCACCTGGAGCTCTGCAGGCAGATACCTGGGGAGAATCCAGGCAAAAACTTGCACCACTCAGTTGAGCTGCTCTGTTTTTAAAAGTCTCCAGGTTTGTCCCCAATTAAAACATATAGCAGTAGTCTAATGTAGAGATGCCAAAAGTATCACTAAGTGTTGCTAAGTTCCTCCATCAGAAGAAATCACATTTGTCATCTTAGACACTTACTGCAAAATCAATTTCTGCAACAATTTTCTTTGCAGGAATGCCTTAGAAACAAATTGTGTCTACATGTGGTAAAGGCCCCATGTAAGTCTACCTCTTAAACACCATCTGAAGAGCTTAACTTGATCCTTAAAATACGATTCTGCTCTGAGGAGTGCTGTAAAAAAAATGTATTATGGGAAAGTCTTTATTTCCATCTCAGCAATTTCCCGAAGAAATATCTTTGTTTGACAAGTACAAGAGCAGAGACTTTCTTTATATATATATATATTTAATACACATAGCCTTGCAAACCCAGCCTGAATTTTAAAATCAGTCTGGATTCTTTCCTTCTTGTATACCTCCTGATATCAGTGATTTGCCAGGCCATCAGGTATTTCTCATTGTTCCTTCTGTTCCCTTATTGTGGGTTTATTGAGGTAGTGGTTTTCTTGGCATTCCTCTGTGTGTAATCGAAGGCAACATTGCAGATGGAAATGACTAGCACTTAGCTCACGAGTGTGAAAAAGGAGCAGAATCCATAGCTGCACTGGCCCTGAAGGGTAAAAATAAAAATATAAAAACAGGAAAAATGGCTTGAGATGGGAAGGTACAAGTGGAGGAAGACAGGAGTCCATAAGCAGCACAGAGGGGGTTATGTTGATATTTTGTCCTTAGTTGCAGGTTTTTAAATTACTGTATATTTCAAATGAGCACAAAGTCTAATTGGTGGGTACAAATATCATTACCTATAAGACCAAGATTAATAAATGTCATAAAATATGCAAACTACTGAACTCCATCACCAAAGTATTTCTAAATGAGCATTTCCTAGAGATCCCTCCAGAGGCTGGAACGAAATTCTGGGGCAGAGCTGGGACCTGAACCGCGGGCAGCCAAACAAGCTGTGGACTGTCCAGTCCCTCTGCTCCTTGTCCTTCCATCTCCCAGTAGCAGCTTCAGATCTCTAGAGTCCCGATAGAAGGAACATTCTCCACTGCAAGCAAAGCCGCTGTCGTGACAAAATTGGCATGCTTTGCACATCGCCCGGGTTTCTAGTTGTAAATTACTCACTGAATAAAGTTGTCTTGAAAGGATTTTTCCCTCTCCAAATGGCAACCTCTTCGGAGAGACACTACCTCTTCAAGGGAAGCCGAAGCTTCATGAATCATTTTGAATTCATTTCACCTCCAATTATACATCAACTTTTAAAAGGTTTTTTTCTGGTTTGGGTGGAAACCTTGAACAATCGCTTTCCTCAGCAATCTCTTTAATATTATTTTTTAATCCCCAGTACTTTCAGCCTCCAACTTTGCAATGCGGTTCTTTTATATGACATTTAGATTTTGAGATATTTAGTTGGTGGAAAAATGGGGAACATTGAAGGGGTGAGCTAATTAATGTTTCTTCAGCCTATCTAAAGTATGCTATTTTGGTAGCATTTTGCCACGTTTGTAATTTATGCCCGTTAAACCTTTGTTTTATCATCTATTACTGACTTCTACGCTTCTGTTTGCATTTTCTGTCTGTAACAAGCATTTCATTTTATATGGAGAAAAAAATGGTTTCAGTTACTTTTACTGTACCCGAAAAGGAGAATGGGATTTGCAAATGATAAATGGGGAAGTTGACTAGCTAACTAATAAAGATTTGTCTTAATCAAGTATGATTTGTCAGAACAGGAGCGCACTGGGGTCAGGGCACACGCAATGAATAATACAGCATTCACTGGAGAAAAGGACCAGGCAAAAGGCCTCATAAATATGCTGCGATTACCCATTGCTAATTCGTATTCAAAGAATGAGTTGCACTGAAGCCAGCTTCGAGGTTGCTGAGCTGTTCACCTGCTTTGTGGGCTTTCTGATGTTTAAGAAAGTTTTTTTTTTAATATAGAGAGAGATACACTCACTGTTTTCAGCACACTTTGTTTTTGCACAGACTGCTATACTTTTTGGTCAGTGATTTTAGGCATTATTTATTAATCATCCTCTAGGTTTGTTTTATTTTCATAATGTCTCGATACTATTTTATTTCTACTTTTTATTGTTTAAATATGAATGTGAATACAGCAGGAGATAGTACCATTCACATTTAAAATGAATTGTTGAACAGTGCAAGAAAGGTTATAACACTCTTTAGCTCCATGGAAGTATTTAAGATCAAAAAAGCACAGGCTTTTTGCTTGTGTTGTCAACTTCCCTGATTTTCTATTTGGCCTGTGGTTTCAGGATAATCCATGTATATCAGGATGTTGGGGAAAACCTGGACAAACCCAAATGTCATTTATTTGGCTCTGGCTTTGTTTTCATTTGCTGATATTGCTTTTTCCTTCACAGAACAATTTCTCAGATTGAAACGGATGTAGGATATACTTTTCTTGTAGTTTTTCCGATGTCCAGAAGCTGTGGGACTGCAAGGAACGTTGCACCTATTGATAAGTTTTCACAGCGTAAATTGGACATGGAGAATCAGTATTTTTTAATTTTTTTAAATAGTGTATCCATTGCTTACAGATAAAACTACCAGACTTTCTTCTTTGCCTTTGTACTGTTGTACTGTGATGTGGTTTTGTGTAAGTAGGCAAGTAAGTTTGAAAAAGATCTCTTGCTCCACACTCCCAATTTTAAAACATTTCAACTTTTTAAAATCTTTTTTTTTCTCTTTTGAAAACCTAATGTAATGGAGTTGTTTTTTTTCTGCCTACTGTTTTTTTCTGCCAGCTGTTCTGTGCTCAGCCCTGTGTCTTGAAAGGCAATTATGGCTTTACAAGTAAATCAGCTGTAGAGGTAGGGCCAACACTAGGAGCTTCGAGCTGCTTAGTTCAGGAGTCTTAGTTGATAACTCTCTGCCTACATATTGTCATTGAAATAAGCAGTACTACAAGGTCCAAAGTAATTGTGCACATTGCTTTGAGCTTATAGCAAACCTGGTAGATGGTTTAGTGGTTTTGATTAAATTATTATTATGAATCCTGTCTTAGTGAGAGGAACCAAAGATCACTTTTGCGTCATCTTTGGTGCTGTTTGGAGTCATAGACTTAATTTAGTGATTTTTTGTGGCTCAAGTGTTACAGGCTGTGTTTTTGCAACTTAATTTTGATGCAACCAGGATTGTTAATACTGTCCACTAGTAAATCACTTTCAGAAAAGTTCAAGATTTTCAATACTGTAATGAAGCGACGTCCATTCCCTGCACCAAGCTCAGAGCAAGCAGGGATTTCTTCCATCCTGGCAGCACTTTATTAGGAAATGAAGATATAGAGGGCTGATTCACAGCTTTACTTCCATAAAGATTGAAGTGGGGATAGCTGGCTGTTTACCGATGCACCAAGGAGGGGTTTCTTTTGCCCTTGAATTTTTTTGAAGGAAGGGAGGAAAAAAAGAAGATGCAAAGGGCGGAATTTGGAGCAGATGAGCATTGCCAGGCTGGTGCATGGCTAGAACAATGGGTGGACTTCAATGTAGACAAGTGCTCAGGAGAATCAAAGTCTGCCACCTCCTGTGACTGTTCCTGTGAGGATGTTAGTAAGGGAGCTCAGATAGATGGGTGATGGGAGTAGACAGAAAGAAATACATCAGTTAGTGAGAAATGAGTAGTTTTATACCAGCAGATTGATGTAAGTTAGGATTTCAGAAAAGGTATGAAACCTTAGAAAAAGAAAAGGCTACTGGAGGTGAAGTTACTAGGTCTGTCATATATGATCATTCTCCTTTCTTTTTCTTATTTTCTTCTCATTCATCTGCCTTTTTTTTTTTTTTCCCGGGGAAGGACAGAATAGTCCTGGACCATGGGAGGTTCTGGTTATGAAATGCTCCCGGTTTGTTCTTAAAAGCAAGTGGCATCTTCCTCAAATATCTTTTCTTCCTTATTTTGAACAAAGCGCACAGCCTGAATTCTGATTAGGTGTTCCGGATGTTTTCCTTTCTCATTTCCCTGACCTCAGGATCAATGGACCCTTTATGGTGTTGGCCAATGAAAATAATTTTGTGAACATCCGTTATAGCTTATAAGGACCTTTTTCATTTGAAAAATATTTGTATTTCAAGTTTGGTAGATATCATGGACTTTAGAGGATTGGGAGGTATTTTTAGGTGTTTTTTTGCTTTCACAGTAACACTGGGCAACTTTTATCCTCTCTTGCAACTGAGCTTCTGACAGCTCTGGAAGTTTTGGATATCCTCGGTCTATGCTGTTGACTGGCAGTGCTCTTTCTACCCATACAGCATTTGCTTCTGCTGAAGAGGCAACTAGACCCTACAGCATTTATCTAATTTTTATTTTATTGTGTTAAGTGACCACTTAGCAGCACGCAGATTATCTTCTCCCTGGCAGATTCTTGAGGCATTTGAGCACCAACCAACTCTCATGTTTCACTGTTCTGCTAATTTTCTTACAAATTGTCTCTCCATTGGCATATTGCCATTATATCATCCTTCATTTATCTGTATTAACCTGTACTTGTCGTTTAGTAACTTTAATGATCTAAATCCTTCTGTCTCCAATTATATTGGCTGTTCAATGTAAATATATATCAACTGCAAACTTGTAACTTTATAGGACTTATACCTGTGTCTCTGCACTTAAAAGATATGTCATCACTTTCTTTATTAACTTTCTGCTGGCAGAAGCTAAAACATTTGACTCAGCCCTGAATTTTTCTGACTCCTGCAACATATATTTTCCAAGTTTGTAAATCTGCTTGCTGTCATCTCTGAACAGTGAGCATTTAACACTTCCTAGCAGGTTTTTTCCCAGAAACTGCTGTTGATGATTTATCTCTCTTAGTCTCCTAAAATATAAATTCTTGACTTGTCCAAAATGGAGTAGCCTTTGGAAAAAAAGCATCGCAGCCTTGAATATGTTTACTGAATTTCTGCTGCTATCAGCGTACTTCTCAAAATATTTTCCACCAGCTTTGACTATGTCTTCAGAGCATGCAGAGTCTCTGGAAGCAGACAACACAGATATGTCCTCCCCAAATGGCATTACTTCTTGGCAAGGCTGAGGGTCTCAGTGTAGAAATGTTTGCCATTCCTGTCCAGATTCCTTATCATGCACACAGTGGGGGTTTCTTTAAGTTTATTTCCAGATTCCGTAATACAGCCATCTTGATTTTTTTCTTGATCTTTTCTTGATTTTTTTTGCATGTTTTTCTGCTTATCACAGTATAAATTAGCTTGTCTTTCCCCACCTCAGTAATTAAATATATGATGTATATATATGCACACATTGTTTGTATGATAAAATCAGGCAAATCATACTTCCAGGCATCCTTTCTACGATTTGGTTGTATTTAATCTCTTTTAACATTTAAAAAACATCAGGTTATGAAATATATGCTTTATTTTATATATATACACATTAAAATAGATGGGATTTTAAATATATATTGACACACAGAGTACACCTTGAGAGGAAAAGTATCTATAAACTATGTTGCACTCCTTTATTTTTCATAGGAAAATTAAAATGGGCACGCTGTCTTCAGAATTCATAAAATGCCTGTTTATTTATCCAAAAGCCTGGAGAGTGTCATTCCATATCATTCCAGACTCTTGAGTGAATATATTGGTCATTCTTAAGGAAAACAGTATTATTGACTTAAGTGTGATTAGGAAAAGCTCTTTTAAAATTAATTTAGCTGATAAATAAATACTTAAATGACTGGAGGCAAAAAAAGGAAAAGAAGAACCAGTCAAGCAAAACTTGCTGTGCATCCTTGATGGGTGTGAAGGTGTCAGAAGTCAAGCTTTGTGGAACATGGATTAAATAAGTATGATTTGTACATATGAATAAAAACCGTGTATAGGTTACTGGCAAATTCCAAAGGAAGGGCATATTGAGGAGTGTAAAGCATCACTAAAAATGATCGTTGTCTTTTGGCTGTGTCTCAGTATAAATGTTGAAAACCCTGTGCCAGTTTTTGCACACAAGAAGGGGGAAATTGTGTTTGTGCTTGAGGGTTTTTTTGGGTGGGTGTTGTTTTTTCTTCAATTGTGGGAAGTGTTTTCATTCTACTTAGGTTCAGTGGTTTACGATAAGAAGCATAATTTTCTTTTGCATAACCATGCACCATTTGTGTTGGGCCCACAACATCACATCATTGAAGTGTTCAGCACTGAAGAGGCAGATTTTCCATACCTTGTTCAAACACCTTCAAGGCAGAATACATTAGATCTGTGAAATTTAGCATTCACCCTTTAAGGCTGATGGTTTTTAATATGAAGTTACGTATTTTCTCCCATTTATTTTTTGTCTCTTGTTCATCACAGTATTGTTTAGGACTGAGATAATTGCTTTATTGAATATTCTTGCCCTCTGTCAGTACATAGTTAATAATGATGTAAATGCATTCACCCTTCTGCTTCTAAGAGTTTAGCTGTGATTTCAGAACATCATTTTATGCATCTCTTTGGGAATTTCAGTTAGAAGATGCAGCACCACACAGTCTTTTGTAGGACTTGGGACTAAACTTTTTCCCTTCATAGTGACTAAAAGGATGGAGTAATCCCTAAATAAGTAATGTTGTTAAGATTCTATTGAAATGACACCATTACTGGCAACATGCAACACCCTTCAGTTTGTTTATTGGTCTTAATTCATGAATCTTCAGTACAGGATATCTTAGAAACCTGACCTTTTCACATAGCTGTGGTAACATTGCCAATGATTTGCATAATAAGTAGTCTGGAAAGATCTATACAGCACTGTTGCACTGAAAGCATGAATCTGCCACATAGATGAAGGTTTTAACTGGCAGGAAAACATCAGACTCAAGGGGAAACTTGAAAAATTATAGCAAGCAGATAGCAATGATATCAAGCTTGTAATTAGCTGTACTGTGGGATTATTTTCCAGTCCTGGGCACCTTCAGTTGCTAACCAAGTAAGTGTCTTCGTGTCATTTAGAAATCTGTATTTTCTCCATTAATATTTTTGTTTGACTGTCTTGACCTTCCAGCTAAAAATCGAGTTTCACTGTCATCAGTGAATTTTCGGAGTAAAACAAAGATATGAAGAGGATCTGTGGATAAAGGTGTCAATTTATGTTTGCAAACTTATTGTGAGATTATGTTACCTTCGTTATGTCTCTTTGTTCAACTTATGTTGTTATTTTAGCCCAAAAAAGGCCAAAGATCATCAACTAAAGTGCATGTAGAGTAAAGCTGCTCCTGTAAAATTGATGATCCGTCCAATTATTTATCTATAGAGGCTGCTGGGAAGAAACACAACTATCTCAGTTCTCAGACCCCTCTGCTAGGTTGAACTTCATGGCTGAAGGTTTAATCCCTAAGTGTCATATCAACAATTCATTCTGTGATATTCTGGCTGACATGCTCTCTCCTTCCTTATTTATTGATGTCTTCAGTCATCGACAATGAGAGGAAAATACACTGTTCGTCAAAGTGACGGTGTTTTACCCTCACTTACAGTTGATGCTGCTGTCACATTGATGGTTGGAAAATAAACTCAATCATTATAAAAAGCTACGAGTGTGAACTTGGCAGTGACAGGAAGAAGATGAATAAAAAAAAAAAACAACCACAGTAACTTGCTTAAAATTGGTGTAATAAAAATAGAGCTGTTGCCTATAAAGGTATTTTTTAGCTTTGTTTGTGAAATACCAAGCCATTTTAGCCATTTATAGTTATTCCTTTGAAGAAAAATCCTCTCCTTACACTCCTTTATGTCTGTGTG
The DNA here is from genome assembly GCA_013399135.1 of Heliornis fulica. Taxonomy (NCBI): domain Eukaryota; kingdom Metazoa; phylum Chordata; class Aves; order Gruiformes; family Heliornithidae; genus Heliornis; species Heliornis fulica. The sequence continues at coordinate 167,818 of VXBZ01010969.1, read as the reverse complement.
TATAATTTTTAGCAATAAATATTTGTTATCATTCCACCTCATGCTACTTTGGTAATAATTTGTTGATTTTTTTCCCCTCTCTTTTTTTTTAAGGGATTTTACTTTGTTTTTTCTCCCCCAGACTACATCAGATGCATGTATCTATTTGTGTATTACAGTATTTTACTTTCTTTGATGAGGAATAGGCTTAGTATAATTTCATCCAGTAAGTCCTTTGACATGCAAACATAGTCAAAGCTCTCTTGAACCGCATTCTTAGGATACCATTTGTATAGCTGTACTGCACCTTACAGCTTTTGTAACTCAATAACCACATATCTTACCACATTTCACCTTTGGGAGGCATTGTATATACAGCTAAAAGTAAAGAGCAGCAAGCCAAGAGGGACAAGATAGCATAATGAGGATGTCAATTTGTGGTCAGATATCTGAGGAAATATTTATCTTACTTGTACTGTACTTGGCAACAGATAGAGAAATATATAGGTAATGAATTTCCTTAGACTTTATCTGGCAGAGTGTGTACCTTGTGTTAAATGGATTTAGGAAAGAAAAAAAAAAATCATTGCTTGTCAAAAACTTTTTGAGTTTGAGGTGATTCTGTTTTGGATTGTTTCCTGAAAATGGACCGTATCTATTAAAAAAAATAAGAACAATTGTGCTTGCTCTACTAATATATTGGTGATTTTTTAACGATTCAGATTCTTGAGGCTCCTCAAATAATGACAATTTAAGAACCTGATCATTCACCAGAAAAGAAAAAGAAAAAAAGCCAAGGCATGAAATATTTTTTTTGTAGTTTTACTCAATTTTGGTGCATATTTCTGGCATACTAAGTAAGTAGCCCAAATGAACATGCACAGAAATGCTGGTTGTCTCCCACGTGCTGTGTGTCCTGAGGCAAGCTACAGTTGCTTCAGCTGCTTGGGTCTGTTTCCCCATCTGTAAAATAGGAATGCTTTAAGTTATTTTTCTCCTTCAGGGAAATACAGGGAGGGTTTCTTAAATTTTCTATAGAGCTTTGAAGATTAAAATCTCTATACTTGCTGCTAATACTTTAGTGTAAGAGAAACATTTGACTGAAGCTGTTTGAAGAAGTTTTGGCATCTTGTGGTCTCTTTGTACCAGGCCTCTCCACTATAATTTTGCAACCTTTGGTTCGGTGTAAGCTGTAGAAGCAAACAACACCTGAGTAAACAAATCAGAATGACAATAGATTAATATATAAGTCCAGTATTAGAAGCATCATGAGATCAATTATAGTGTATTTCTAACCTTGTCAGAAATAGTCCATAACAGAGCAAAACAAATACCAGTAACTGGGTGTAGCCTGAAATAGCTTGTACTTAAAGCATCAATGGTAGATGACACAGAGACACAGAGAGTGGTTTTCTTCTGATATGGCTTCTTAGTGTCTTTAAAAGAGTAAGGATGGCTGGTGTTTTAGCAAAGGCTTCCTGACTTCCTTTGTAAGACAAGGAGTGGGCTTAAGGAGCGTGTGGGTAACACGAACACCCAGCACTTAAAGCAAGTCCAAAAGATTTCTTGCCTTTGTTTCACAGATGAAAGGTCAGCATCAATTCCCAGAGCCTAGACAAGCTCCAGAGATTGCAGGGGGACAGCTTCTGGTTTCATTGTTACTTCTTCAGTTTTATGTTGCTTGGAAAACTTAAAATTTGGTATAATGATGTCTTCCTCTTTGCGGTTAGGAGGAGTGATTAGGCTATCACATATGTATTACATGCCATTGCTCTTTAAATAGCTTTGTTACAATCCAACCTGGCATTTTGAGACCTTGCAGTCACGAGCTATATTTTTCATGATTTACATTTTGATTTTTTAATGCAGAGCAGATTGGACAGGAGATGCTGGAAAACCTCAGCCATGACAGAGAGAAGATCCAGCGTGCTCGGGAAAGGGTAAGTTTGATGATAAGTAATTGCTGGTCTTGGATTTTATTTGCTTTGGGCAAGTTCTCTGTGCATGCATATTGATCGGTTTTATATAAATCAGATGCTATTGTGAGAGATAATCACCATCTGCAGTGAGGAACTTTAAAAGTGTCTTATGTGGGCCCAATTCTGCAAAGCCTCTCGTGGAGAGAGTCACACTGACATCCCCAAGCCCGCTGTTGGAAGCAAGCTTTGTTTCACTAGCATCACAGTTCAGTCAGTTTTCTGGGCTTTGCAGCCTGGGCTTTGCAGAGGTTGTTGTCATGGTCTCGCCCCAGCTGAGAGCTGAACACCAAGCAGCCACTGTTGGAGGTGAAAAGATAGAAAGGAAAACCAACAAAGAATGACAGACTTCATGGGTTGGGATAAGGATAGTTTACTGGGACAGTAGAGAGATAATGATGATAGGACTTTATAATGAAATGTATGAAAATGGTTATACAGGACATAATTTCTCACCGAACTGCACACCCCAGGCTGTACAGCTCAGAGCTGTCCCAGAACCAGATCGCCCCCAAAACCACATGCCCTGAAGCTGTGCCCTCCTCCCCCACCAGTCACCCTTTATACTGAGCATGACATAATTGGCATGGAATACTCTCTTTGGCCGGTTTGGGTCACCTGTCCTGGCAGCTTCCTGAGTACCCCCCACCTTCTTGCTATGAAGAACTGAGAAGTCCTTGACTGCTTGGCAACAAACATCGGAGTGTTATCAGTGCTGCTCTGATCCTAACTCCCAAATACTGCATTCCACTGGCTGCTGGAACAAAATTTAACTCTCCCCTAGCCGAAACCAGGACAGTTTCAGTGACTTCTTGAACTTTCTGTGAAACAAAGTCAAGAATCATAGCGGATGTTCTAATAGTTGATGAACAACCTTACTCTTGGTAGCTGCAAATGTTAATAATTGCCTCCTCAGGCAATTCTGTATGAAAAAGAAGGTAGTGGTTTCTTAGAATGCTTCTCTGTCCCTGCAGTCAGGATAACATATATGTTGGGTTTGGCTTATTACACCTCCATAGGGATCAACTCTACCCTGTAGAGTTAATGAAGGTGCCCAGAAGCCCATCCCATCCAACATGTATGACTTCCCTTAACTTAGTCAAAGGAATTTTCCTCTGTGGTTCTGGATTCTGCTCGCAGAACCGCGAGTGACTGCGCCTGTAACTTTCTGTTCATGACACATTGATCAGATGCTTTCCTGAGCGTCCAATTTTCCCAAAGCTAAGTCCTGCTACAGGTCTCTAGCTGACCGATGCCACTTAACAAAACTCCTTTATCTGTCCCAGGGCATTTCTTTACCTGTGTAGCTTTGATTGGTAAAGCTCACATGACAGCTTTAACAAGGCATCTTCTGTCAGCTATACCGGTTGCTTTCTGAAGTCCCAGGCATTAGCTACTTTAAAACATTAAGTATAACTGAATCATTAAACGTAACAAAGGATTGTGAGCATTTACCAAGTGTTGTTCAGGCAACTTTGTGTCTTATTTAATCTCCAGTCTTCACATCCCTGGTGACTGCCGAGTTTGAGATGCTTTTCTGTTCCTAGCTGGACAAGTAAAACCTGGGCAGTGGAGATGAATGACGAGTATACTTTTCTGCTGATCCTAAAAATCCCCAGAAAAGAGGTAGTGTAGTTCTGAATGACTCTGTACACGTGGTGCATCGTGTAACCTTTCCTTTCCTGTGCTGTCCCGCTGAAGAGTAAATTTCTTTGATGGCAAAACCTTTAAGCTGCAAGGAGCAAGATTAAAAATAAGGGTATTCTAGGAAGGTGTATCCCATCACAGTTCAGTGAAATACTTCTTGTCATAAATGGAAGATCTCAAATTTCAAGTTTTATCATATGCCACTTAAAATAGTTTGTTTAGGGAATTCAGAGAAGTTCTATAGTGGAGCCACACAAGCACGTCTGTTCCAGCTGTCTGTATACTCCAGTGTACAGCTGTCATATTATATACTTAGTGATGGTCTTGGATGACTCGGCAAGTTTTCCATTATGTGGAGATTTTTGAAGGACCAGGACAGAGGTGTTCTGTCAATGATAATATCATAGTAACTTTACACTAAATACATGGAGCTCTTATTTAATAACCAGGGAACAAACTTGTCTTATCAAAGTCAATGTCAGCTTGAGTATGATGGTCAATTGTTTGCAGTTCAGCTTTGTGAAAATTAGGAAGATTTTTCTTATGAGCAAAATCTAAATGAGTTAATGTTTCTATAGTGTAGTTGAATTTACATATATGAGTTTTTCTGAATGCAGAGTAAAACAGTTGAAGGAAGAAAAATACAAGAAATCACTTGTATCATTTTCAATAAATTCAGATCATGTGCAGTGCAAAATACAAGTGTGACAGTTGTGAAAAGAAATTCTCAAAACTATTTTTTTCTTATTTAAAGCCCAACAAGGAATAAAAGCTCTGCTATAAGAGTCAGATAGGTTAACTGGAAAATAAAGGTCTCTAAAAGATGCAACATATTTTAGGAAAGCCTCAAATTAAAATGCATCTAAGCCAGAACATGAACATCTTGTTCATCTTCCTTCCTTTCTCATTATTATTCTTAATATTGTTTTTTAAACCTTGGGTTTTCATAAACACAATGCTGATTTTCCATTGCCAATGTGAAAGCATCTTTTGAAATGTTTTCACTACAGCAGTTCTGTGACACAAGGAAGCACCATCATATGCCATTTAATGGGTTGGCATGCCACCAGTTTTTTGGCTTCCACAGTGCACTGGTGTTGGTAAAAAAATGATGGATTAGCCATATTTCACTTCTGAATAAAGGCAAACTTACAGTTTGAAGCTCTTTATGTTGGTTTTTTTTTCTGCCAATACAGGAAGAAAAGGTGGTTTTTTTAGTGTTCTCTTGGGAGGTAGCTAGAGATCTTCCAACTATGTGTGTATGTGTTTGTTTCTTTTTTTAAACATTTCTTTCGTTTATTTTGCAGGGTTTTTTTTATTACCATAAAAATATGAGGTCGTCTTGCTTAGAGGAGTTTGTCAAACCTCTAAGATTCAGCTTCCCTTTCCTAACTATCAGTAGTGATTCTAGCTGTCAGGTAGAATCCTGCAGCAAGAGAGGAAAGTTAGGATCAAACATCTAACGGGAAAAAAGAGAGCTACTTCTCTGTGAGAAGGGAGGAGAAGCCCCAAGTGTTAAACGCATCTTTATGAATAATAAAAGACCAATGTAAAGCATACATTTGTACTTCAGATTCCCTTCTAGCATAGATAAGAACTTTGCTTTTTAATGAGCCTTTTAAAAATTATTGTGACGTTTTTTCTTCTGTTACTTGTGTCAAACTGGGCTAAACTGCTTTTCTGGAGCTTGAATTGTCTGGATGAATCACGAAAAATGAGGGAATGGCCTCCCTGGAATATAATATACATCTTTGTTCCATCATGGCACATAATTACAGAGATCTGAGAGTCAGTGCAAACCTTCCCACTGAATATGATATCGCTAAGAGCAGTTCTTGGTTGGCATTATCTGGTCCCAGCTTCTACCTGGTATTTTCGTAATAGCATTTACAAGAGCGAGGAGGAAATTTATGCAAAAAGTTTATGTGTCATAGATTGCAGCTACTGATTTCAGTAATAAGCATTAAATTTGGCTGCAAATATTTAAAATACTTGGCTCCAGAATAGAACCTGGTTTAAATGTTACTGCTGTGCATATATTCAAGATATCATAGTGTTTTGTTATGGTGAAGGTGATTTGTTACTGGAAGATTGCCATTTTTCTTGGCAGTGTTACCGTTTTGAGGGATTTGTACTTCAGGATGCATTTTGTCTTCTACAACAAAGTTTCTTTAGTAAGAAGTCAATGAGTCAGGAAATCTTTTCAATCTGATTTGATAATGAAGAGGTAAATACTCAGCTTTCTGAAGGAGAAGAATGTTTCTGTGTATGTACACACAGCTGCGTTTGGGGGCATGTTAGAAATGGCAATCCCAGCTATTTCATAGCTGACAGTCATTACATCATCATTTGCAGTAGATTTGGTCACAAGATCTCTAAAATATCTGAAGATAGCAAAAGCAGCAATAGGAGAGCAATGAATCTGGCTGTAGACATTTTCATTTCTAGACTTCTTTCTGTGGGATGTTAATAAACGCAAAAAGAGAGGTGAGGGTTTAACACCTTTGAAGGAACAGTAGAAGTAATTGCTCTTTTTTAATATGAAGCTCATTTGCTTCATAAATTTTAAGCTCCCCAATCTAATTTTTTGTGGAGTTGTGCTTGTAACTATATTACAAAATTTTTGAGAGCTGTAGAACAAGTCAGCTAATTAAGTTTAGCTGTAAATGTAGGTTTCCTGTCTCCTAATAAGCTACAAAAACGCTATTTGCAGTGAGTGGGCTATCCTTACATGCAAAAATATATATTGTACAGAATAGTGTTCACAGAGTATTTGGGCATCCATCCCAGTGGTGGCTGCTGTAAGGTCAGGACCCTGGAGGCATATGGGTTAAGGGACTGTATAGGTGTATTTCTTTCTTGCATAATTGGTAAAAGGACACTGTTATATATTTTTGCTTTTCCTTTAAACTACTCTCTTTGAAAAGCAGTGGAAGAAAGTTATGTTTGATTTTTCTTTCATAAAGCACCAGGAAGACAGCACATGGCTTCATCCCTTGATGCCCTCACTAATATCCATAACCAATACACATACACACATCAATAGGAATTATGGATACCAATGTATATAGCTTCTACCTGTAACCCTTTATTTGTAAAGCTTTCACTCTTTATCCCAGTTCATTTTGTTGCTTCAATGTCTTGTCTTCTGTGGGTTTTATCTTTACATCATTGAAAATCAGACAGAACATTTTTAAATTTCAGAGCTTTGATGGCTTTCTTACATGAGAGTTTGTTGTGGGCTAAAACTGAAGTTGACTGACTCATATGACAGTAGAAATATCGGTGCTTGTACAGAATGGAGTGCATGTGCCTTTTGCCTTTAACGGGACTCCTTTTCCCTCCAGCTTAGAGAAACAGACGCAAACCTGGGGAAGAGTTCCAGGATTTTGACGGGAATGTTGCGAAGGTAAGGCCAAGGTAGGGACACCTCTGCTCTTTGTTTTTGCTCTCTCCCTCTGTGCCTTTATTTTTATTTTAGTGCAACCTTAGCATTTTGCTGAAGTACCTGACTTTTCTTACACAGGCTGCGTTGTTGTGTGCCTTTGAATGAATGCTGGCAGTGAAACAGACATGGTTAGATAGAAGGCTTTATCACAGCACTGGAAAGAGTTTTCTGTAGCCTGAGGGATGACCCCTTGCTCAATTGTTTCTCATCTTAGTTTCTTTGTATTTGGGTGGGTGTTTTGTGAGTGTGTTCTAAAATTAAGCTTTTTGATTATGATTTCCTGTGTTCCTTATTCTTCAGTGACTTTGGAGTTTTCAGGGCTTTTTACCTGTTAGATTTCATGTGAGAAAGTTTCTAAATGTTTTGGGGCAGCATAAATTCACATACAGAGAAACGGTTGAGACGATCAATTCTGTCTGAATCGATGAGGCAGACACATTGTCAGACCTTGTGGTTTTAGCATGTTTCCTCCATGCTTTCAGTGTTATGAAAACTGTCCGTGGGATCAAAGTAAGGTGATGCAGAAAGGAAAATTTTGCAACATCCTTAAATTCTACATGGGACTGTTGGGAAGGAATTCTCCACTGATAACTAGACACCATAAATTCACAATGGTATCTTTTAATTAATGGCCACTCTGTTTATGTGTTCTTTACCCAGTGAAACAGCACCTGAGCTTCTCTGTGATGCCTGTATTTCTGTATATAGTCAGCTTCCTGAAAAAGAAAACCATTCCTCTAATAGGTGGTGGTGAAGAGTGCTATAAAAATACGGTTTTAACTTAATTTAGAGCATCCTCTGAAGTGTTCAGTATGAAATTACCCATGCCATGGACTTTTATGTTGCATATTTGCTTAATGCAATTTCCTTATTAAAGAAAAAGAGAAAGAAGAAAAAAGCAAGAGGATGTTTTAGCAGAGTTGTTGATTTTTCACAGGGCTTGGAAAATAGTGAAAACAGAATTTAATAGTTTGTCTTTATTGTAATATTTATCTCTTCATAAGTGTCCTCAGAAATATATCTGTGTTGGTTACTTGTATACCCAGTTGACAAAGGTTAAAGTGAGCCTCCTGCCCTCATTCCATAGATTTCTTACAATTCCAACTCCAAACTATAACATATAAAACTCTCTGATTAAGAGTAATATGTAAATGACACAAGCTAAATTCAAAAATCCACGGAGAAAGGAAGTGGCAATTGAAAGGGATGGTTCAGTGCCTGTAGACAATCAAAATAAACCATAAAAAAAAATGAACGAAAGAAAAGACACAACCAAACCCAAGTCTCCCCAGGAAGGGTTCTGCGACATGAGCTGTAACGAATATTCTGCATATGTCTCCATTTTGTCAAATCTCATTAAAGGGGTTTCTTGCTTTATGTCAATTGAGCTGTCCAAAAATCATTCATCATTTTAGTGTAAAAAAAAAATCATGCCGTTATTTAAATAATATCATATTAATGTTAAAGTTCAGCTGTCATTTAATAGTATGGCTTAATCAGACATAGCATTTAGGAAAAATAGTTTTTTCGGGCTTTACTTGGCTTTCAGGTTGGCAGATTCAAATAAGGATTTATGGGTTTCTAAACCAATGTATTCTTTCCATGTTTATGCTTGAGGTACCTCAGCCTTTCTTGCAGCACCATGTAGTCTGTTATTTTCAATAAAATAAAGTATCTCCTCATATTGTGTTTGAATACATTTGCAAGTAATTTGGAGGAGCTGAAACAAAAACATATGCTGCAACCTTTGACTTTGTTTTGTGTTTGGGAATCACAGTTAGGAGTCCTAGTTTATAAGTGTTCCATAAGCCAAATGAAAAATACAATCTTTCTGAAATACGCTTGGGCTCCTCTTTTCAGACAAAAGGATTATGTAGTCAAACACCAAGATGGCAAGTTTCTGTGTGTCAGAAAAGCACTGGGTTTCCTTTTACTTTCACAGAAATGCTGAGCTGAGTCACCCATCTGGATAAAAGGCAGGTTAGGTTTTAAGCTCAGTTCAGGTGACTGTGCCAAAAGAAATGCCTTGGCATAGAGGCAGCTTGCAGCAGAAGGTTCTCAGGTTGTTATTTAAAATGACATAATAGACCTAAGGTGAATTTCATTCCTATGTGACTGTTGGGTAGAATTGTCTAGCTAACAATGGCCCAGAGTCAGCATCCTCTCAGTGCTGTTTAGTCACTAGAATAATCATAAAACACAGACCCCAAGAAATCAGCACAAGTTAGATAAAGAGAACTGTAAGAAAAATAATTAGCACAGATTGGCAGTTGCATCCTAATTTCTGCATACTTCAGTACGTACCACAGAATGTTTCACTTAATTACTGGAACCAATAAAGAAAAATGCTGGAGGACTGTTCTTCACATCATTATTATATGGGAAAGGTAATGTTAAACTGAACATTGCCCAACTTAGTTACTGCTCACACAATATGTATTTGCTGATATGCTTGAAGTCATATGCCTGGCTAACACCCTGTGCATCAAATTAATGACTAACTAGTTCTATTTTTGCCATCTGGGAAAGGTAAAGCAGCATCTCTTCTGAATCTGGCCAAATATATTAAGAGATTAGATATTTAAATAGCTGGAGGTTCGAATTACTCCCTTTGTATTACCTAAATTCCCTGGCCATGTATGTGTGCCTAAAATGTTATGGAGATGGGGAATAAAAGCAGGGACAGGTTTTATAGGTTACTGTAGCTCACTGAAAAGAACAGCAGCATAAGGGATACAGGAGGTCTTCCTATCCCACTTTGCTGCTCTAGCAACTTAGAATAGTCAGCCTTATGTGTTTGGGGTATTTGGGTAAGGAAACTTTTGTAATAAATGTTTTGAAATAGTCTTGGTTTGAAATGACCTATGCATTCTTTATTTATTTATTTTCCTAAATAAACCTACTGACGTTCCACTGAACTAGTATATTCCATTTGTGGAACTGCATTACCTGATACACAGTTTTAGTGACATGAATTGTTTCCTTTTCCATGTAGCTATAGCCCTCAACATCCTGACATTTTATGACTCCTCTTTAAAACTGTGAGTTTATAACAGAAGCTCAGTGTCTTTTCAGTTACAGAATTCCCAAATAAGAGGTTTTAACATAAGGAAATGGCATCTTGTGGTCATCGGCGATGTTGCCATCTCAAACGTCTGTCCCTTGGCCTTCACCCCAGTTTGAATTGGGGAGCACACAGTGTGTTAGGAGGAAGCAGAAAAGAGTTTGTTCAATCTTCTGCAATAAGCCAACAGCCTAGAAAAGCTTTTAAGAAAAGAATTTGGACAGTTTCCAAGCCACACACGGCCCATTGGGATGCAAGCAAACCTAAAAGTAACAATATAAAAATTGCAGTGGGTTTGAATCTTTATGCAATTAACAGATAAATTCTATCACCCCTCCAAACTGCAGAAAAATAATTTAGAAAAATAGCTACTACCCTCCAGAAGAAAGTTTTATTCTTTATGGTTCACCAGGAAATGTTTATGAAAAAAATTATCTTCTAATCTTCAGATTTCAATCTTCTGAGTTGTTATCAATGAAGCTCATGAACACATCTCATCAAAAAGACTTTTAAAATTTTATTTCCAACAGCTAGTAAGCATTCATCTCTCAAGTAGTGAGTTATATGACTTACCAACAGCTGCATGACCAGTGTTTTAGCATTGGCCTTCAAGTTTGGGCCTGGTTTGCAGTCATTCCTAGCAGTTCTGAAACAACTTCAGCAGTTCTGGAGGTCATTGGGCTGAGATGGCGTTCAGTGTAGGGCAGTTCTTTAAACAGGGAGTGGAGTGCTCTGCCTCTACCCATTGACCTGGTCCAATAGCCATTCAGCACTGGATGTACAAGAAATTTTTTATTTGCTTTCTCATACTCCGAGAGTTGTGAAAAGTTTTCAAGGTGTGGGTGACAGAGCCCTGGGAAAGGCTGCCCAGAGATCTTGTTGAGTCTCCTTCTCTGGCGACATTCAAGAGCAATCTGGATGCATTCCTGTGTGGTTTAATCTAGGTGATCCTGCTCGGGCAGGGGGGTTGGACTAGATGATCTTTCAAGGTCCCTTCCAATTCCTGATGTTCTGTGATTCTGTGATATGCCTGTTCTGCCTTCTCTCTTGACTTCTTCCCATTCCTATATGCAGAATAGTACCAGAGACAGTCATGTCCCTGTCAACACAAACCAACATGAGTGTTAGCATTGTCTTTTTCCCTAGTTTCTCTACCAATCTCTGATTCCATCCACAGAAGTCTGTAATGGAAGACTTTCTTCTGAGCTATGGTCTCTCTCAGTATCAGTCACACTAGGCTGTAACTGTTGAGTCTCTGCAGTTTTCTGGAGGAGGGTCAGCATCTTCACAGATGCTGAGTGAAGTTTAACATGCTGTTAGATTTGCCTTTTTTCCATGCTCTTTCCAACAGGAACTTTGCATATTTGGTGTCAAGCCAAAAGAAGTTTGAGTAGAAATTCTTTCAGCAACTTTTTTGGTACATATTTTTACTTCAAGATGTATTTCTAGACTGAAAGTGATTGAAACAGCAAATCCTTTAGCACCATGTCTGCTCCATGCTGAATATTTACAGCTGCAGCTGTTTACATCAGTAATTCAGACCTTGATTCAGGAACATATTTAAACATATGGTTAACTTAAACCAGAGGAGCAATTCCCCTAACTTGAGGGAGGCTGAATAAGCGGGGGGGAGTGGCAGAATGATTCCGGGTCATCTCTTGCAGCAACACAGCTTCTATTGTGCTCCTTGCTCAAGGCCGATTACAGAGCAAACCCTGTCCTTAATATTTCTGTGGATTAATGCACACCATAAAATACACATAGGGTATTTTAGTGCTTGTTGCTCTCAGAAAATGTTACTGACTTTTCAGCACTTAATATTGTTACTTGATTATTATATGGTTGTATGTTTGTGTTTTAATATGCAAATAATCTTTATCAATTGTGAAGAAGGAAACTGCTTCTGAAAGTTTTGTGGTGCTGTTAATCACAAGTTAGTCTCTGGATAAGGAACATGTGGTTTGTGATTGCAGGTTAAACTTTGGCATTAATTAGTACCTGGTCATTCCTCACTTTGTCTCTGACTTTAAAAAGAAACTTTGTTTCTTTGTTGAAGTGATGGACAAAACATCTGGAAAATGTAATGTCAGCAAAATTCCCAGGGGTAAGCATTCTTCATTGTTGGGAGTCCAACCAAAAACCAGGAAATGTACCTCTAGGTCTGAACAGTAAGAATTTTAAAGTAGTATGGGATACCATGGATTCCCTGGTCCCCAATTAGGTATGACATAATCTATGTAAGATGCATTTATTATTTTTAATAATCAATTGAGAGCCATTTTATAAACCTTGCCCATCTTGGACAGTATTCTGTATGCAGTTCTCAAAATGCTTTTGAAATATTTAACTCCAATTCTGTGTAGAAGGACTTTTCAGATCATGCTTCACAGACATCTTTTGAGCTGCTGTATAACCACCATAACTACAGCAAGCACTGTACATGGAGAATTCCAAGCTGTGTACTGAAGGTGCTGAATGTATCACAGAATGGGGCCAATTTCAACATTACAAGTATGTAGCTATGATTAGTTTAATGCTACCTTAGCCTCTGCAAACCTGTGGGTCCAGCAGCCTCAGTGATAGAGACTTAAGTTTACTTTAAATCTGGGGGCAAAAAAAAAAGGAACCTCCTGATTTATCTTTACATTTTAATAATTTAAATGCATAGGATAAAATAAATAGGTATTTTAATCTCCTTGCACCTAGGCAAAGTTTTAGAAAGATATGTCCTTCATTCATTGAGACAGAAGCATTTGCATTGTAGCATTGTTTCATTTTTCATATTGTTGGAAAGCTTTATCCATGTGTCAAGCTGCTTACACTGTGTCCATTATAAGCAGGATTCTTCAGACAATATTTCTAATTCTATTTTTTTTTCATTCCTGTTTAAAATGTACAATGGCCTTTGTTCTGTCCTCTCTATTCACTCTTTTCTGTCATCTGGAATTACTATCTCATTTGCCCCCCTCCCTTCCATCTACTTGTGTCCAGCTGAACAGCTGGAAAGAACATTATCTAAAGCACAGTTGTGTTTCTGCAGGAAAGCAAGGTCCCAATGGATAATTATCTGAGCTGGTCCTAGACTGTGTATACCAAGAATGTAAAGCATCATAATAGGTTAAATATCATGTAACCCTTTGTGATTGTTCTCTGTGGTGAGATACGTTGGCTACCATTAAGCAGCTAGAGCCTTAAAAGATTCACAGTGTCATGAGTGAAACAGAAGGCATTTCACAGTCAGCCTTGTCATGTCTGAACCACGATAGATGTCCCATGACATGCTTTCATGAGAAGGCATGTCTTACATCAGCATAATCAGTGAAGTGCTCTTTTGCAGTAGTTGCAAGTTATTTCCAGTTGGTTGAGCTCTCTCTGACATGATATTTGGGAGTAGTGAAGGTAGTGAAAATATTTAGAATGTGGTGAGTCTCTTTATGTGAAAGAGGATGAACTAGGAATTCTGTTAGCAGCAGCTGCCATTGTTAATTAATGATACAATTGGAGAGAAGTCTTCAGAAACCAATGAAGTCAATCTCCTTAAGACCACTGGTAATTTAAGTATCATATTCTTGACACCACTCACACTGTACCTGTCACAGAACAGTATATGCCAAATTTTACACATCCCATTTACTACAAAGTGTTTAAGCCATAAATTCCTAAATGTAACATCTTCATGATATTTTGCTACACGAGTCATTTCATTTTAAACCACAATTTTACCAAAAGAAATAGAATCATTTTGGAAGTGATCTCAGGGAAGTTCATCCCTTTGTATTATGGCACCATCCCTGTTTAAATCGTGGCAGATACTTATCTGGTCTGCTCTTCACTGATGAACATTTCCCATCTCTTCAAACTGTTCCAAGTTTTCCCTAATGTTTAGCCCAAATCTTCCTGGTTAGACAGAGCTTTCATGTGCTGGTGGATTTGAGATTTCTGTTGTCTGTTGTGTCCTGTGATTTCTGTAGTGGAAAGAAATTTCTGCTGAATTTTTCAAGAATTAAAGAACATCTAATGTATAGAATTAATTAAATTATAGTTTCCAGTTTTCATCAAGATAAACCTTTTGATGGGATTCAGGAATATAAAAATGGAAGGCTTGGATAGTGTTCTAATAGGCAAACACTGGAAGCTCAGCCCCTCCCAACAGTAGCTTCATGAGTAGCTATCACTGAGCTATGCCTATAGAGACATCAAAATTAAATCAATCTCATGAGTTGCATATCTGGACTAAACTAAAACTGGACTAAAACTAGAATGGATACTAAGCTGACTAAAGCTAACATTTGAAACTCAAACAAAGATCAACGAAATACAGAGATTTAACTTTTTAGTAGCACTTCCAAACAGTTTAAGAAAAAGACAGTAATATTGTCACACAAACATCAGAATTTTTAATGTATTTCAACCACCATTACCCCCAGACACACCATCATTTTGGACAGATCTGGTATTTGGAAACAAAAGGTGGGAATTGGAATTGTTTTACCTAGTCTTCTGCCAGGTCTCTGCAGGAGCTTTGTTAATCAGGTAAAAAAAAAACCTTTTGAACATTCTGGGTGTGATCTCAAGTAGCACTTGGCACTTTTCTTGCCACATTTGTTTGAAATTGTTGGCTTTTAATAAAAGCAAAAATACTCAGCTTTTCAGATGTATTCTGATCACACACTTTATCTTTAAGGAAAAGGACTTCAAGAAAACAATGAAGTCATCAAACTGATTTAAAACTGCTGTGATAACAGGATCTTGTCCCTATTAGCTAATCTTTTAGAATAGATAGTTTTCATTCTAGCTTCTAGTAACAGGTCAGAGCTTTGGCTCTGCTCAAGAGACATAAGAGAGAAAGTGATCAACAACTGCAAGAAAGGAAAACCTAGAATTTGCTGACTACCTTTTTTGTTCAAGTCATTCACTTGATTTCTACCACAAAATCCAGGACCTGAACTTGCAAGTTCTACTTCTGTGAGTAGTTTGCTTATCCATAGTCCTAATAGTGAATGAAGATCTCTTTTTGAGAAGTTTGTTGGAGGGTGTTTGAGGGGTAGAGGTCTATGTTGGTGATGGCTGTAGCTTTACAAAGACCATAAATGATGACTGTGAGAAATCAACAGCTGAGGAAAGCTAGGGTCACTTGTTGCTGGTTGCAGGTAAATTAGTGCTGCTGTTGGACAAGACAAAATACCTTTGGGTTGTATGTTACTGTGTTGTTTTGGACCTTCAAAACTCTGTAGAAGAACTGTTCACACATTGCTAACCTACTGAGTATCTGTATGAAGAATAGCAGTCATAAAGTTGTGGTCTTAGAATGAGTGTTTGTTTAGTCTGGTTGGTAATAGGAAGGATGAAAATTTGCTGTTTCTTGAATTGGTATGGAAGATTTTAGCCTAACTAGGAAAGCAAAGAAGTCAGTATGGAAATCTAGCAAAATGGTAAAGATTGTGAAAAATAAGTTTACTTTAAGTACTGAGATTTATGTTCTTTACAACATTTGTGTGGCTCCAAAGTAATTGAATTAAAATCATTGTAATTATTTCAGAAATGTTTAGAATAGTAACAAGAGAAGGATTCCTGCAACCTGCTTGTATCAGACTGACAAGTTTTCAGTGGTAATGCTCCTTCAGTCTTAGAATCAAGATAATAAGTCATGTTTATAAATCATATTTAAAATCAGTTTATTAATGGCGGGGGTTTAGGACTTGAAAAGTAGCTCATGACTATTCAAAGTAATTAACAATTTATTAGAAATATAAGATGTTCTAGTACTCTCCAGTTTAAAAACATAGCAGAAGAATTTTTGCACTGACCTATATGCCTTCTCAAATATTAAAGGTTTTCCATGTGTGTTAGTTAATGTGGCTTAGCCTGCAGGACCTCACTATGTAGTATTTATTACTTAAGAGCTTTTGTTTAGCTTGGACTTTGCTATATTAACTAAGCCATAACCCAGAAGGTTTTTGTAACATTTGCAAGTTAGAGCAAAGTCTTCATCTTGCCTTACTTAGTAGATCTGCTGATAGTTCAAGATTACAACAGTAACATAATTTTTCTTCCTGAATAGAAATTGTATCTTAAAACTGTTCTTTTGCCTACTCCCTGCATTCCTCCTCTTGCAAATGCTTCTGTAAGCAGTAAAAAAGAAACAAAACCAAAACCAATTGTATGGGTTTGGTTTTTTTTTTTTTTTCAATCATGGCTGCAAGTAATAGATTCAAATAGGGAATTGATTGAGAAATTCCGTGGTTCTAAGTGTGCCTGGTCTTGCCTAGGGAAGCATATGCCCTACTTTATCCACGCCACGAAACTTCCTCACTGCTTTCTGTCAACACTATTTTTTTTTCCTAGCACAGTTTTCAGTGTGAATGGCACACACGTGTTGATTGTGAAGGTAACATTCTTTCAGCAAAGCCTTAAGCTAATTACTCTTAGTGGCAGTGGAGCTTTGTACCTCCTTTGTGAGCAGCTATTTATTCTACTACACCGGTACAAAGCAATGTTTCACGTTAGCAGTTTACCAGACTATTACACCATTGTGTTTTAATCCAGTGTAGGTGGATGGAGAATATGAGCCATCTGTTTTATTTAATGATATAATCAGTAAACAATATATGCACTTTACACATTTGGTCATTAAAGATGCCCATATTGTTGGACCCTGTATTTATATTGTAAATTGGTGCATTCACACATCAGCCCTTTCTGGTTTAAAAGGCTTGCTGTGTTCATAAGATGGTACAAAGCAAGCTCAGTAACTGCTCAAACCCAGCGCAGGTGGTCGAGCTAGTTGCCACGCAGATCAAAAGTCAAACAACTGTGAATCTTCCTTTGAAATGGCATTTAGAGAGACAAGGCTGGTCTTATCTTCACAAACAAGAAAGAGTTATAGATATACATCATGAAGTTATGAGAAGAACAAAAGGGGGTTTCATAATCACTCAGCATCAGAAAATCCAGTACTGCGGACTTTTGTGAAGACATCTTTGGAATATAAAGACCATCTTATTTTCCTGGATAAAATTTAGAGGAGTGAGTCTGAATTATTAAATATGAGAAAGCTGAGCAATTTCAAAACTTGGGAGAAAAGAAGTTGCCTGCATTCACACACCATTTAATTCTGTTTTCCAGCAATACTTAAGCAGTATAAAACAAACAGCAAAAGCAAACTAATCTTTTTCAAGAGATAGAGGTGAATGTGTGTATTTGTGGTAGAAACAAAGGAAATTTCTTATGATTTTCATTTCCCTAAAATAATCTTGGTGAGCACCAAAAAGTAGCCACCAAAATGCATTAAAAAATTCATTGGTAAGAAAAGTCTTGTTTGCATTTGTAAGGATGTGGGAGATCATATCATCCCATATTAAAACAGCAATGTTCATTTTAATGTTTTACTTCACAGCTTCTGCTTAAAGATGCCTAGAACTTAAGGTATTTATTGGAGGGTGTGGTCTTATTTCTCATTGTATTTTATGAGTAAATACAGTTGAGTTTATCACTTGGAGAAGGATAGATTGTCATTGCCTATAGACAGTGAAGGGAAAGAACTTGTGGAAGGGGTATGGCTAAGAGAGAGCTTGCAAGTCAGCAAGGCTGAGGACTAATCCTGAGCTTAACACAGCCCTGCCCAGCAGCCATGGGCCTGCTAGTGAAGGCAGAGCTCTGTGAATGCCAGGTTTTTATCTGTTTGACATCGCCTTTTAAAGGAGCAGTGTCCTTCACGATGAGATCTTGTGTTTGCACTTGTATTAAAAAAATTAGCAGCAAATTAGTAATATGTAGGAACAGAAACCAAAATGAAAGTCTCCTACATAATGCAGCTGTAGTTGGCGGCTCTGAATATATACTCACTAATGTCGTCTATGTGCTAGAAAGAAGTGTGTTCGCTTTCCATTTAGTGTTACAAACATGAGGACATAGCTTTCTAAGTCTTTAAATCTATTTCAAAGGCAAGCTAATTATATTTTTTAATTTTTTTTAATCTTGGTGTGGGAGGAAAGAAGATTTGTTTAACCAGGGCTGCTTTTTTTTTTTATGCTGGCACGAATTTTAGAGATAAAGTATTTTCAAGTACATGAGCAAAGAGAAGAAAACATCTCATTTTATGAGCCATTATATATGCTTTCAAAATATATAATATTTTCATGGTTAAAATATTTGAAATAAAACTCATCTATAAGTGTCCTTTTATAGTCTTTTCATATCTGTATTTCATGTAGGTTGAATATAAAGCATTGGCGTGTTTCCATATGCTTTGTGATGTATTACTTCTGATTTTGAGATATTGTGTACCTAGCATTTATAATCTTACAGAGGTGTTGAGATTTTTTTTTTCTTCCCATCTCAATCAAGAAAAAAATAATCAGAATCTTGACTACTAATGTTTGGATCCTAGCTTTGTCCTGGGTGTATCTTGGGTAGCTGTGGACACATCTGTTTCTGTGCATCTCTAAAATGAGGATAATGTTCCATATCTCAGCAGAGCATTCCAAGAGCAAATGCCTGTAATTAATCTGTGCATGGTCCTTGCATGACAACCTGAGGAGTTTGTGAATGATGGACTAACGGGTAGCAGTGCCTGTCCTGGTTTGGAGTCATGGCTTAAAGGGATTTAAAAGGGGTGAAAGAGAAGCATGAGAAGAATTTAGACTAGATGAGTGCGAGTATCTTATTTCCCATAACAGTCCATTACCAAGAATGTACCTGATCTCCTTAACTACTGGATGTATGTATGAGGGAGAGGATGCATCAATTCTTTGTTGTCTTCTTCAGATAATATAATTTTGATGGCTACAGGTGACAGGCTCATCTTTCCTTGGGTGACATTTTTGGTATGATGGCAGACAGCAAAGGGGAGTTGGGTTGATCCAACAAATAGAATTAATGCATCCCTGGAGACATAATGATTAAGTGTATATTTAGAAGAGCAGTAATGTTAAACTTGAGGTACTAACCCAGGCAACTGCTTCTTCCTTATCAATCTCTCCTTACTGCTGCTGTCAGAAATTATGTTCTTATAGCTTGCTGTGGACTGAGTATTATTGCTGGCTGCTGTCAACCTACAAACAATCAGTACTATACAAATGTTTAAGTACTCTAGGGTTCCTCAAAGAAGAAATACATCCTTACAGATGCAATGTCTTATGACTTATTATCACAGCACTGCCATTTCCTTGTTCAGTGTCTTCAGGAGATATGGGTAAACTCAAGGTAGACACTTAGTTCCCCTGGCCAAAATTACCTCTAGAATTAGAAATAAAAAGAAACCCAGTTTGTTACAGACCATGGATGGGTAAAGTCAAGAGGATGATCTAAGAATACGCAGAAATTTTCTCATGTGGTGAACTTGATAACCAAAAACATAGGAGTTAGCCTTTGAAGTTCCAATGTTTTGCTGTTCAACTTATGATTATGGAGAAAACAAATCTGGATTTCAATTGCATTTTATCAAAACATTCAGTGGCATGATGCTGTGCTTAGCTGTAGAAGAGAATTTGTAGCAGGCACATGTTGAAAGCTAGGCTAAAACAAAGTTTGGATGTAGTAGTAACGATGATGTTGAGCATCCTTTTCATGAAGAGTATGCTTTATAGAACATCTCGTGCTGGTGCACTTGGTTGGTCATATTTTAACAGTCGTCTTTGAATTATTGATGGCTTATTAAAGCTCTACCAGCAAGCAGTAGGAGAATGAAGCTCCCATATGCCAGTTCCTTCAGATGATTCCTCTTTAAGGAGTCTAAGCGATCAAATGAGATGAGCCATTTATAATTCTTCAAACAGGAATTGCTCACAAGTGGTTGTTTCTTTGTAAATTCCTAGTGTCCTTTTTGGAGTTAAGATGGCATGTTTAGAATTGTATGGTACACATATATCATGTTATCATAGGATTGTTTTATAATAAACTACAAAAAGTGTATGAGCAGTGTTCCATATGCTTAGCAGTCAAAGAAGGAAATAGAGACCTCATCTCAGAGATGTGCTTTGGGAACAGAGAGCTCATAGGTGGGATAGAGAATGTTGAATGCATCCAAAGACAAGGCACTGCTGCAGTCATGCTCTGTTTCAAGCAATGACTGTTATATGCTTATAATTCTGTTCTTTGTAAAGCTTGTGCCCAAATGCTTGTTCTCTGAATTTGAGAGGAGGAGCAGGTACACAAGATACCAGAGAAAAGCTGGTTTATAAATATAGAGACTACCATACAGCAGGGTTTTCATTTTGTCCTCTTGTTCCACTGACACAATTAAATACAAATTTCAGAGGAAAATACTGCTGTGGTTGACCTGGGTAATAGAAGTAGGTTGGGAGAACTGCCAAACCTGGTCCTACTCTCTAAACTGTTGAATTCTGAGACTGACTATACCTGTTTTATTTGATCCAAACCCTGTCAGTATGGAACCATCATTTAAAGGAATGGAGTTCTTTGTGATGTTGGAGCCAAAAAGTGAACCTAGAGAAGGCCTTCCCACATGGAAAGCCACCACCCCCTGGTCTGATGGCTTCCATGCTAATGCATCTTTCAAGAGGGTCTCTTTGTCTTGTGTTGTTACTTATTTGGCTCTTTTTTTTATTTCAGTCCTAATTGTCATTAGCCTTTTTTTTTTTCCCTAAAGGCATCTGAGGGATAGTAGTTTATTGCGTATTGTTGTGTTTGTCTAAGGGCAATTGCACAAGCTTGAAACCTAATCCTTGTAATCTTTCCTGCTAGGGAGAGCTTGAGATAAATACTGCTGTATGCTTGGTGGGAGTGGGTCTCTACTTTTTGATCATCCATGTCTAAATGTTGAGTAATACTTAAGGGAAAATGTTCTCAAAACATTCCTTAGATGATTATTAGATTATATTTTATGTTTGATAAAAACTGGAAAATTGTGTAAATATTTGCTTAACATCCCACCCCTAAAGCAATTTATTTCCTTTCTGGCCTTCAACCCTCTTGCTCAGTGAAATGAGATCAGTCACTTTCTGTTTATATTCAGTTTCACTTTGCAGTTTTCATGTATGTGTAGTGCGATTCCCCACTGCAGGGGAATATTTAAATAGTAAGTGGGGAATAAAGAGGAAGGAAGGGAAGAAAACATTTTTAAAATATTTTCTAGAGTCTTCCCACATTTTTATAAGTAAATAAGTGCTATGACTATACTGCTTTCATGTACATGCTAATAACTAGTGTTAAATTTTTAAAATAACCCAGTCCTGTTTTTGTATCAATTGTTTGTCACATAGTACAATCAGTTTTGTACGTACCATGTTCCTGTGGCTGCTGTTCGTATCCACCTTTGGGAAAAGCAAGCACACGAGAGATCTCATTCTTACAAGAGTCACTTTTGCATCTTGGATACTCCATGGTGGTTGAGTTTTCTGGATAGCACTGATTTTTTTTTTTCACATAGACAGCAGTCTCATCTGAGTTCTTTCATTTTGGATTGATATAGAGCATGAGTCTTGAAGCTTTGGCTGTCAGAACAATTGCTGAGTTATGATTAGAGCTCGACTAGATGGGAGGAGGAGCTTAGGGTAACTGTGTTGTGGAAAAGGAAGCACCAGTGAGTAAATTCAACAACTGAGGACAGTTCTCTGCATCAACCAGTGTTGAAACATTTCTGTCATACATTGTAAAATGGCTGTTTTAGATACAAAGTCCTGTAAATTCTCTCGAATTCTCTTTCTCTCCCACCATGTTTTTGCAATTAAGTACTGAATGAAAATTCTTTTTCCTTTTATTTTGTTTTGGGTTTTTTGTTTTAAATGTGTTACTTTTTCCTTAATGTGTAGCAGCTGATTTTTCCTCTGTTGGCTCACTTGGGCACAGAGACAAACTTCCTTTCAAGGAACAGAGTTCCAACATTGTTGTTGATTATGTTAATGGGAAATCGTTTGTGTGGTGAGGCAGGCTCTCCAGCTTCTTTCTGGGGACAAAGAAGGAATAAAAAAAAAAAAAGCAAGTGTTTCAGTCAAAGGTAAGCCCCATCCCACTATAATGTGAATGGACTCACAAAATAAACATCAAGGCATGTGTCTCCTCAACACACTCACAAAGAGCTTATTTTCAAAAGCAGCCAACCTGAAACAGGCAGTGCCTTGTGCACATAATTGGCCTTCACCATGATCTGTTCTTGGTGCTTCCCAGAGTTGTATATGAGATCTGCTGCTCTTGTGGGGACCAACAGGCCCATTTATTTTCCAAGAATTCTTTGTCCTTTTTTTTTCCTGGTCTTACCTTCTCAAATGTTGAGTCGCATTTCTTGCATGTGTCTTGTTTTCCTTTCCATCCTCTTCTCTGATTTTTCATAGCATGTCAACCTGAGATGGTTTTAACCACTGCCAATAAATGCCTTCTCTTAGAATCACCATGTAGTTGCCCAGAAAACAAAAGTGGCCTTTCTTTTCTTCCTTTCTCTCTATAAATTGTGAATCAGAGGGCTGGAGCATCTCCACTACGAAGATAGGCTAAGGCAGTTGGCATTGTTCACCCTGGAGAAGAGAAGGCTCTGGGGATACCTTATAGCAGCCTTCTAGTACCTGAAAGGGCCTATAGGAAAGCTGGGGACTTTTTATAAGGGCATGTAACGATAGAGGGGTAATGGCTATAAACTGGAAGAGGGTAGGTTTACACTAGGTATAAGGAAGGATTTTTCCACTGTGAAGGTGGTGAGGCCCTGGCACAGGCTGCCCAGAGAAGCTGTGGCTGCCCGTGGATCCCTGGCAGGGTTCAAGGCCAGGCTGGATGGGGCTTTGGGCAACCTGGGCTAGTGGAGGGTGTCCCTGCCCATAGCAGGGGGCTGGGACTAGTTGGTCTTTGAGGTCCCTTCCAACTCAAACCAGTCTGATTCTCTGAACTGGAGGCATAATGTATAAAAGCTTGGTGTAAGCTCACAATAGCACTTTGTCCCTTCACATCACTTGCCAAGTAACTACTGTTGTGGCAACAGCTGTAACCAAGCATGGTGTCATCCAGTTTTGCCATAATGTGACTGGGTGCCAATAATTTTTAAATAATGTGAAACACACTCCCAGGCAGTGCAGTGAGGCATCTGATTATTAAATTCCTTGAAATGTCATCTGGGTGGGTTGTTGAGTTTTTTGCCTTTTTTTTTTTGTTGTTGTTGCATCAATTCAGGTCTCAGAACTGGTCAGTGTTGTGATTAAAAGAAAAAGAACAAAAAAATCTCTCATTATAGTAAACATTTCCAAGAAAACTCTCACCCTGAAGCAGACGTCTCTGCTCTGCTTACATAGACAGCAACAGCAAAGGCTCTGTGAAGGCTATAGGGGTGGAGGTTGTAATTGTGGCTACTAGTTGTTTGCTGCTCTTTACTGTAGCACTTTCTCCAGTGACAATAAATGCTATTTGTTTTTAGGCTTCTTATTCTGAACTACTTATAAAAACTAAAAGGTAGGAACCCGATGAAGCATTTATTTTTAATACATTGCTTACATTGTGCTCCAAAGCATGGTATTCAGCATTATTGTTAATGATTGAAGCATTAGCGTTTAATTGTGTAAAGCAATTAAAAAGCTCAATATTACTACTTCCTGGGCTGAGTCCATTACTACAGCAAGCATTAGTAGAAATATACTGAAGAAGTTGAACAAGGTCATAAATGTTCTGTGTGCAAAGAGCACCTAATGCTTTTTTCCCAAGCCTTTAAGAAGTAGTTTACAAAAAAAAAAATCCAAACAAAACCTTGTGAGGTGAATATATAAAAGGCTTTCTTGGTTTAGTTATGTCTGTTTGGCTTTTTCCTGTAATTGCTGGGGTTGTTTTGTTCCCAAAGAGGGAGCGGATGCCAAGCTAAAGAGGTAATTTCTGAGCACTGTTTCAAGATATTGTGAGTAATCTCAACTTTCTTTAATAAGAGAAATCACACTTCTCTAATGATGTCTGTTTATTGCATATTGTTCTTCTGTGTGCAGCTCAGTGCAGCTGGCAGCAAGTACTTGAGAGAAACCCAGGGCTGAAGAAATGGTGTAAGGGAACCTGAGTAGCCCTGAGTACCCGCAGGCTCTGTGCACCGACTCCTCTGGGTGCTGTCAAGAGTCCTTACCTTACATCACCACAGATGAAATCGAAGACATCTTTTGTGTTTGATCCCAGGTGTCTTTACATTTGAATCCAAACAGGAAAAAGCTCCTGGCAGCATGAGGCTGGATTGGAGGTGTTGATACTCCAACCACGTCCGGATGTCACTCTCTTTGCGTCAGATGGGCTGGCTGAGGGACTGACTTTCCTTTGGTAATCTTAGAAGTTACTTGCACAATGGAAGCGCCAGGTTTTTCCGACCTGTAAAGAGTCACAGCAGGGCTCTGTAGTTTTAAAGTATCAGTATGTGCTCAGAAGTGAAGACACTTTTACTAGGGAGGAGCTCAAAGCAAAACCCTAAATGTGGATATTTCTAAACCTTGGACTCTGTGTCCACATCTGAGTTTTTGCCGGTTACACATGCCAATAGCGCATTAAACCCGCATATGACATGGAAATTTCCCTAAAACACAGTATTCCACGTCCAGGTGCCGTTACAACTAATTTATGCAGGGTCTGCTAGATAGATTGCAAGGGAAATTTTTGTTTGCTTTAATATCAAGCAAAATCCAATGTATATCTTCAAGTCTCCACTTAATATTTTAATGTGTGCAGAACAGGAGCAGAACAGACAAAAATAATATGGTGTTTCCCAAAACGACTCATTTGACCCTTAGCTTAGGAAAAAGACCAAGCTGAAGAGGCAGAGGCAATTTCAGTCTCTAGATCCATGCAGGTTTTGGCATCTCTAGTGATGTTGCAGTCATGGCATCTAAAAAGGATGCAGTTGTTTTCAGTCCAAAAGCAAGTTGATTCTTCATGCATAGTTGACACTACTGTTTAGGCTGACGAGGGTAAATTTTAGGACAAACCACAGGAAATGGCTTGGAGAGGTGGAGGTTATTAAGAAAATATTGTATTGCTGCTTTAGAAGTAAAATGAAACACTTTGGGCTTCATTTTCCCATACAATGCTTAAAGCCATTGTTTTGATAATTCCTGCCCCCCCCAAAAAGGCACAACTATTGAAAACAAATGTGCTTCAAAACACATAGCTGCTTTTTGTAATCTCAGACCAAGACAAGTCACATGAAAATCCTCCTCTTCTCATAGCAGTGGAAAAGCATTCCTTTTCCCCTTCCTCTCTCCTCTCACCTCCAGCTTTGACTAATTGTATCCCCTTGAAAGTGCTACTTTCTGTGTGAGCTTTGAGAGGGGAAATTGTTCTTTTTTTGCTTTGTTTATGGAAGACCCTCCTTTAGCAGGGAAGTTGGATGCAGCAATAGGAACAGAAAAAGCACTTTTAAGCTGACAGACTGTATTCACTTTGGTATGTAGAGAATGGCAACAGCAGTCATTAGTATTGAGAGAATTCTGTTCTCTCTCTGTTGCTCTGCCCTTGTTGCAAGATGAGCAAGAGCTGACCTGAACTTTTGTTTGTTTGTCCTACTGTGGGGTTAAAGATTCATGCTTCTCCCCAACCCCTCCAAGAATGTTTTATTCTGTTTTTGTAAGGGGGAGAGATTTAACTTTTGTAAAGGTAAAAGAAAAATCTTTGCCTGATATAAGAAACAGCTGAGCAAGACGCAAGGTGATAGATTTTTTTTTTATTTTTTTTTTCTTTTTTTTCCCCCAGCTTTCTACCTGTGAGGAAACACGGTATTTTTAGAGTGAGGGGTGACTGTGGAAAGCAATGATTGAACAAATAACTGCTTTAAGGCCAGTGCTAGCAATGCTTGCCAGTATAGTAATGTCAGTTGAAGGTGTGATTTTTGGCTGCCTGTGTGTATTGGCAAAAGCCCTAGTATAGACATGGTTGTACTGGGGGGGGGGGAAGCTTTGGCTTCTATTTTGCTTGGGAAGGGTATAAACTCTAACAAAAAAAGCACTTCTTTTTTTTTTTTTTTTCTGCTGGTAACTCCAGTAGAAGCTCACGCCAAAAAAGTTCTAGTGTTGTAGCAGCAAACCTTTTTCATAGGCTGGACTTCTGAGTCTGGTAGCCTGACATTATCAACAGTGCTTCTGTTGTTGTTAATTTTAACAGCAGCAACATCTGAAGGTGATTTGATGCCTTAGACTTTGTAGCATTGTAACGATCTTGAATTTGCAGTTCTGCATTTCATTTACTCCCCATACTTAGGAGAACTGTGAACCAAATTACACTGGAGTTCATCTTTTGTGTGCAAGACATTTCTTTAGAATTCTTTTTTTTAATGGCTTTTACCTAGCTATAACTCAAGTAAGAAGGTCTCTGTTCTTTGAAACTGTCTAAACACCAAAGAAGGAGATTTATTTTTGTTATTTACTTCTTTTTCTGATATTACTTTCTAATTCATTACACAACTCTTTATAGTGAAACATGGTTCTTCTAGTTGTAGCACAGTCTTCATACCTATGTCTTGCAGATTACTGTAACAGGATTCTTTGACTGTCTTGGATCTGTTTGGATTCTGGAGATGTTATTACCTATTGGGGCTGTGTAGCTATGTGTGACACCACAGACGTTCCGTGTGAAATTCCCATCTATTTTACTCACGCCTTAGGATGAGAGGGAAGTCCTTTTTTCTGTACACTGATGCACACTGCATCAACCAGCTTCAATGCATTAAATCAGAAGGGGTAAATACTCATTCCAAGTCCCAGTTTCATGTCATAAATGCATTTGAGCTCTTGTATAATCTCTCCAGAGTGCACTCATGCTAAGAGAGCAAGACCAAAACAGTTCCCAAAACTGTGAGCGAGGTGACACTTGGAAATGTGCAGTCTACCCTCAGTGATCAGTCCCCTGCTTATATTCCACTGGTTCCTCATACCAACTGACTCTCATAAGACAATACCAACATTGATTGCTACACTGTTTGTTCCAACTACTACAGCCTTGCTATAATATAGTACAGTATTGTTGGGGGGTGGCTTTTATTTTTGCTCTAAATTACCTCTGTAAAGTTCATCCATTGCTGAATATTCTAGATATGTTCCCATCCTTCAGTTGATTTTGGTTCTTTATATCCAGTATAGGACTCTGCAGTAGGTACTGGCATAACTTCTTGAAGGAGCAGAACAGTAATTTGTTGTGCTAATCACTGAGAGTAATCTTGATCTGGGGGCGGAGGCGGGGCGGACACTTTGAACACTAGCTTAAAACCTATTAAAAAGATTCTGTGAGTCTGGTAGGATAAGAAAACTAAGCATATTTTGAGCCATAGAGTGTTTTCCTTTCTAAGTTTATGCTCTTCATAGTTGTTTGGGGTTTTTTAGAGATGAAAAACAAAAAGGCAATGCTGATGAAGATGGGTGTTCAATAAATGGTACAGATCTGAAACTGTATTTTCAGTATTCTTTGTCTTTCAGTCTCAGAGCTTATCTTTTTCTAGGCTCATGAAGCATGAATGTTGAAATCAATAGGCTTTTAGAATATTTGGACTTTCTGGCATTTTATTTTTGTTGCTCTGTGACTCGGACAACAAACATTGTGAACTGAGTAGCCTCAGTTTCTTAATCTCTCCCTTGGGTGCATCCTGTCTTAGTTCAGCAACAATACAAACAAAAATCTACTGCATGCGGTCAGTACTTGGTTTGCTTGGTCTCATGTATCTTGTTGAAACCAGAATATTTTCTCTCCAGGACGATCTCAGTCCCTTATTCTTGGTAAGAATTCTTAGTTTTTATTCTGAATTTCAGCTGTTAACCCCTTTGCCATTTCAGCTTCAAAAAATCAACGAAAAAAAAAATAGTCGTAGTATATTTAAGGGAGATAGGCATGTTTAGCATTTTGTTTGTTCAAATACCTGAATATTACTTGTTAAAAAAACACCCCAACCAACCATAAAACCCCAAGCAATCAGAATATCACCTAGCCAAAACCAAAACTAAGAAATTTCCTTCTCAAAAGTGCAACTTTCAGGAAACTTTGGTTAATGTGCTATAAACAGGAGGTTAAAAGGGAAACACTCTTACATCTGGATCTGCAGTGTCTGCTCTACAGTACCTTGAGTACTTTGGCTGGAAGCAAAAATGTAAAAGACTGAGTAAATTCTGGCATTTGCATCTTTATTTACCATATGAGCAGGTTGCTAGCAACTTTCTGCCTACAAATGAGTGGTAAGATCAACTCTCAGTGTCGGATACAAGGGAGTTCCTCCAGACCTCTTGCTATGACACAAACTCTCTCAGGGCAGCTATACTTCAACTCTAGAAGTCTAAAAACATTTAAACAAAAATAAAACTTATTACTAATATATATTTGTGGGGCACCTACCAGATGAAAGGGCAGAATGGCAAAGGTTTGCCCTATGGTGTGCAACAAGAAAGAGCTGGACAAAATAACGGTTCCTGGAAGAACGTTTAATTGAAAGCTTTTCCCTTAAATATATCATCTTTCCAGAAATGCAGATGTGCATGATAATCCTATAGGGATATTGGTATTTGGCCTCTAGGATTTTAAGAGTCCTGTTCCCAAGGTTAAGATACACAGAAAGCCAAATTTTATTTGAAACTTTTATACAAGACAGATATGGAAGCTCATGGAGTATTACATTGCAAATCACAAGTTAAAGAGAGACACATGGTTCTTGAGCTATAAAATAAGTAGAAAAAGAAATTACATTTAAAAGATATCTTTAACATATTGTTTTACTCATTAATCTGTGGTTCACAAAGCATTATTTTCAGAGAAAAAAAAGCCTTATAGGATTGTTTCTGAAAAGCAAAGAACTATTTCAGACATTTTCACCACTAGCATAACTGTGGAACAATAGCAAAACAAATACTGATGGCGAGCAATGCTTCTATGAGTGAATGTGTTGAACAGCTGCCACTTTCGTCCCTTGAGACTTCTGCATATCTATGTTGGATGAAGTGATTCCTGTAGCAGATTTGCAATACACTTTGTGTTGCAGGGGGCTTAAAGGGAAGAACTGAATCTGTGATACGATGCCTTAATGTAGATTTTATTGAATCAGGGGGGACTTCTGCTATTGGTGTGACAAGGTTGTTACTTATGAACAAATAAAGTGGTCTGAATGTGCTCCATGGCAAAAGTCCTGGCCCAGTGCAATACCATCATAACAGGGTGCTGAATTTGCTTGATACTCATTTCCAGAAACATATTTGAGGGCATTGTGTTTTGCAGTGTACTGTGAAGCCTATTCCATAAGCAATAAAAAAATATATAATGAATAGTTTTGATTAACATAACTCTTTGATTTAAAAAAGCACTGGTTACTTATCCTTTGACTGACTACAGTTTATTGTTGATGCAATCAGTCAAAGAATCATTGGAGGTAAACAGTTTGTGTTTTCAGACATCTGTGCATGCTTTCTTCCTTCATCCCCTTCTCTGTGCCCCCAAATAGCTGTTTAGGATTTCCTTGAGTTGTGGAAAATCCAGCTCTAGTAATCACTTTTTAATATTCAGATTAGGGTGTGGACCCCAAGTTTCCTAAGCATGTACCTGCCCAAAATGTTGTTTGTTTTGTTCTGAGGAGCAGAAAATAAGACTGAGCGGAAGCCTCAGAAAGATCTGTCTCAAAGCTGGCAGTAGGTGACAATCACAGTGTAAATATTGAGGAATAACAGAAATTTATATAGACCATGAAGTGTAGATTGGGACCAATTAAAAGAGTGAATGTCATAGGCTTCAGGGTACCGTGGCTTGGGCCCGATCCTCACACAATTGTTTGGGTAAGCCCTGGCACGAAAAGTCCCTGGGCATTACTGTCAAGGTGTGGGGCAGGAGTCTTGTCTCCCAGTTCTGCAGGAATTTCACCTGCACAAAATCATCTTGTTAATGGCTCTCTGGCTTCCTGATGTGTGGGCTCTAGATGTGCATGTGTGTGCTCACACTTAAAAGACTTTGGATAAGTGACTGTTGCTTGAAAAACCCAGAAGCAACTGGTGAGCAGCCAAGTGGGAGGTCCAGTAGTTGTCCCCACGGCCATAATCTCTTTGTTCTGCAGGATAGTACCACAGCAGATCACAAAGTTACTGAAGGGTTGCGTGGGCTTCCTACCCTTCCAGGTATGGTGGCATAACAGCTACCTCTTTCCTCTGAAGCTTGCCTCTTCATTAAAAACAGAATATGCTTAAGCACCACCCTTTTTGAAAGAATTCTTCAGAGTTCAAAGCAAATTATCTCAGGGATGATGATAATCATTGGCCTTTAATTGAACTGTGTGCTTAAAATCTAGAAACCAGTTCATGGTTAATCATTTAAGTTCATGGTTAATCATTTAAGTTCATCAGAAATAAGATTCAAGTTGGGGCAATTAGACAATTGCTTCATTACTCAAACTGTCTAATGATGTTTCACTGATCTTTCACAAATGATAATACAGTAGATGAACTGTATAGTAGAGAAATAAGTTATTCCAGTTTTAGATAGTTGAAAAGTGACTTACCAAAACTGCTAATGGAAGTTATTCGAGATGTGCTGTCTAAATCCTTTCCAATTAGTGTTGAGGTCTTGAAGGGCCAGTCTTAGCTTTTTATTAATATGTTCGGTTTATTAATGTATTTTTTGATATATGCATAGTGTGACTGTCTGGTACATCTCAAGATGTTGCATAATTATTATCCTTTTAATTTGTTTTACTTGGGTTCTACTCCTTAGTCTTGCTTAAAATTCAGAAATATTTCACAGCTTAATAGCTTAATAACTCATTAGAAAGCCATGACATGTACTTGAGGTTACCTCAAAGGCTATCCATATTTAACAGTAAACTTGAGATAATTCATTGACAGTATGACTGTCATTGACCAGTTTAAATATTTAAGGTTCTATTTTGACCTTTTGCCTTACATTTAAACCATATGAAGAAACTGAAATAGATTGTGTACAGAATTGGGATCTTTATCAGAAGGTTATGGCATTATGAAACAACAAAAAAAAAAACTTTACCTGGTAATATAACTATATATATATAAAAGTGTATATTTAATAATTTTTAACATTTTCTTACCTTATTCTGTTTTAGATATTACTTCCTCTTCCTTATTAAATATCCCCAATAAAAAAACCTTTTGCTTCCAACTTTGAAGCAATATCTATGGCCAACAAATTCTTGCTTAAATCTG
Organism: Heliornis fulica; assembly: GCA_013399135.1. Classification (NCBI taxonomy): domain Eukaryota; kingdom Metazoa; phylum Chordata; class Aves; order Gruiformes; family Heliornithidae; genus Heliornis; species Heliornis fulica. The sequence goes on along the minus strand of VXBZ01010969.1, from coordinate 136,612 downwards.
ATACAAAGTACAAACCAGGTTTTTAAAAACAGGACTAATTAAAAATGTTAATAATATTTTTCACCTCTTCTATGCTTTTATTTTGTCAAATATAAAAAGGGTTTGTTTTGGATGCTTGAAGAAACTCCTTACTGGTATCTAATGTACAGAACCAAGTGTCAAGGAGAAATGACATCCTAGAGTCACAAACAAATTGGAAGCTTTTTAATGGCCTGCTCAGTTTTGATGGGCTTTTCTTGAAGGACCTCAAATGACTCAGGAAGACTTAGCTTTTTGCAGTGTGTCTTTAGTCTCTGGCTTTCACACTTCTCTCTGACTACCAGCTTCTGACTGTAGATGTTTCTCATGAGTGAACGTTATAGCTTTGTGCACCGCACAGCTGCGTGTATGCCTGGTTTTGTCTGTGGTGGTGAATATCTGATGTTTCTCTAGCTTGTGATGTAGTAGATCATTCTCCATTCTCTCCCTGTTCTAGAAACAAAGTAGGCATGTTCTAATTAGTTTGTCATGAAAATGTAAGCTGTTTTCCCACATTTAAAAGGATTCTACAGATTTCCATTGCCATCCTGTTTTGATATAACTTGGTAATTGTATTTATATAAAAAGGCTCAATGATAAGCTTGATGACACAAAGCTGGGAGGGGTGGCTGACACACCAGAAGGTTGTGCTGCCATTCAACAAGATTTAGACAGGTTGGAGAGATGGCCAGGGAGAGATTTAATGAGATTTAACAAGGGCAAGTGTCGGGTATTGCATCTGGGGAGGAACCAAGTACCAGTATAGGTTGGGGACAGGACTGGGAGAACAGTGTTAGGTGAGAGGGACCTGGGGTCCTGGTGGACAGCAGGATGACAATGAGCCAGCAATGTGCCCTTGTGGCCAGGAAGGCAAATGGCATCCTGGGGTGTATTAGAAGGAGTGTGGCTAGTAGCCTCAAGAGAGGCTNAATGATAGGACAAGGGGCAGGGGTTCCAAGCTGGAACATAGAAAGTTCCATCTGAATATAAGGAAAAACTTTTTCACTGTGAGGGTGGCAGAGCACTGGGACAGGCTGCCCAGAGAGGTTGTGGAGTCTCCTTCTCTGGAGACATTCAAGACCAATCTGGACACATTCCTGTGTGGTCTAGTCTAGATGATCCTGCATGGGAAGGGGGGGTTGGACTAGATGATCTTTTGAGGTCCCTTCCAACTCCTAACACTCTATGAATCTGAGATACCCATGGAAAGGGCTAATGACAGAGGAATGGAAGGGAAATGGGTAAGTATTTCATTTCTAGCCAAGGTTTCTGTATTGCTGGCCTTTGGGCAGACCATCATTCTTGAGTCCCTCTGCTAGGTTCCCTTCCTTCCCTCTTACTGTCTGTCAGCCTATGGATGGCATAACTAGGTGTCTCAAGGAATCATTAGGCTGAATAGTTACTCCAGAAAGGTGTCTGATGTGCTTCTGATACAGCACAACTATTTCTCACACAAAGAGGTAACTTTGAAGAATGTGGCTTTGTATTCTTCTGTATCACACCTGCAGAGAAAACTAGCCTGTTAACTGCAGTATTTTAGTACAGTGAAGGAAACAGTCCAAGTTCCCCAGCTGTTCTTGTGGACAGCTGGTGACCCACAACCACATAATCCACAGTGTTTTGAACTGACAGTTTGATGATAGATATTTATTGTCCATGAGATGTTTTTAGAGCGGGCAGTGATCTCTGGGTCCTAAATGTTGGAATGTTTCTAAGCAGCTTGTTGGTTTTGAGACTTCCCCTGAACAGTTGGATGTAGTTGCATATAGCAGTGTGTACTCTTATTGCTTCACAGCTCTATTCTGTCTCTGCAAGTTTTTACCTCTTGTGAAACTGCTTAAAATCTTCCTGAGTAGAAACTCAGGTTGGGGATACTTGGGAGTTTTGTAGGCAGTTAATTAATTAATTTGTTCCCAGTTGGGTTCTGTACCTCACCAGGTACCTTGTGGGCCAGGATCGGTGCCTGACCTGCTGTCTTCCTTATGGTGCTGAATGCTGGCCAGGAAGGTCCACACGCTCTTTCCCAAGTGATGACAGAAGCCGTTGGGAAATGTTTTGTTACTGCCTTGGAGAGGAAACTGTAGAACCACTTAAGGTCTTGTAGCTCGTGATAGCTAAAAAGCTTAAGGCTGCCCATGAGTATTGGTTTCAAAAGCCATTGTTTCTCTAGTAAAGTCTAGAGCATGAGATGTAATCAGCATCAGGGTGCATTTTGAAGTGATGTAGAGGTCTGGTTATGTTATGTAATGGCAAGTTCTGCAGTAGTGAAATTTGAGATATCTCAATGGGAAGCTTTGAGGCCTCTTAATTCTGTAGTACATGGTTCTCAAAGGCCTTTGCGAACCTGTTTAACATGTATAGCATGAAGTGTTTTTTCTCCTAGCACCTGTAGTTTTGTTCAAGTTCCTCTCCACAGTTTCTTAGTGCTAGGCTAGTGCCAAGCTGTTTAAAGGTCTGCTCTTCTCTCAAAAAAACCTTCCTGTTAGCTTGTGTTCTAAATACGTACAAGAAAGGTCTTTATTAGTTGCAAGTAGAAAGCATATCCAACTTTTGTCCTTCAAAAGAAATTTGGCCTCCTTTCAAGAGACAAATAAGCAATGAAATAAATGCTGAAGGTGCAGTGCTTTCTTTTTTCTGCAAAATTTGAGATCTTGTTAAATGAAGATTTTGTGCTATGACTAATGGAGCTTTGTTTTAAGGAGAGATGGGGGAAGCACTCCATCTTCTATGTAATGCAGCTATAACATAGCACAAAGTTCTCCTCAAAAACTAGGTTTCCCCTCATTGCTGGAGCAGTCCAAGATTTTTGTCTGACTGCAAAGCTTTTGCTCTGTTTATGCTATAACTTGGAATTGCTTTCTAACCATTTCCTAAGGAAGCACAGTTTAACCAGTTAGCAGACTGATTTAAAGGCTGAATTCCAATTTCCTTGTTCTGTGAATGGTTCCATTGGCTTTATTAACTCCTTGGGAAGTAAGGAAGTATTCAGAGCAAAAGTGATGGACCTCAGTTTTTAGCTAGTTATATTTAGCAGCCAGCTGAAATACAACTTCTTGTAAAGATGAAAACAACAGTGCTTTTCATAATTCTGTCCTCAAGAGATACAGTCACTACTATAATGACAATTAAAAAGTTTTACTGTTGCATATATTTCTTAGCCATTGCATATCATGAAGCACTCAAAGAAACCTCTGCTATTTTAAACAGGCAGCTAAACTCCAGGAAATCTTGCATTGTAATCTGTTTTATTCTAGGTTGAAACAAATTTTATTCCCCCCAAATAAACTGACAAGTGCATGAGGCGAGAACACAACTAAAAATGCACTGCCAATTTTATAAACAGACAAGCCAAGGTACAATGAATTTCTTGAGTCTTCAGGAGATGTAATAGATTTGCAGCAGAACCTCAGGAGCTGCTCTGGGGGTGTGTTCATCTGCATCAGGTGCTCTAAAGAGCAATTCAAGCACATTGTGATGCATCCCAGAAAGGAGGTAGAAACAGCTTTCTCTTGCAATGTAATTGACCTGATATCTGGAGTTTGAAGAAAGTATCCTGTTATCCAGACAGAAAACAGCAAACACAAGATCTTGAACTTTAGGATGAAAGTTCTTTAAAGATACTGTGTTAATTACTCTTAGCTATTTTTCAGTTTAATGATGACTAAATATGGTGCTTACAAAGGGTTAAATTAATCAACAGCTTCCTAATTAAAGCAAATATTTTCTCCCAGGGATTAAAAAGTGGATTTTTTGTTTGTTTGTTGTTAAACAGTCAAAATGCTTTTGTCGGATAAGGCAAGAAATGGATTGTTGAACCTAGGAGCCTCCTGCATACTATTCCTGAATACATTAGCATTAAATATTTTGCCTTCCAGACACTAAATTATGAAAAGGCTCTTTAAAGTGGGGATGATAGGGAAAGGATGATGGAGGCCAGTGAGATGGTGGTTAACATATTCACTTGCAGTGCTTACAGCCTCACTTGGATATGCTGTATGTTGTGAATAGAGTTGCCTGTTCTCAGCTGAGTTGCTTTATAGGAAAGCCTAGTACAGTGGCTTTGTTTAAAGAACTTAAAAGCTCAAGCTGAATATTACAGGTCTGAATGAGAAGAATTGACAGGGCTGTGGGAAGAAGCTTTTCTTCGCTGGCCTTCACTTTCAGGAAGTTTAAAATTCTACAGATTTTCAACTAAACTTTCTTTTTTCTTCTTCTTAGTTATCAAATCAAGTTGTTTGTGCTGACTTTGATGTAGACTGTAGACAAGTGTAGTGAAAACTTATCCTTGAGGAATACAGCCCTTCTGACTCTTCCTGCCTCCCTATCAGGTGTTTACATTTCTACTGGTTAGGCTGACTTTCCCCATGCTGTAGTAATTGTTTGATAGTTCATGAGCTCTGTGGCTTTGATAAACAGCAGATCAAATTGATTTGACCTGTTCTTACTAAAACATGAGCTAAATTAAGAAATTAGTAGTATTAATATGATTTAAATGTGATGATATCACCCAGGATAGATTTTTATAAGGCATATGTCTCAAATGGGTAGCTGGTGCATTTTCATGCACGAAATCCAGAGTCTGTTTTGAATGTTTATCTTAAATTTGTCTGTAAACTATGAAACTACATTTCAGCTACATAGTTGCCTTTTAGTATCCTTGCCCATCAGCTGTTAAATGTCAAACAAACATTAGGAGCTTCAGCAATGGATCCATTTTATGATTGTATAGTAAACTTTTTCATCCTAGTAAAGTTTATCATAAGTTGATAAACATTGATACATTAAGTATCATGAGTTGATAACATTCTAATGCATGAAGAAAACATGTTTTCTTTTTTCTGATTCAGACAGTATTCCCCTGACAGCTATTCTGAAGTAAAATAATGAAGTCAGCTTTAGTTTTATGAGCTCTAGCATCATGTCATATGCTGGCAAAGTTTATAAAATAACTGGATGTATACTTTACATTAATATTAAAAAAGAACAGGGAGATTATGAAAAGGTATTTAATTGGACATGAGGAAAGATATAGCTTCTAGATTACAATACTGGGAGAAATGTTTTTCTCCTCTAAAAAGCAATAGCGAAAATCTAGTGTCAGCAGAACTCCGAAGCTTCTTCTCACAACTCTATTCAAATTTAGAGAAAATGAGTATTCTATCCATAAGGCTTTGAATCATACTCTAAGTTTCCATTGCCGAAATCTTTTCTGTCATCCTAGGTAAAAATCCAACCCATCCCCACCCCAGTTACTGAATCCTATAGGATTTTTCTGTAGGAGTAATTAAGAACACTCATCTTTTTGCTTTCTTCCATAGTTCTTAAAAGAGATGTGGAAGAAAAACAGACTTTACAGGAAAGGAAAAAAAATCCTGCTGAGTGAAAGTGATTTGTGCACTGTCACATGCATGTCCTGAGTGAGGAATTTCAGTGTAGGCTGCCTGGTTCCCGCTTTGTGAGCTCTGTCTATGGGGTCATACTGTTACTGAGACTGGAACTGTCCTGCATTTCCGAGTAGCCTGGAATGGGGCCACGCACTGATGTGTTTGGTCTAGTGTTTACATGGGATCTGTTTGCGTAACCAAAGGAATGGAGTCTGTGTAAACAATTCCCATAGATTATGACAGCTAATGCCAGTTCAGCAGTGTTAGACTCAATACTCAAATATTTCAGGCTAATATCTAGTCATTTTCTCTCTATGCTGGAGTGTTTATTAATAAGATCTAGCATGTAAATACTCTTTTCTAATGCTCAGTGCTGAACATGTTCTCCCTTTAATGGGATTTTAGTTTTGTCTCGGTGAAGATGATCAGAGGGCTGGAGCACCTCTCCTGTGAAAACAGCCTAAGAGAGCTGGGATTGTTCAGCCTGGAGAAGAGAAGGCTCCAGGGAGACCTAATTGCAGCCTACTCATACTTAAAGGGACCTACAGGAAGGCTGGAGAGGGACTGCTTACAAGGGTGTTGTGGTAGTTTGACCCTGGCTGAAGTCCAGACTCCCACCAGAGTTGCTCTATCACTCCTCTCTTAGCTGGACAGGGGAGAAAATATCTATTGAGAGGCTTAGGAGTCAAGATAAGGACTGGGAGAGATCATTCCACAGTTAGCGTCACAGGCAAAACAGACTAAACACTGAATAAAGGAAAGAAAACTCTCTAATTTATTACACTACACACACAGAGAAACCAGTCAGATAATGAGAAGTACAAACAGCTCTTAAAACACCGCCCCCCCGTCCCTCCCTTCTTTGAAGACTTCACTTTATTCATGATGTTTCTCTTCACCGGGGTGGCATAGGGGGAAAGGAGGTAAATAGGGAATGGAGGCTTCAATCTTCAGTCAGTTCCTCATGAGTTGTTCTCCTTCTTAGAGGGGGAGCAGGAGGGGGAGGAGGCATTTCTCACACTCTTTCCCTTTGTCAGCGTGGGGTCCCAC
>VXBZ01010969.1:73353-129989 GCA_013399135.1 Heliornis fulica | reverse complement strand
CCAGCTGTGACCGGTGCTGATTGGCCCGGATGTCCTTGTCAGCAACAGAGTTTGGGAGTTCGGCCTTGGGAGCCGAAATGTATTTACTCTGTTGGACCTCAAAGAAGTTTCTGGTTGCTTCTTAAAGAAGCTACCCTGTGAAACCACCACAGGTGTATAGTGATAAGGCATGGGGTAATGGATTTAAACTAAAGGAGCGTAACTTCATGCTAGGTATAAGGGAAATTTTTTGCAATGAGGGTGGTGAAACACTGAACAGGCTGCCCAGAGGATATGGTAGATGCTCCATCCCTAGAAACAAGCATTCAGGCTCAAGATGGACATGGCTCTGAGTAGTATGATTTAGTTGAAGATGTCCCCACTTATTGCAGGGTGGTTGGACTAGATGACCTTTTAAGACCTGATTCTCTGATTATTAGCTTAAGAGCCACTGGTGGCACAGCCTTGTGCTAATTCAAGCATATTTACTGCCTGTGTAACCCTGAGTCATTGAATTAATTCAGTGGCTCGGTAAAATATGATGACACAAATATTGCAGCAGGCCTGTAAATTGGTGGTCATTGTCAAAGCCACTGTGACTTTGACATACATATCTAGATACAATGATAGAGTCTGCAATCATTTCTGATTACCATGTTGTCAAGCTGCGATTTCCCCTGGCTTACTCAACAGCCCATTTCTTAAGCTGTGTCACTGCCATTCCAGTCTAGGTTCAACTACACTGTCTCTCTGTTCCAGCTGCAATTTTTGGTATGTCTTCTCATTGAAACACATTATAGATGATATTTTGCATGCTGGCCTGGAGAGTTTTTCCAACTAGTGTATCTCACAGGGAACCTTTGGTGAATCTGTTGCCATATTTTGAGAAGGTGTTGTAACTCATTGTAGCTGGCACCAGCCCCAGTCAAGGTCAGTGCCAAACTTGGTAATGGTGCCAACGATCTGTTATCCCTGGCATAGCTACACCACTTTTCTAAAGGACATTAACTGAGTCAACAATAGCATGTTTCCATCACTATTGCTGCATTAACTCTGTAAGTTTTGCTGGAAAAATAATGTTGGCAGGTCTTTCGGGTTCCTAACCAGCTTAACAATGCCAGAGACTAGGCATTAGAATTCTACAACTTGGTAAGGCAACTGATCAGCAAGTGCTTCAATCTGACCATCCTCAGGTTGTACATTGAGGCCCAGGGAGAGACAGGCTGAAATGCTTTTCTGTGGCTGCAGAAACTGTAGAACCCCTGCCTGGAGTGACTGCTCTCGTCAATGAATGGAGCAATCCTGAGAGATCCAGTGTAAACTCTACTGCCTTCTTCTGTTTCTTCTTTTCTGAACTGCTGAAAATACTCAATGGGCTATGGCTATCTAAATCTGAAGGTGGTTCTTAAACCACCGGTCTCTTGGCAGTTTCACCCAAGCTGGATTTGGCCCATGCTCTTTCCAGCCTGTCTTTCACTAAAGCATATATTTATATTCAGAATTTAATAATCTATGTGAGCAACTGGCTTGTTCACAATTTTATACAAGCTCAGTGACTGTGAAATCAGGAGAATTAACTGTGAGGAAAAAGTAGCAAAGTGTAGGGCTGGTGTTTGGATTCCCCACCTTCCTCTCTCTTTTAAGGTTAAAAAAGCAGCGCTGACTTCCAGCTCCTGAGGTTGTGTGTTGATATAATACAATTCTTAGGGAGCATTGTCCTGCAGTTCCGTAAACCAATCAGGTAATTTGAGAATAAAGTCTCAATCACAGTTTGGGAGTTCCTTCTTGTGGTTTCAAGAACCTTACTGTTATTATCTATCTTTCTGTGGTTTTCTAGACTGCAGTTGACTATGATAATATTGTAGTATAAATTAAATTCTGCTTCCAGTGATTTTTTTTTTTTCCCCTAGATCTCATTTGCTGCTTTCCCACATGGGTTATGAAGTGTCACATCTCAGTAGTACCAATTATTAGTTTTTCCACTTAATGGGTTGTTTTAATGTTCCAGGAGAACCCGTTTTCTTAACTTAATGATAGTATTTTTAGGCTGTTGCATAGCATTTAACTAGTTATTATTTGTTCTTTATCCTTTGAACATGTCTAGTTATAGTATTCCGACATCGTTGCAGATACAGTTCCACAATCCAAGTAAAGCAAGCACTTATTTCATGGATAGTTTCAACTTTAAGTCTTTATTTTTTTCATTGTGTTTAGTCCTAATTATGTAACATTTCTAGTGACACTCCACCACTGGCAAAGCTCCTGTAAATTCAAAAGTTTTGTAAGGTTGGAGTCTGGGAAATATACCACTAGGAAAATATAGTATGTCATCATGTTTAAGTGTGCTTTACTGGCACTCTGCTTTTGAAAGGCTTTTTCTGGTGGACATTTAAGCTCTAGGAAAGGAAATTTGCCATCCCTATCTTTTAGGAGTTCCAAATACAGGATTCACAAATCTGAGTGAGGTTGAGAGGCTGGGCAGGGCCTACTTTCCACTTCCTCTGCCAAAGCTGCAGTTCTCAGCCTTACATAGAGGTGCTTAAATCCTACCTCTGTGTGGTGTGTTTTCTGGGGGTCTAGACTTTTTTATCCTTGAAATGCCAAAAATTGTGCCTGCCCCTCACCTTCCTGCTGCCCCAGGCCTGTTACACAAATCAGTGTGCTTGTTTTAACCCTGCTCAGTCCATCTCCTCAGACTGTTACTAGTCCAGGCATTAAAATGCAGGAGGCACGTTATCCTTCAGGCTCATTTCTGGGCTGGATCCATGCTGCGGCCTTCCTCGCTCCATTGGGAATTTCCATGTCTCTGGATCACCTCTGGTTAGGCAGTAAAGACAGCGACGATGCAACGATGCAACATTTGTAGTCTATGGGTTGAATACTTCTTCATTCATCTCATATTTTAAAACATTTTATGATTGCAACCTGTGGTTTACTACTTTGAAGTAATTTTTTTCCCCCTCTGTGTCTCAGCTCAGTTCACAAAGGAAACCAGGTTCCTTCATGCATTGTGTCTGGGCTTTACAGACATGTTCAGCAGTGAATTAAGCTAGCATGGCTGTACATACTGACTCTCTTTGAAAAATCAGTACAACCACCATGGTGATAGCTGAATGGACTATGATTTGTTCACCTCTGTTTATAATCTATTAATGTAGCCTGACATTGGTTGAATTTATAGCAGTATACTGGGCTGTAAACTGCAGCTGTTCACAAATAGATTCATTTCCCACTCTAACACCTCTCCAGTGAAGGTGGTAACCTCCAGGAACCCAGCAGAATACAGTTTCAGTCAGTCCAATGTCATCTGCTGTCAGCACTCCCTGTCCATCCACATCCTTATGGTGACCTCTGGTTTTGCTGGCCACTTGTTCCAGTGATTAAAAAAAAAAAAACTCGGATGGAGCTTATGCTACACCATAAGTAAGTGCTTGTGAATTAGGAGCTTGCATGGAGGTAATCTTCAGTAGCTTTTCCTTATTTTAACTTATTGAGAAACTTGGTAGACTAGAGCTTTTGGTCAGTTGCAATCTAACCAATTACTTCATTTAGGAGACACACTAGACCTACATATAAGCTTCTCAACTTCTAAATGGCAATGCCATTTTCTGTGATCTAGATTACCTGCATAAGAGTTGTAACAGAACAAAACACTACATGACTCCAGAAAAAAAAATATTGCCTTAAAATTTCACTTGGCTTTTTAGAGGATAATTTACTTTTCATGAGATGAGGAAAAAAAAGAAACAGAGACAGAGAAATTTTTATATTGGTAGTATTTGAAGAAAGTCATACAGGAGTTTTGGAGATGTTTTGTGTTTTGTTTTTTTTTTTTAAAAACACCTAATTGTTTTCAATCAGAAGTGTATTTAATTATTTGCCTTACCAATCAAACTTTGCTGAAAGCACAACAGTGATACTCGATTATATCAGAGCACAGTGTAAAATATATAAATTCTACTTGTGATCATAAGTACACTGTGTTTCTACATCTGACTGCAATCTCTATTTTGAATATTTGGCTAATTTACCTTCTTTGTTGTTGTCATATCTCTCAGTTTTGGGTTGAGATTCCCTGGTAAGGGAGAAGGTGCTAACTGTACAGAGTGACAGGATAGCTCCCTTTCAAATGTGCTTTGTACTGCAATAAGATGGGAACAGCTTTTGAAATCCCACCCATTTTGGCTTCTTGACACAAGCTTTCGGGTCTGCAATATTAAAACATTACCTGAGATACAACAAAGGTCTAGTTGTATAGCACAATCCTTAAAATACAAAGTTTTGGAGGATGCACGGAGTGCTTGAGCAGAGGAGAGCAAGCAAGGCAATCTCTCCTAAGAGACATTGCTCATTTACTGAAAGACCACAGAAGAGAGGGTCTTTCTGCTCAAGAGGAGAAGAAACAGTGATTCAGTAAGTTATGTGGTGCAGTTCTAGCTTAGAGAAATCTAGTCTAAGCCTAGAGGGAACCACATCATGATGCATCAGTAACATGCAAAAAGCTGTCCCTATTTTTTCATATGTTCCCATGCATTTATTGTGAATGCATCAGGATAGAGCAAATTAATCACAAAACTTTGGGTAAAAATATTTGCTGTAGGTCTTCCCATGGCCCTCAAGAGTGAAGCATCATAAGCTGCTAACAGATGGGAGCTCTGAGCTACTGGGCAATCTTGCTATCTTAATAGTTGTCCTAAGTTAACAGACCCTGTGCCTTAAGGTGCTGCTTGTGGATGGAGGTCACTAGGAACCACAGTGTGACTGTTGTAGTTTAATCTGCAAGAATAAAGGTGATATGCACTTGCAATATATAGTGCAAATCATAAGACTTGTTACCATGACAGTGACATGTACAAACACCTAATCTAAACTACCAGTTGTAATCCATTTCTTTGGTTTACTATTTATTTGCATTAAATGACAACTGGATTGTTCCATCTAGCAATAAAACCAGACTGCAATATGTAATCTGGCTGGACTTTTTTTTCCTCTCTTCATTATATGAAATGTGTTTTCCACTATTTTTTTTCTTGTTGTTTTCTTTTTCTAAGTGAAGGTGACAATTGTCATAAACTGTCGTGAAATCTTAAATTTGAAATCTGTAAATGAATGGTGTCTCCAGGTACTTCTGTTGTCATTATTAGCACATCACTTCTGCATTAGAAGATTAAACACAAGTGGAACTATCAAATACATATCATTTAAAAATAAACATGTTTTTAGAATACATCTTGCTAGATCATAAAAAGACAGTGTTTCAGGTGATGTTATGGAGTTCAGAAATATCTTTGTTTATGTGTTTATTTTAGCATAAGCTAACAAGAACAGTAAAGCTATTTAAGACTGAGATAGTTCCCATATAAAAGAACCTCTAAAAAGTACCATGTAAAAGTTAAATTTTTGTTTTCTATCAAAATCAGATGTCATAGCCTGTCGTGGGAAAATAACTAAGGCATTTTGACACCCTCAAGTTGTTGAGAGATGTATGGCATTTAGTTCACCCTTGAATTAGAGGATGCAACTGCATAAAAGCAATGGTTTCCAGTTGATTTTAGACTCATATAGTTTCTTGTGTAATTCTGGGTAATTCTAAATTTATTCTGATTTGTTTGAGGAAATCAGACCAGAGCAGTGACTATAAAGATTGTTATAAATCCATTTTTAATGGGCTCTTTTGGTGACCAAAAAAAGTGAGAGGACTCTAGAAATCTGATTTTGTGCACATTGAATGAAAAGCTAACTGAAAATTGGTATAATACTTTGTAACTAGTAAATTTGATTGCCTTTATTGTTGCTATTTACGTGGTGCCTTTCCTTTTATTCCTTACTTCTATTTTACTCCTGTTTATAAGCTGCAGTGTTTACCGACACAACAGGGCAAAGGCAAGCTCCTATTACTCCTCTGTAAAAACTTTTTCATTTTGGTAGCAACTGCTAACAGCAAAACTATAAACCACTGGCTTACTCTCAGGAGTCAGAACAACTGCAAAGGCAAGTAAAAGCCAGTTAGAATTTGACGCTTGGCCACGCGGCGAATTTTTGAGAACCCCAGCTGTTTGAGGTGCAAGAACATCTGTGATTGTCAACAGTTCATTAGAAAATTGCTGGCAGTAAAAAAATGCCAGTACCTTCTTCCCTAAAGCTGTTGGATTCCTGATGGTCTGCCTATCCTCTACATTTTACTGTGTTCAGAGAGAGAAAATTTGCAACAAATTCCCCTTCTGTGTTTCCCTCGTGGTGCAATGATCTAACATCATTATTCACTCCTTACTTACACCGGATTTGAATATGCCATTGTTTCTTGGACAATAAAAACATCATTTGCCTAGCAATCATCACATGCATTAAATCTTTGCCATATGTATATTGCATTCCTGTGTCATATTCCTTGGACAGGGCCTGGGTAAATTCCTTTGGCTCAGTTTTTGACATGATGGTTGTAATAACTGAGAAAGCTTCCATTAATAACTGGCCAGAGCACTAAGTTAATACTTTTTCAGAAATCTTTTCAATATTTGGATGTTATTGATCTCTGGTGTGGGACTCTGGCAGCTTGCACTAGATTAAAATACGCTGAAGTCGGGAGCCATTTTTATACTTAGAAAAGAAAAAAAAAAAGATAGCATGCTCAATCCATCTGTGCAGGGAACCTAAGACAGCCTCTGAGTCTGGCTGCAGGATCTTCTTGAGCTTTGCAGGCTTGTTGCTGCTTGGATTGTTTTTGAATCTTTGGCTGCCTGTAGCAGAATTTCCTTTTCTAACATTGTCTCTGTGCCACGCAGCAATGGGGGTAGGAGAATGGTCTGCTTCTATGTCTTTCTCACGTGTTTCTGTGGCTCCCCCGTATTTCTTGTGTTTGGCTGTAGACCTGAGGGTGAGATCATACATGTATAGAGTTGAGAGTGATAGAAACACGTTACACATTTAGTGCCAGGAATTGAAAGTGCTAAACAGCTTTTGGGGTTTTCAGTATCATATGTTGGAGATGACACAGGTTACTACTAGTAATTGCTCTTGTGTAATATTTACAGGTGTTTTCAGAGATGAACTTACCTTTTTGCCTACAGGACGTCTTTGGCATTGAGCTATCGTATGTAGTGTTTCTGATCCAGTGGTTCTGAGTTTGTACACTTCTCTGTTAGACATATGAAATGAGCCAATTATAAAAGCAAAGATAGTTTAACCGTAACTCTTGTTCATTGTTTTTGTCCTCAGAAGTTCTGCGAAGACTCTCTTCCTAATTTAGGGCTTTACTGAGTAAATAAGATTCCCAGCAGTCACCCTGGGATTGGATTAACAGCACAAGAAATTCCCCCTTGCTAACCACATGTTCAGCCCCTTGATATCTTTCCATATACAAGCCCTTCTTCAATTGGTTTAAATAAATTGCTGTAATTTCACTATGTGGACTTGAAAAAATCTAGCCAGGTTTTATTTAGAAATATAGTAGTGCATAGAGTCTCCATCTGAAATTAGGGCCATGTTGTACAAATTATTGTATAAAGGCAAATTAAGAGAAATCCCCTGTACTGATGAGTTAATAATTGTGGTTGTCAAGACAAAAAACAGTAGTCAGTCATATCTCTGCCATATGCTCTGGATGCAGAGACTGTAACTTACCAAAGGTGATAGAGAAAATCCATTACAGCATTTAGACTTGAACCTTGATTACCTGTATCTGAGTGTGCTGCCTTAATTACAAGAAAATTCTGTCTTGTCAGTCATTATAAACTCTGAAATCATTTTGAGTTCAATAGTGTGCCAGGCCATGTGTTATCATGAAAGCAGTATAGATATCGTTAATCAGAACTCTATTTCTCTGTACCTGAAAATATGTGAAAATATTTTTTTTTTTCTTCCTGAATGACAAACTGCATCCTTTTTATGCTGGTATAAATGAAAGGATCGTTTTATTATCCATCCATCCATCCATGATTACCAATCCTACAGCAGACCTGATAAAATCAGACATGGGTGAGGTTCAGTCAACGCAAAGACCAGAGGATTAAATCAGATTTACCCTTTGCTAGTAATACCAGCTGAACCACCAAGCTTTGCACTGAGCCAGCTGCTCTGTGGCATTGGCCAGCCTTTAGGGGCAGAATCATTATTGAAAGTGGAGATAGGAAAGGGGGTGGTACTGGCGTGGCAGGGTAGGGCAAAGGCAGTTCAGGGAAAAGACCTTGCAAAGTCAGTGCAACGAGATGTCTGATGACCAGCATGGCTCCTTTCCCTGGAGCCATATGAAGAATGCATTGGGGAGCACTTGCAGTCATCGTGTGCTTTTGGACTGTATTGAGCCCACAGGCTGTTTGCCTCTTGTGCTGTAATTTGTATCTTAATGGCAATGAGTTGGGTTGCAATATCTTGAGGTAGAGATTATATTCCTGTAACAATAAGATGCTAAAATGTTTACTTTTTCTGTGAGATCAGTGGGATTTACAGGTCAGAAAAGACCATTTTGTGTATAGTGTTGATATAATTTATACATACTGGGTTGATATTCGTTGCAAAAAGAAAAATCTAATTTCCAGATTTGGGATTTATTTTTGCATGATAAATAACAACAGAATGAAGGTGGCTCTTTAAATATCTTACAAAAGGACAAAATACCGTTCCCTGTACTTGGGCAATTTTTTTTTTCTTTACTTTCTCAGGAATGGTACAGAAAGGAAGAGGAAATTGGGGAGACATTTAAAAATGTCAATTCTAGTTCAAAAGTTACACAAGCAAACACTCTTGACCAAGGTGTTGAATTATAAAGTTTGATATTCCATAAAGCTAAATAATCGGAAGTAATGCTGCCAATAAAAGGCATTCATTTATTTACTGGAGGTGCCCATTGTTAGCACTAATAATACATTTCAACATATTGAAATTGCCAGATAATTCTTTTGTGACTTTTATGCTGGATGATATTGTTATTTAAATGAACTTGCAGACCGCACTGTAATGAAGAAATGCATGTTTTGCCTAACAGTTATCAACCAGTATTCCAGCAAAATGAGAATTTTTACTTCCATTCATTCTGAGAGGAAGCTGGGGGTCACTGTTTTCAATATGGACCTTTTAAAAGCCTTTCAGCAGTAATAATTACAAGCCACAGCTTCTGAAATTACCTGTATTCACTGTAGGGAAGAAGAAACTTTTATCTTTTGTAATGAAGTACACTTGCGTATTCAAACTTTGTGAGACTTCCTTAAAATGGCAGTTGCATTATGCTGAGTTAGTATTAGGTGGAGTATTAAAAGAAATCGATTTTTAAATATACAGATACCCTTGTTTATTCAATATTACTTTTCTTGAATTTTGGATCCATCTTGTCAAATAATGCAGATGGAAAAAAATGTGTTGAGCTCTTGTGTAAATAACCTTATCTGTACAAATTGCTGTTTACTGAAACAAATGTTACTTCATTTGCAGTTTCAAATTCATTTTGCACTTTCATTCAAAGAATGAGTTTGAAACTGTTTTGGTCATGCTAATTTTTCTATATTAAGTTTTAGAAAAAGATTTTCTTTTTTTACAGTTCAAAACTGCAGAAGATAGGGATTGGAAATATGGCTTGCAGCAAAGGCTTTGGACTTCTCTCTTTGTTCTTAAAAACAAACAGGTTGGCAATATTCATCAGTGGTAAAGAAACAGCAAAGTCATTATCTGGGGAGTAATTTTTTTAAAATTATATACAATAATTTGTTAATTATTGCCAGAAAAAAGCATGCAGTTTTACTTCTGAAAATGTGCGTTCCGGTTAATGAAAAACATTACCCTGCAGCCTCTGTGGGATTTTTTCCACTTGTAAAAGTTTTGCTTTTTTTAAAAAATAAAAATGGAAGAAACTGTTTCCACATTTTCTTAAATGGGATTTTTAGGCAAGGGCTAATTCAATCCTCACCCTCAGACAATTAGCAAGCACCAACTTAAAGGTTGAAAGTTTTGCGTTTGAATTCTGTGTATTTATTTTGACAGTAAAAACACCTTTCTTAACCCCTCTCCCACACACACACCTTTTAAGTTAAATGGCAGATAGCAAATTGTTTCTATCAAAGATATTTTCCCATAGTTTAAAAAATTTGGAGATTTGATTTCCACACTCAGAGGAGGTCTTCTTGTGCAAAACCATCCTGCTTCTGTTGGCATCACTCAAAATCCATGCAAAGTTTTAATCCTGCCCAAGAAACTGTTTAGATGGGGTGATGATGCTCTATTATTTCTCCAGTGAGGTGAGAGAGGAGGTAGTGGGAATAACAACCCAACGGAGATGGGTGATGGTGATGTAAAAGCTGAGGGATTTTTAACCCCCCACTCCCAGTGAATGTATTAATGGCTGGGCAACCAGGTAGTTTTGTAGCTGCCTGTGTCTATCACCCAACTTCCTAAATATTTATTAGACCAGACCCTGTGTTTTAGTCATATTTAAATATGGGCCATATGCTCAATACTCTGAGACACTGATCCATATTTCATTCAAGTGTTTAGTAAACTTTGTCTTCCGTCCATGTACTCAGGTTCCCAAGCTATGGTAACACACACAAATATGTGTCTGGAAGAGCAAACATAATCCTTATTCTATATCCAGTGATGTTTTTGTACTATGAAATAGCCAGGACCAGGACTCTTAGGCAGCACAGAAATAGAGAGCAAAGAGTTGCCCTCTCCAGAGAATCCGCATCCAGATGTCTGAGGCGTAGAAAGACATTTTCTCAGGGTAACAAGTTGCCTCATGTCAGCTGACAGGAATATGTGTTCTCAGCAAATGCAGAGTAATTCCAGCTGATGTAGCCCTTTCTCCTGTCATAACTTCTAAACCCAACGACAGGAGACAACAGGTGGATATAAGCAGATGGAGAAGCATAAAGAGTGAATAAGAAGGTCGGCTTCATAGGTAGTGGGCTCAATATTGCAGCAGCACAGCCATTGTCAAGCTTTTTTTTTTTTCTGGAATCAGAGTTAAGAGGAGGCTTGAGAGGGGATTTGAAGGAGGATAACAAGGCAGCTTTGTGGACATGAACAAGGAGCTCTACCCAAGCATGGGGGCAGCAGGGGAGAAAGCACAAAGATCCTTGCTTGAAAAGGTAACAAATGGGTGATGGAGCCTACTGTCAGGGGCTGACTGGAGGTGGGAGCTCTCCCCTCTGGAATAAATGAATGAGAATAGGTTGGGAGGGGATTAGGCTGAGAATGCTTTGAAAGAAAAAGCAAGTAGATTATGTTTATATAACAGAAAAAGGGAAACCACAGCAAAGAGGAGTAACAATGGTCAAAGTGATGAGCAAAGAAAATGCCGGTATCAAAAATATTCTTAAAGCATTTCCAAAGCCACTCTTTCAATAAGCAGAAGGGAGAGGTGCATTGTAATGCTGGCTTTGTATGCACCCCCATCATAGCCAGCTCCTCACTGTTGCTTTCTGAAATTCCAGAGTTATCACTAGAAATTTTCTAAGCCTGGCATCTACCTTTGAAGTGACCAGTTACACTGCCTGAGCCACAAGGATTTTCTTGGGTTTTTATTATAAGGAAATAGGACAAAAGTATACTTTCCTGCTGGGGAAGGAAAAAAAAAAGTCACTGGTCTCTTCATTTGCATTTAAAAAAAATTATTACATGAATGGACCCGTTGCTTTGTTGATTTGTCATAACCATTTAAAATTCAGCTTTACAAATGTCTCAGTCTGTTAAAAATGCTGTTTTCATTATGTCCTCAGATGTGCAGTTTTTCATTATTTGCCTCTGAAAAAAAAAAATTATTGGCTTTTTAAAAAGGGTGTTTACTACCAGGCAATCATATAGCAAAGCACATATCTGTCCTTAGGCAACCATATTCCTCAAAATCTGGAAAAAAACCCAACCCTGTAACTTCTTGCCATGCTGAGGATATACTGTATTCTTATACAAACCATCTGTTGTCGATGGAAAGGCAAGAACAGATGATCTGAACTGGCCTGTTAGTGCAATAGCAGCAAAATTCTTGCCTGGATTGGAGACCCAGGATTTAGCTTGACCTCATCTCTTCTAATCTAGATGATCCTGCTCGGGTGGGGGGGTTGGACTAGATGATCTTTCAAGGTCCCTTCCAACTCGTAACATTCTGTGATTCTGTGCTCTCCCCCACTGGAGACCAGTCTGCGCTTCTTGGAAGGAGCGTGGCCAGCACTACTGCTCATGTGCCATTGCCAGCTCATACTCATATTGCTTTGTTGAAGGTCATTCCTTAAGTCTTTTGGTTTTGTCTCCTGAGCAAAAGACACATCTGCAACTTGTTAGGAAGAGAAAATAGAAAAGGTTGGTGTCGGTGCTGCTGAATAGATGAATTAGACAGTGAATAGTAAGTTGTGTCTTGATGTTTCGATGTCAGGGTGGCCTTATTACTCTACATATGTATAGAGCATTTTATACTAAATGGAAAGATGTATGATGGTTTTGATGTGTGAAATATATACATATATATACACACACAGTAATCACTGGCTTATTATAATGTTTAGCCCTGTTGGGAACACTGTCATTTGTTTAGTGCACAAACCATATTAAGCCAACCACTAGCTATAATTTTGGAAATTGGTGGAATATTCTTATAAAGAAGCACAAAAGATTGTAAAGATTGAATAAGTTCATTGTCTTAGTGACCAATCGAGGAGGGGGAGTCTGTCCTCTTTAATTTTTTCGTCTTTTATAAATACTTTGTGGTAAGGCAGCACAGAGACTGCATATCTTTGTATCCCCATACAGTCACCATGTTAATAGCTGTTTGCTAGTTGTGGTCAGTTAATTTAAAAAAGCTGGTACACTGGTATTATAGGTCACAATAGATTATTCTTGAATCAAATGTAGTATTGTTGCTTCAAACCAAGCCCCCACCCATGGCAAAATTAATTATAGGTCTTTAATTTATAATAGTACTTGAAAGGATGAACCTGAGAATGATATGAAAGGATATTTGGTTTCTTAAAACTTTCTCAAGCTGTGCATCATCCTGTTTCTATTTCACTCTTGCTATGTGTGTAGACCCAGTAAGGGGTTAGTGTTGGTTCAGGAATCTAACGTTTGTTTCTTTTGTTGCAAATATGGAGGCTGATTATAAAATGCTCACTAACATGCTGAACATGCGTGCACTCCTAGATTATGTTTCTCGTCTGAATGTGTGTTATGTGCATTTCTATTATGCCCATAAATGCATTGGAGTCAATCTACAATATGTCTTATTCAGTGTATTGTGCTGGCAAGCACATCCTTGTCTCAGTCAGTCACTGGAAGTCTGACAATGTTTGGAGGGTAACTAGCCTCTCGTAACTCACTTGCCCCGTGATAGCTATCATATTGCAGGTGTTGGTTGATATATCAAGCAGGATCACTTTCTAACAAGACCAACAACTCTCTTTTTCAGACTGTAATGGAGAGTTTGAGGGGAGCTCAAAAGCCTGAGAAGCGTTTGCTAGCTGCTGAAAAGTTTAATTGGGACACTTCACTTTTCCTTTCTGGCTCTTCTGTCAGGGTAGTGGATACCTGATTCCTGTAGCTTATAAAAAAAATCAAGAGCAAAATTCAATATTAAAAACAAAGGTAAACCATTGATGATCTATACAGAGGAATCTATTATTTGAGGCCTCAAACCCTCTGTTCCATGGTGACAGTGAAGCGAGGTGGCCAGCATATGCTGTGGCTTTCAGTCTAGTGGGAGCAGTGGCTTTGAGAGACAATATGGCCAATCATCAGTTCTCTTTTTTTGGACAGTTCTGAGTCCCGTGGATGCTCTCTGATACAATCACATACACACAAGAGAATTGTAGCACTTCAGCATAGGCTGGGAGAGATTTTTTTTAGACGCATTGACATGCCACCCCCTAAAAATAATAATAAAGAAAAAAATCAACCACATGACACTGTTGTTATGCCCTTTTCTGCTACGTTTGATAGAGTTTCTGGTCAAAAGGAGACAGAAAGAGATATATACAGACTTGGTGTCCATTGCCCTTTTCTCATTCATCCAACACATAGTCACATGTCTGTGTCTAAGGAGCTGTGGGGGTGGATCCAAATGCCTGCTGCTGTGAGTAATTTGAATTTGGAAATGAATGGATTACAACAGGAGAAATAGAGACACCTTCCCAGGAATGGTCAGTGGATAGAAGATTCGGCTCATGTGTGAAATCTGAATCTTCCGTCTGAATTAAGGGACAGGATCTTGATCTTTCAGATCATAGGGGAGCTGTGCAGCTGTTGCCTTATCTGGAGTGGGATGAGTGTATGCCCATTTCTCTCTGGTTTATCATAGAAAAGTAATTGGTTTGCAAGCTGATGTG
Source organism: Heliornis fulica (assembly GCA_013399135.1). Taxonomy (NCBI): domain Eukaryota; kingdom Metazoa; phylum Chordata; class Aves; order Gruiformes; family Heliornithidae; genus Heliornis; species Heliornis fulica. The sequence continues at coordinate 115,710 of VXBZ01010969.1, read as the reverse complement.
GTCTTAGAAAATTTTCATAGGTTGAGAAAATGGAATCCCACCCATTGTCATGTCTGCACAGACCATTGTTTGCCATGCACTTGAAAGCCAGCGCATACCTTCCCTGTGCAACACATGGAGCAGTGGAGACATAGTCCATCCTATCACAGGACTTAAGCATCTCTAAGGAATGCACAAGTAAAATGTGTATGGTTTTTAACTCCCCATGTTTGAATTCTGCACAGACATAACTAGCAAGGATTACAAAAGGGGAAAAATCAGTTCTTGAGACCAGTGAGAAAATTCCCTAATGGTGAGGATTTCTAAAAACAAAGGGATCACTTCCATGAGGAATTTAGCATGAAAAATGTGATAAGTTATAGTCAGTCATTAACATTTGTTGAACATTCTACTTATTATTAGTGTTTCGTATACTTCTGGTTCAAACATTCCATGGAAAAAGAGTGGAATAAATGGAGTAACACTAAGCAGATGGTCCTGTATGTGGAATTTCTAAAGCTTTTTGTGTACTTTATGTCAAAGATAACAAATCACACAGGTCAACAGCTAGTGTCAGCCAGTGAGAAATGATTGTACATTTTAAGGAAGAAAAGCTCTTGAGGTCTTAGTTGCATTGGTGTCAGGGATTCAATTTTGTGATTTTCACGTGGAAATGAAGATGCTTCCAAGTGAGGCACATTGCAGAAGAAATGTTTAAAGAGAGGTTTGTTTAGATTCCAAAAACTAGGTTATCTTAGACACATTTAGGTTCAGGACATCTCCTTCTTGCTTTTCGTTTAATTATGTTTCTATTTTATCTTTGGCATCTGCAGAGGATAAAATATAGGAATAATTAGGAATAGAGCTAACTGATGAAAAATTAAGCCTTTACAATATTGTTTCTTTACATACTGCTCTTGAAGTTAAAAAAATCGGACAAGAAATCTGCCGTATGTTTTGCTTTTTGCTAAATAGCTTCATATATTTTAACATTTTGAGTCATAGGCTTGCTAAGAACATCTGTCTGATCTGTGGCACATCTAAGTCATTCATCCCTGTAGTATCTTGCCAGGTCACTGTAGTCCTACTGAAATATTTTGATACAGAAATTCATCCAAATAAATAGTGTATGATGGTGCCATCTATAGCCTAGACAGCTCAAGGGATTAGTAATTAGTTATATAGCCTCATACTTAGGGATCGTTACTTAAGATCACACTCAGAATGTCACTTCTAGCCACAGGCTTGGCAAGTTGAAACAGTGTTTTCTTTCTGATCCTTGTCAATTGAGGTAATGTCGAAGTCATTTGGGGCAAAGTAAAAGTAGAAAGTGAATTATAATTTCATTTCTAAAATTGATTTCTCAAACTTGATTTTATGTAAAGGCAATGGGGCAACTTTTTAACTTCTATCTACCTGTTCCATGAGTACAACTTCCAGATTCATTAACCAGAAAACTTTCATTAGCATTACATCCACTAAAGGAGACAAGCATGACATAGTTTCAAGTATGAATGCCAAAGGTTGTTGCATCACAGAAAACAACAGCAATGGGATGAGCAATTCAGAGCTAATGATCTTTCTTTCATAAGACCATCTTCTTCCTTTAGCTCAATAGATACATCCAGATAATGATCCAGGAGCTACAAAATTGGAGCCTTCCTTTAAACGGAGTTGTTTACCCTTTGCAAGCTTCTGGATAGACTTCAGAGAAACGAGCCATTCTGGAGATACAGCCTTATATGTGTGCAGCAGGGGTCCTAACTTTCTGGTATAAACTTAAAACATCCACTGTAAAAAAAAAAAAAAAAGGTGGCTTTGGTGGAGTTCTTTTCTCTTGCCCAAATCAATATTGAGATTAGAAATTAGTATATTTCTGCAAAAGAACATTTTAGGCTTTCTGCTAAGGGTAGACATTTTTAAACACAGGTAACATTTACCTTTGAAGCTAGGATTGTGTCTTAGAAGACTCCCGCTGTTAGTGGCAGAAGAAATGTCACTTTTGCCACGTATACAGTTAAGCAAGGTAGAGGTTTATTCAGCATGGCATCTTCTGTGGCTGATGCATTCCTGAGCAGTTTGCCAGGTGGTGCCATTTTCCAGAATCGGGTGAAGAACGGTAAAAGAATTGTAGGCAAAGGAGGAAAGATGAGCTGCTCTGTGAAAGGAACACCAGATTCTTATGGACTAAACTGTGTTTTATTAATCATGTTAGCACCAGTGACAGTGATAAAGGGTGGGTGGAGAAGTGTGGGAGGATGGGTGTTGTGTTACTTGTAATGTGGTGATTGGTATTTATGTTATCTGTTTCCATTGTCATGAAGAGACCATGCATAATGCACTTGTTCTCATTGCAATGACTGCACTGATCATACCTTACTTGCTGAACATAAAATGAAAATGTTGCTTTCTAGTAGCTGGTGGGGCACCCTCACAGAGACAAAGAGCCTCTGTAATGTTTAAGCCAGGGATCAGTAGACTTCCCTGGATGACACTTTCTTTCAATATTTTGAGAAGTTATGAAATGCAAAGGGATGTTATGAAGCAATGTTTGAAAGAGAAAACACGTTTTCTCTTGTTTCGTTTTATGTTTGTGCATCATACTTTACTGACAATTTTAGATTAGGTCAAGAAGTGACACATTCTCTTCTCTGTTATGCACATTCATTAATAATACCTCCTGTTATGCACTTATAGCTGTGTATTTGTGCTTTGGTTTACGTGCGTGCATGCTTGTGCCAAGGTGTATCTCTAAAGGTGTTTTATTTTTGCTTATGATGTTCGATGTGCGAACATCCCTTTCTGTGATGTTTCCTTGAAATAAGTGTAAAAATAGGGCAAGAGAAACGCTGTTTGTCTGTAAAATGCCTCTGTATGTGCCCGTAACATTTGCTCAGAGTTATATTTAGATGAGCTGAAGAAACAGCTAAAACAGGTACCCCAAAGCTCCTGAAAGTGGTTTAAATGGGAATTGACGTGTAGCCAGCGGCTCTCCATTACCAGACCCTGGTCAGTGAGCAGTGCACTGAGCTCCTCAGATGCACGACCTGTTGATGCTGGCGGCTCGTCTCTTCTCAGCCTGCTGCAGCACTGACCTCTCCTCCCCAATTACCACAGCCTGTGCCCTCCACGCACAACAGGCGCCCACACGTTCCACGTAGCCTCGCCCAGGCTCCATGCCATCACTCACAGCTGCCTCAGGTGCTTTCTCCTGGTGGGAAATCCCATCTGTCTGTGGGGAGGGGGAGGACTCAGGCACCAGGTTTACCTCTTGTGGTTCGTGCTGGGAAGCCCCAGCAGGCAGGAGCACAGCAAGAAGATGCAAGTCCAGCGATGAGCAGTTTAAGTCTGACAACAGTAACTCAGCTATGAACTAGGAGAGGATGGAATTGTACACAGGGAATAAGTTTGCAATATAGTTAAAATAAAAAGGCAATTTTGTTTAGTTCAGTAACCTAGTTCAGGTGACTTTACACAATGTTATAAAGTTTTGAGATACTTCATTGAAGAATCAGACAGTGGGTGTAGTATTAAGTTATTATTTGCTGGGTATTTGGATTTTCTAGGGGCAGCCTACAGCCCGGAGTCTCTGCTTAAACCTAGGAGTAGGGCTATCCTCTGCTCTGAGGAGCTAACCTGCAGCTGTTTCCAGATGCAGAAACCCAGTCATCCTGAATGGCCTCCTCTTGTTCAGTAGTAAAAATTGAGGTCGGGATGTTTGCAGTATGAAATTGCTTGCTGATTTTGGGCCCTGATCTTGCAGATACTTACCATTGTGCTTATTGTTATGTTGATGTGTGCTCCCACTGAGTACTCCACGTTGAATACACAAACGTGTTCATAAGTCAGAGATCCGGTTTGGTAAGTGCAAGCACAACACGTCATGCACAGTGTCAGCCCCTTGAGATCCCCAATCTCTGCCTGGAGACAGATGATATAGCAAGCTTCAATATGAGAATCTCTCTAGATTAAATTTTTAATATTATAAGCTTGATTAATGTGTGGCAAGAGCAGTTGGTTGGGATATATTGCAAGAAAATGTAGCCCATCCATTAGCAAAGAATGCGATAATTAGGAAAGGAGGAGACCTGACTCCGAACGTGTGACATGACTCGGAATTGTGTCCTCGAGTCATTATGCAGACAAAAAGCCCCACCACTCGCTTCAGTGCAAGTTTTGCATGTGTAACAGCTGTCACAGTCAGACCATTAATCAGCTGAACCACCACACAGGTGGAGGATGAGAAACCACCTTCTGTGCTAGAGGTTGAACGGAGAAATTGTTTTTCGTGGGGTCCGTCCGTCTGTGCCGCTATAGCTGCAGCAAGACAAATCTCCAGTGTAGACCTGCTTCTCTGCTGGCATAAGAAGTTTTTGTACAATTTCCTCTTTTAACCATAAAGGAAAAAAATATGGATGGTAGTTAAATGCTAGAGACACCACAATTTTTCCCTAAACCGTATTTCTCCTGCTAAAACTATTGCAACAAAGACACACATTTTATTTGATAAATTAGTGTACTGTGAACTCATATCAATTGCATACAGTTACTTAGATAAATAAACAGCTTATTTTTGATTGTGTGTGTTAAAGTACCCCAGGTTATTTTACTAAATGATGTGATTTATCATTCCCTGCTGTGTAAAATGACTAGTTGTGACAAACAGGGTTTTCTTTTCTCTCCTGTCTGCCCCCAAACTTAAAAAGAAAAAGGGGGGGGAAAATTAATCAGAAAAAGCACGTCCCTTGAAATACAGACACATTCTATATCCTCTCAGTTTGCATCATATGATATGGCAAGACAGCAAATGATACAAAGATACGTAATGTGACAGTAAATGAAAGATAAATCAAGAAGAATGTTTTTTTGGATAGATTATTGTTCCTTATTCAATTTGGATGATAAGAATTTAGTCTTAATTTCTGACATGTTCATTTTATCAGCTAAATTTCCTAATTTGTATTATTACAGATAATTACCAAAATATATTTATTCTTAAAACTTTATTTGTTCAATTAGAAGGTAGATTTCAGCCTTTATCTTTGTAGGTAGCTGATCCAAGACAGTTTTATGTAAATGGCTTAATTAATTGGTACCCTTCAGTTGAAACAGCAACTTACAAAGGAAGTAATCCTTTTCGAGTGGCATAAGCTGTTTAAAACAGGCAAAAAAAAAAAAAACCACAATACTTTTCTCAGGCACCTTGGCACACAATTATAAGTTATTTGACAGAAGTAAATGTAATAAACTGCAAAGCTTCTTTCCAAATTATGTCTTTTCTATGTAATTAAAATAGCATCAACCTTAAGTGCAGTGGCTCTGTAGTCTTCAAATCTACATTATTAAGAGACTTAATTATGCAGAATTACAAAACTTCCTTATAAATGGCTCAACGTGCTGGTGGTAAAGATGTGATCTGTGTGGCCTACTTATTAAGTTTACACTCTCTCAAACAATTAGTTTTTCCCAAGTGTTTGGTGTATTACTCTCCCTTTCAGATTATCCTTGGAAAACTTTGCTACACAATGCTGCTAGAGGGATGGGACTTTTTCCTGTATGGCCATCTGACACCGATCACTCCAGGTGACGTCCTCCTCCACAGCTGTTGTTGCAGCAGCTGGGTTTGCCTGGATTGCAACTACAAACTGGTGTCCTGAGATGTAGTCTAGAAGGGAGGAACGGGAGTTTTGCCTACTCTCTCTCTTCTCCTACTGTGCACCTAGATCAACTGCTGTAGAAGCTAAACATTCATGAAGTGTTTTCCCCAGTTGCATTCTACTCTACAAAAGTAAGGGGCATTCCACAGTGAAACAATTTATCAAACCCCAAAAGAGGGCTGTTGAAATCCCAAATGTGATGGTAAAACTCTGCCTTTCCTGGGCAGATTCCTTGCCTTGGTTCTCAGTGTTTGCATGGCACAGTGTGGACCTCAGTCTTATGCTCTTCTAAGAATAGTGGGAGGGAATAATATGCGATCCTTTTAAAAACAACCAATTCTCCACATCATTAATAAGTGAAATTAAAAAATACACACTGCTTCCACTTATCTCCTCTTCTGCTTGCTGCTATACTTGTTTCTGAACTTCATACAAGCTGGTGATCCTGGGGGAGGGAGGCAGGAGGGGGGGTGTGGGTGAATGAATACATGTCTAGAAATGTGGCAACTTTTCAGTAGAGATGCTCCAATGCTGTCCTCATTATTGTCCCATTTTATTTGGCAGAGTGACTCTTTTCCCCTTAAATGTGCAAGGGTTTAATTAATACATTCCAGTTGTCAAACCCAGTTCAGCTTGATGAGCAGGAGAGTGTAGAAAAGCTAGATTATTTGTTTGCATCACTAGGCAATGGGGAAATACCTCCTCCATTGGTTTTCTTTGCAAGTAGTGACAGCAGCACTCTGACAGAGACAAAGGGATAAAAAATGTGCTGGAAGGACTAGAAGAATTAATTTGTAATAGATAATTGGATCTGTATGGCAATGATAGGAGTTTGGAGGAAACTCGAGCAGACTAGCTCTCTAGGTTTTTAGGTTTCACTCTTGTCAAAATAGCATCTGCATGCTTTATGCATTTTAAAGTTTAAATAAGAATATACTTATCTCAATTCCTTATTTATCTGCCCCATCCATTGTCTGACAAAGGTCTAGGAATGTTTACTTCTGTTATTAATTAAAACTCAAGAAATGAGTTTTGCTTTTTGTTGGGAAAGTATTACGGTGCTGCTGTTACTTTCCTCTCTTGCAAAAGTTAATTTTACTCTTGCACCAGCCTCTGAGAGAGCTGTCTTTTGAGTTTTGCAAGCCCCATCTTTGCTGCTGACTGATCATACAGCAGATCGTCAGAGAAGGGCGTAGCTCAGTGTTACAAGAGATTGTCTCGTTCTGTGGAAGCGTGGGGCCATCCTGTGAGATGAAAATTGAATATTGGGATTGGGATTGGGACATTACCCGAGCTCAGCTCTGTGGAAAGACAGTGATGGAAGCAGAGTCCTGTGGGGCTGTGATCCCAATGACTCTGGCTGCTGAAGGTGGGCTGATGACAACTGTACCACTATCAGTTTTTGCACAGTTGGCAGTTTTGTCCCTAAATATATCTAGGGGCAGTAATCAAGTGTAGAGGTCATAAATGTTGATCACTATGCCTGGTAAGAGATCAACTAACGGTGACAGTGTATTTAAAAAAAAAACCCCACATTATTGGAGGATGATCAACATTGTTCCCCTCCTTTTAAAAAGGTGTGACAGGTGATCCCTGAAATTATAAACCTGGGAGACACCTCACTGTAAAGAAATATAGTTGAGAGAATGATTAAAGTTCAAGTTATAAAGGGCCTAGATGAGGATAATATGATGGGGACAAATCAGCACGATTTCTATAGCCTGTCAGATTTCTTTGAAATAGTTAACAAATAATGGATAAAGGAGAACCAGTGGATATAATTTATTTAAACTTTCAAAAGGTTTGGATAAAGTCTTTTAAAGGAGGCAATTAAGGAATCTTGCTAACAATGGGGTAGGATGTAAAGTCTTGTCATGGATTTTAAAACTGATTTAAAGACTGAAAGTTAAAAGTAAGATTAAATGCCTATTCCTTACTGCTGTAAGGAGACAATAATGGGTGTTCAGGAGTGGGGCTAGGAATGGTAGACTTCAGGGTTTTTTAACGTATACATTTTATTAAATTGCTATTGTGCATAGAATATAATTAGGTGGCATTCCCTAGGGAATACTATAGGTTGCTATTAAGGATTTGTGATATATAGACTGCTCTAGTGCTGTCGTGCTGCATTGAAAAGGAAAAGAAACAGGGAAACAGTGAACAATAGCAACAACGCTTCCCCTAAAGAAGCTTCTCCACTGAAAACATCTGTTTATTTCACCACGTAATCTAAACTAGCACAAGTCATTGAACACACCAGCCTCAATCCAAGAACAAAATCATATTTCAGCCTGAAAAGCCCAGGGAAGTTTTATCCAGCCTTTGGTGAGCTCAGCATATCCACCCATTTACTGCAGTCAGTCTTCATGGCAGTGGGTCTGTGATCTCTGCTGGTGCTGGCATCGAGGCACTCCGCGGCCAAGACAGCTCTAGCCTAAGGTAGGACGGGGGAGGAGAAATTGTCGAATAGTTCTACAGAACTGTACTAGCTCAGGTAATGTGGTTTGGAATAAGATTTGTCACGGGAAAGGTAGAAGAACTATATGCAGCAGAAACACGCATACAGTTAGAGTGAACTTGTAAGCCCTGAATGTGTCATAACTCATCAGTCGAGTGACACCAGTGCCATCCCACTCAGGTCTGTGAGGACACCTCCAGGTGCAATAACTGAGAAAGATGGGAAGTTTTGCTTCATGCCGGGTGTGTTCTTATCTTCAGGAGACTGTCTAGCCCAGATAACAAGTGTCCTCCCCCATCATTTAGCGAAGATGGAAGAATTTTCAGAACAATTAGAGTTGTTGGGTAGGAAATTCCAGATGAGAAAAAATTAAAACCTGCGATTATTTAATATGGGGAGGAGAAGGGTGATAAATTACAGAACAAGTGCTACAGGAAAGGTTGATCATGGGCTTTCACTGAGTCAAAAGTCACCTGTACTTAATAGATGTGTGGAAGGACAGGGGCGTGAAGAACACTTCTCTCCCCTGCTAGGAGGAATCTCTTGGCGCAGGGTATTGCTGCAGCCAGCCAGTTTTTAAATCTTGTAGCCGGGTGCGTTATCACAAAGAGTATCATGTAACAGCATTAGCTAAGGTCTGCCTGGTACTGAGTAACACCAAATAAAATCACTCATGTTAGTCACCCTACCCCCAGATTTCTGTACCCCAAATTTAGTATGCTCCTGATGAATGAGGCTATCGGGAATGATACCGACTGCAGTGGACTATATTTAAGCACGGTAGCAGAATGATATTTTGATGGTTAATTTCTTTGATCTTCTGTTGAATTTAAATTTGCCTACAGTGGTTTCCCAGTTTCAATTAGTACACAAAACAAACTTTGCGTATTTTCTGAGATTATGTTCTTCATTATGCATTGCTGTAGTTTTATGTGTTGTTGCCAAGAAATCTGCTTTTGACAAATTGCACAGGAGGCATTTTGAGATTGTGATGGAGTTGATTGAGTTTTGGCCAAATCCTGTACACTTTTATCACTGAAGACTGAAATACAGATGCTTGTTACACCAAAATATATAGAATTTGCTTTGGCCCTGAAAATCTGTGTCACGTTTTAAAATAACCAATTTGGGTACAATTTGAGTTAAGTGGCAAGTAAACAATGCAAATGAAACTGTTTTGTTAGCTAGAAAGTAATTGAAAATCTGCAACTAATTATAAATTGGCAATATACAAGTCTCCAGGAAGCTGAAAGGAATACTTTGCTGATATATTGTTTAGTTATATTCAAAATTAACTTACACTGCACAGTTTGTGCAAGAGATTTTGTTGCTTATTGTAACTTTGCTTTCAAAAAATGAAACAACTTGGGTTTCCTAAGGAAAAAAAAAGTAATTTTTTAATCAAATATACCTATTCTTATGATTATTTATTTCACATGGGCCTTGAGCTTCAACTTTTGTATATAGGTTTGAATTTCTTCAGCGTTTGTCGGTATTCTAAGTTTTGATTGGCACCTTCATTGTGTTTTTCAACTCATCATCTCAACATATTTCTCATGCATTAGGGTAGCTGTACAATACCTTTGAGAAATAAGAATCAGTTGTCACATATGAGAAGAAATTCTTTGCTTGTATTTGGTTGAAAAAAAAGTATGGGATTGGCTGGAAAGCATCTGTTGTCAATGCCACTTAGATCTGAAACGTTAGAAACTAGTCAAAACACACGGATAATTGTCATGTGGATTTGTGCTGCCAGCACGTGTGCCATGTGCAGACGTCAGGTTTTGGTGAATATCGGCTTCTGTTGTTGAAGAGGTATTATTTAATAGGACTGTGTAAATACACAAGTTTGTGTTTTTTTAAAAAAAGGATAAATCAATGTATTTACTACAAGTCAGTTTAACAACTCTTGATGGAAGTAACATTAATCAAAAAGCATTTCACAGAATTTGGAGAGGGGCGCAAATAGCGTGGTCTTAGGATGCTCTGAAATACCCATTATCCTAGAGCACCCTGCTGGAAAAGCTCAATACCACCTCTATTTTGATATTGTCACCAAAAGCCCCAAGAGTTTTTATAACAGCTAGGGACCCAAACTCCATCCTCCAGCTAGAAATAAACATTTTCAAGCTCATCCAGACCCAGTTGTTCAGGTAAGCTGTAGAAGATGCAAAATAAGACTGGCAGGTTCTAGGAGAGGGAAAGGTAACACTGCAGTTGTTGTCTACTGCTCTGTATTATGCAAATGTGCAAGCAAAAGGAAATAAAGATTTACAATTACTTCCTTGATTCAGATCAAGGAGTACTCATTCAGAGTATCAACAAGAGTAGCCACAGGGAGAACTCCTGACTTACAGTGCCAGGCTATCGTAATTAAGTCATATTCACCACTTGGCAATTGCCTTCTCTGTACAAAGCATTTATTTCACTGATACATACTCTCCTTTAACAATCCTTGGTTTGGAGAAGTTTCAGACTTGAATTTTTTCAGCCCTGTGCTGTTTCTCGCTAAACCAGTGTTGATTAAGTGAATTGTACCTTCTTCCAATATAAAATTTTTAACGTTAAGCCTTGTGTTCAACAACTGGTAAAGATACCTTTGGAAACCTCTGAAATTACACGTAGAAATGGTTGAGCACTGTCCAGCCCTACAGTGTGGGCTCTGATATGATGCTTGAGGGGCCAAACAAGCTGGGGAGGGATTTCCTAGCTAGTCTTGTGCTGAGAAGATCAGGCAGTGTCATTAAAAGGCAAACACTTCAGCTGAGGAGCAGGAATAAACCTCTTTCCTTTCTGCAGTAAACATTTCCAGACAGGCCGGTCTCAGAGTCCTTGTGGAAGTAGCTCCATGTCATTTGGGACTCTGACCTGTGAGTACAAGTTGCAGGATGAAATCCATAAATACTAGGCTTAAAGCGAATCTGCATCCAGAGCATTTTAATAAAAAGTTAGCTTTGGTCATGAGGAAGGAGCGGATAAAGTGCTGGGGGGATGGAGAATATGAGTCATGGCATCCAGACTGAAACGAATCTTTGAGCATGAATGACAATATAAAATTTTAAGGGCTTGATCCTGCCTTTGGCTATGCTGGTCTGTATTGTTACATATCTTGTAAAATCAGCTACTGTTACTTGTTACATGGTACTGGGCACCCACAAAACTAAGCTCTGAGCACTGTATTTTTATAGTCTTTACTTTTTAAGTGCTGTAAATACTGCTGGACTTGGCTTTTTAGAATGTTGAAAAGATACAGCAAGATTTTCCTACACTTCCTACCCACTTACAACCCAAATAATTAGTGGATGTGTTGCATCTTTCGATAAAGACTTCTTAGAGAGCTGTTTGGTGAATAAGGCCACACAGAATGCCATTGTCGCTGCTGCAGGTTTTGAGTTTATTGGTATATTATGGGTACTGTATACCACATAATAATGAAAAGCTATATGCTCCGGTCTGCTGGTTCACTACACAGTCTGTGTGATTACAAATTGTTTGAATAACAGTGGACTATTGAAACTCTATCCAGATGTGCATGTTGCTAATTATGGGAATACCCACAAAGGCGGATTATCTCTTTTGTTACCGTTTCCAATGCATTTAAAAACAGGAAAGTGAAAAGCATGCAGGCAGCAAATAAGAAGTAACCATACATGTTAGAGATGAAGACTTATCATAATTAATTCCCAGGGAACAAAAACTCTTGACCTGGCAGAATGCATTTCTGGAGCATCATCAGATGTAACTTAACACATGGGAGCGACATCGCAAAGTGGCAGATTCTGAAAGTCTCAAAACAAAAGTGGCATAGCTTCACTCATGGCAGCGAAAGTCCAGGTAGAGAAAGACTATCTGAGGAGACACAGGTCATGGGGAGGGGGGGAAACTGAGCTATTGTCAGTTTTCTGGCATGTTTATTAAAAAATTTTACAACATGATATGAGATTTTTGGAAGGACAGGCAGGAGAAAATGTGATCTTATGTTTCCAGAAGTTAAGTAGTTTTAAATTAATGAGCTGAAGCACTGTCCAGAGGGGCCTTTATGATTAACAGTTCTGAGTGTGAAGAACTCAGTGTGTTTCCAGGCACCACACTGGGGTCACGAATTTTTCACATTGTCTTCCATAAGTGCCACCTCCTGGCTTTGGACAAGAGAGAACATCATGTCTCATCATAAAGTGACCCTCAATCACTTTGTCCCTTAGCTTTATTGAGTGAATTGCTGTGAATTGCATAGGAGATGAAATAGAAGAGGCAGAAGGAGAAAACACCAGTGGCAGAGGTTCAGTGTGGGATCCAAACTGTTTGAGAAAAACACAGGAACAGATGAAAGTGAGGATGGCTTAGGTACCTGTTTCCCTAACAGGAATAACTTGTGATAAGTAGTTTAGCAACCTTCACTCAAATTTCTTTCTTTTTCTTTGTAGGTTGGGTTTGGGTTTTTTTCCCAAAAAAAAAGACGGGGATTAAACTTTATAAAGTCTGGCTTTTGTAGCTTCTCTCAAAAAAAAAGACAGTATCTGAATTTAGACTTAACCCACTTAGTACAGTTGAATTTAAATAAAAATGGTGTATTTCCTCCTGAGTGATTAATAGCCAAGCGTGGTGACGTACAGGAACTATGAACTTGACCTAGGCAAAGGATAACTGCAATGTTGGTTACACAATTTCTCCAGAATAAGTTGAGAAGCAGTGAGCATGGCTTCCGTGACTCTTGATCTCGTCAATGCACGCTCACGAGTGATTTGCCTGTTCCTCTGAAGCAAGCCTTGCATTATGTGTGACGTGTTAAATTCCGAATGGCCTGATGTGAGATCTGGAACCCCAGCAGCCAGAGTCTGTGCAAACAGGCTGAACTGCAGGGGGATTGTGAAGTGTGAAATACTCGGAGCGGGAATCTGCAGCGTATCAGAGAATTTCACATCCTCTGAACATCTCGGAGGCTTATGAAGCAGGCTCATGGTTCTCCCTCCCCTTCTTCCGACTTGTAGACTGAGTTCTTCTGTGTTACATGGAGTGACCCTTACTTTCTCTTCTGTCAAGCTTTCTTTCGCCCCTCAAACCTGAGTGTGTCCAAGATGCTAAAACTATCTACACAGCGCACTGGTAGGATGTTCATGCAGAGACACAATCAGCCTGCATGCTGACTAAAACTTATCACACTATTCTTTTCTTTATAAAGCTTTACAATCTACAGTAGAGGACAGCTGCTGGCATTCCCCTGGGCATGAAAAAGGAAAGGGGTATTGATGGGAAAGCAGTCATCTCCATAAGCTGCTCACGTGTTACACATGCAAGATGAGCAGTGTTTTTTCCTCATTGGAAGGTATGAGAGGAGGGGACCACTGCGAGGAATCACAGGTGTCTGCTTTGAGGTGCGAACTGAATGTCTTCACTTGCCCAAAGTGCGATGTACAAATAGCAGGTGAACTGGTGGGGGAGCAGCTGCAATGCAGCTGAGAGGACTTTCCATGGCAGAGGTGCTGCTGCATGTGATGTGGAGTGTCCCTGTCAGGGGCAGGGCTGTGGCCCCCTTGGCCACCTAGTAGATCTGCTCCCTGTGTAAGCCCAGTGATGGAGAGTGAACGGGCTGCAGGGAAAAGGTTTGTAAAAAGAAATCTTCATTTACTTAAAAGGGAAAATGCCACTATTTGACTTCAAATTATTGCTTTGGATCAAGCACACACACTAAAACCAGCCTTAGAAAACCACCTTGCCCAGTGCTTGACCTCTACTTTCCTCAGGGATTTGTGGTTAGCACCTCTGACTCACTCAGCAGGGAAATGTGCTGTAGAATGATTTGGATGTGAAGGAAAAATATCACACATGCTGCCTCTGTGGTTTTCCTTCACTTGGGGAGGGTTAGAGAATTTCTCCCACTTCTCAAGCGGTCCAGTGGACCATAAAACAAGCTTCCACATCCCATGGAGATCCCCCACCATGTGTGCTGCCTGTGGTAGGGAGGTCTCTATGTACCTAGAAGAGGTCTTTTCCCAGCAGCGCTCTCCTTCACGAGTCTACTCCTAGCTCTTCTTCACATCCCTTCCCTTCAGGCTTCAAGCAGTGCTTCGCAATAGCTGGATCAGCACCAAATTCACCCTATGTCCAACAGTACCTTTGACCCCTTCCTCTCCGATTCAGCACATACTTCATTTCCCAGGAGTTGTAAAACTCAGTAAAACACTACTCACCTGGAAATCCCCATCCCCTGAAATTAGGGGGTCTCTCTTCAGAATCACTGGCCAGCTTTTGTTTCTGTAGTTTCTTTTTCTGTGCTGTGGAAAGTACTTCGTCAGCAGGTTCATGTGTGCCGCCCAACGTTTAACAACTCAAAACTTGAAACTCAGGACACTCGAACCACGGTCAAGTCTGTGACCCATGGGCTCAGAGGTGAGAGGAAATTACAAATGCTACCTTTGCAGTGATGAATCATCATGAATACCTATTTTTCACCCTTGCTCTGTCCTTTGCCTGAAGAAAATTTTTTTCTTAAAGGTTTCAATTGAAATGTTGCCTGTCTCCTCCAGAAAGGAGGCTGCTGAAAAAGGGATGGTCTTTGTGTAATGCAGCATGTAATACAGTAGGTACACCAGGCTGTCTTGTCCGTTCTCTGTGATAAGCACAACACTGAAATCTACTGTCATTTGTGTGCATGTGTGAATATCTTTTTGCAATGGGATAAGAGTGTTTGCAAAAATGGCTACTGATGTGCCCAGCCAGTACACTTACTCCAGGAGAGTGACAGGATAAGAGAAGTGGCAGAAACAAAGATAGGAAAAGAGATTTTTGCACTAACAAGTGTGAACTGATAAGCTTGACCTGTATGGGAAATGTAGATTATCCTTGGTGCGCTCGTCAGGCCAAAATTAGCTGTGCCAATTTGTTTTCAGCAACACTGAGCTGTGAGAACCCCTTACTTATTTTCTCATTTGTGGAAGAAAACTGCTGGCTCACTGCACTCCACTTATTCTTAGCAAGCTAATTCGCTTAGGCATAAGTAACTTTTCTGGGTGTTGAAGGCTGGGGTAGGAATCAAGAGGATCTGTAGAGATGGATGGGGAGGTGTTGTGTGGAAGGTTTATTGGTCACATGGATAAGTTATGCGTGTCATCCAAACTGAGTGCCTAATCACCTCCGACATGTCATCACAATTGCAACATGCTCAGCAAGGCACAAGGGAGGGAAGAAAATACATATTTCTTTCTCAAGTATGCACAGCAAGGAAACAGTTGTCTCATTTTTCATCTTCCTGCAGGGTAGGTGTTGAGCCGTGTCTCTGTCAGGGAATGGTGACTGTTTGGTTCACACAGGAGTGAAGTTTGGTGTTTTAAAGAAGAAAATTTGAAGCACTGTTTAGCAAGTAAGAACAGCCTTCTTATTAGAGTATGGGAGTAGAGGAGTACCTGATTCCTTTTTGACAGTTTGGAAAAACTGGAAGCTAAGGTGTGAAGTCTGTAGTAAACAAGAGATTGTTTATTTAACCAGTTCTTCCTTGTGGAGACAAGGGAAGAAAGGATGATTTATGCAGTACTGGCTGGCATAGAATAATATAGTCTGGGTATCAGTAGGGAAAGAAAGAGAAATATTATAGCTTAAGTGGCTTTGGAGTCAGATGGGGCAGTGGTAGCATCACTGGGATGCCTTCTCCAGCTCCTGTGCCAGAGAAAGTTGCTTAATTGTAAATCAGTGAAGGATAAAGAAAACATAAACGGAACTAGTCTTCAAACTGGTGAAAGAAAGGAGCAGCTCTGAAAGGTTACCCCGTAGAGGGGGGGGCTGTAGTGGAAATGAAGGATTAGAGGTGGTGACTGCAACGGTGGCACAGGGAAACCAGCCTCTTGGTGCTGAGAATTCAGCAAAAGGAGGCCAGTGGCAGGAGCTGAGTGCATCAGACCCCCTGCTTTGAAGGAGTGCAGGAGGGAGTGGAGAGAAGGACTAGGCAGGGGTGGAGATCGGACTCAGCAGACAAAGTAGTGATTGCATTAGGCATATGCAAAAGAGCAGAGAGAAAAGAGTTCATATTAGGTTATCAGCATTAGATTCCACTGAGGGTAAGGAAATGTGATTCAAGGGACTGGTTGTTAAATTAGGATTTCCTCACATAATTTTATCAGATCACACATCATCAAGTCAAATCTGGTTCCATTTAAATGGATCTTTGTAAATTGTCTAGGCATTGTACCTAGGGTGGCTACAGGAGCAAACAGCGTGAACCAAAGGTGAAAAGGAACTTTTCTAGGCTATTCTGTGATTTCTTGGTTTTTTTTTTTAAGGTGCTTCAAGAAAAGCATTTTCTCTCAAACCAATTTTCCCATCCAGATTTTTGCCTCCTGTTTGGCTGGTTGTGTTTGTATTCTTTCTTTTTCTTTTAAGCTCCAGCTCTCACTTCTCAAAGCACAAGTTGATACAGAGATATCTATGTCACTGCACGACACAGAGTGTCATTACCGCCTTGGAGGGAGGCTGGCTGGACGTGTGGGAGATCTCTTCTACATTACTGTTTTCCTCCATCTGTGGAACTAGCAGGGTATGACTACAGGACTTTGCTGAATAGGGTCTTGGAAAAATCTAGCTGGAAGCTCACAAAGCCTAGCTTTGTGTCCAGAAACGGTGTTTCCACACAGTATATCTGATTTCCATAGCTGTATGCTCTTCTAAATACCAGCCAAGGCAAGCCCATGTAACCATGTTAAATTCCTTTTCTCTTTCTTAAATCAGCCAGTTCCTGTAAACCTCTAAAGAAACAAACTGACACCACTTTGACCAGAGAGTCAATGTTGATTGTTATTAATTACTTAAAACTTTTTAGAACACAAAATAAGGCCAGGTCTGTGCTGCAGATTTCTATCAGCACAGCTGTTCTGGTCAGACTGAC
This sequence comes from Heliornis fulica, assembly GCA_013399135.1. Classification (NCBI taxonomy): domain Eukaryota; kingdom Metazoa; phylum Chordata; class Aves; order Gruiformes; family Heliornithidae; genus Heliornis; species Heliornis fulica. The sequence continues at coordinate 98,744 of VXBZ01010969.1, read as the reverse complement.
ACCTCTCAGTGAGCAAACACTACACATGTAGATGCAATTATACCTCAAAATGGTGCTTGTTTTGCTTGCGGGGATGATTTTACTATACCACTACAAAGAGCAGATTTGCCAGTGTAAGTTTACACCGCCCCAGGAATGCTTTGTCTGTTTACTGTGCTGGTATTCCTTTATCAGTAAGGCATTTGCAGTGTAGACATGGTCTTATTTGGAGGGCTGGTTTTAATCCTGACACATGCTAAAGTGATTACATTGCTGATTGAGAACTCAATAGAAGGACTCCGACTGATTTGCTCTGGATCAGGGCCTGAAAGGAGAAGAATTATCTTGTGGTTTGAACACAGGGGTAGGAGCTCCTCGTGCACAGCCTGGGTTTGAGATTGACTTCATTTGTCTTTGCCTCTAAAATTCTGGGTGTTAAGGAATTTGTCTTGCAGAAGTTTTTTGAGACTTAGTTGCTTTGTGTTCCTATCCCCAAAAGGATATCTACAACCTTTAAAAGAAGAAATCTAGCTGCTTCTGCATCTGTTCCAAGGGCACAAAGTGCTGTTGCAGGGAAGGCCCTGGTTCTGGGCCAGCCTGTGTGTCTGCTTTGAAGAGGCTCACCTGATTTAATGAGGTGTGTATCACAGCTCCACACACATTGCGCCACCATGTTTCCCATGGGTGTTTCCTTGTAGCCCCAATGCTCTTTCCTTTTTGTATTTACAATATCTTTGGGCTCTGTTTTCAGGGCTGTAGAGCTCTTAGGTGTCAAACAAAGAGGAGCTAGAGCATGGGGACGTTTGTAGGTCATGAAATGACTGCTGCTCCTTCTACAGTACTTAACTGATGGCTGAGCATTATGAGCAATGTAAATCAGAGGGAGCAGCATGCAGGAGGGTACTTTCTCCAGTGACACCAGTGGGTTGTCACTGTTGTTTCATGTCAGACCACAAAGCAATATTGAAAAGGACAAATCTAAAGCAGAGTTCAAGTCTGTGTTCAAGGTGCTATGTCTTGTGACAATCTAGCCCATACACAGTTGGTGGAGACATATCGTGCCTTCAGATTGTCACCTTCATTTCTTCATCTGCCTTTTGCAGAGGCAGCATTAATTGAGTTGAAGCTGAAGGGCATTTTCCATTATCTTTGTCTCACTGGGCTATAGCAGGTTCCAGTTGGGGCAAACAACTCCCCACCTGGCCCCAAACACGCGAGATCACACCAAGGAGTAGATCCGTACAGGAAGCAGAATTAACAGGAAATAACTATTGCTCATTATATTTGTTTTTATAAGTAGTGCATCCTTTAGAAAAAAACACATTTGAGACATGGAAAACTAGTGTACATAGCAGAAATCTTTATTTCTAAGAGAAGCCAGGTTTCTTTGTTTTTTGTTATGTTTTAATATAAAATCTTTGGGCTGCTCTTCTCTCTGTAATCTACTATCTGTAGCTTGCTTAGTCTGCGGCTCTTTTTACATATATTTTCTCCACTGTCATCTATTGGCACAGGAGACAATGTCAAGAGAACTGGTTTCTGTGACAAATTAGTCCATGGAAGAAAGAGGGATTTTTCCTGGTTGTGAGATGTGCCAGAATGATTGATGCCAGAAAGACCCCTTAAAATTCCGAAGAGCTCTTGAGAAACCAGAGCATTGTGATATTGCCCAGCTTGATATAAGGCTACAAAAATCATTCAATTATTCTTTTACCTGATCTGAAGTACTTCTTGGCAGTGTTGTAGACTGTAAGGCGAGAGAAAAAAAATACATGCAAAAAATTACTCTTGTGTCACACTGCTAGAAGAAATGCAATGCTGTGTTTGGTATAACTTTTGTTAGGGTCTGGTAAAAGCCATCCTAGTTCAGATAAAGCACTGAGCCTCTGGTGCATACAGAAAAATGTTGATAGGTTTCCCCAGCTGTAACCTACAGTCTAATGAATGAAAATCAAAGCACAGAAGAACTCTGTTTTTAAACCAAGTTTTTGTCAATAATAGCAAGAGTAACCCTTAGTGTGGGCTTTCATGTTCCACAGGAGAACTTCTGTGCCTTGATCAGACTTGTTAACAACACTTTGGTATGCTTGATGGCAAAACTGAAGCACAACTCACTAAGGGAGGGTCCATGTTGATGGTCATGGAATCAGTCAGAATAACAATTAAAAACCAGTATCTAGGCTGCAGAGGACGCTTCTGAACCTAGTCCAGCAGCTCATCTTGGAGAGGTTGTCTTGCACTCTGAAACCCCAGTTTTCAGGTGACATAAGCTTGTGAAGAAACAGAAGGAAGAATAATAAATGAAAAAGCTTTCTGCAAAGCTGGCAACTCACTTTCTAATGTGTTACAGTTTGGCAAACCTAGACTTCAGCTTCCCCAGCATACCTTAGACTGGCAGGAGTGCTGGAAGGAAGCGTTGGCCACAGGTTCCTACCAATGCAGTGACCTTATTTTGCACCAGTTCAACTGATTGTGGGGTTATATTGTCAGGGAACTAGACTTAAAATAAACTAGTGGTTGTTTTAACTGAGATTAGTTTTTAATTATTAGTTTGGATTATTTGGCATAGTAGTCAGAAATTCTGACACCAGCACAGCTCTCAGAGTAGGAGTAGGAAGGAATGGCTACTTAGAAAACTACTTTTAAGAAACCTTACTCCAGCTTGGTGAAAGCCAGCTTTGAAAGGCAACATGGCAGGTTGATATTGAAGCAGGACTAAGAAGGGAATATAAGGATTCTAGTGCCACTTATGTCTTTAGAGGAACAACCAGGATGAGTTTGAGATCAACTGTTTTTGTAAACATATTCTGTCACTTGAGTTTTCCTCTATAGTATTTGCAAAACAAACATTTTGTGAGCAAGGGTGGTGTGCAAGTAGCTTGCTTTAGTTCTATACTGTATTTTATTTTTACTTTACGCAGTTCTGGATTAGAACTTTTGGATTCTTCTGAGAGCAAAAGACAAGATAAAGATAATTAAATATAATGAAAAATGTGGAGGGTGTTGTGAGGGACAGAGGATGGCAGAGGGAGTGGAACCCCTGAGAATGAAGTACAGATGTAAGAGAAGAACATATGATCCTTCTTTATTATTGTCCGTTTAAAATTACAATGTGTTCCACTTAAACTAGACATGCTAATAAAAGAAGAAGAGTCATTTATAGTGGACAAATTCCAAAGACCAAAGCTGCCTCCTCATTTAAATTCTGCTCTTTTGTCAGGGCACCCCGCTGACATAATTCTCTATTGTTTCTGCCATTATCACTTGCTTAATGCAGGACATAGTGTCGGGAAATTCCTGTCTGGCACTTACAAGGTGTTTCTAAAAAGGGGAACAAAAGAGTCAAGAGGACATAGGGAGCAGGAGGAAGCTGCGAGGGGAAGTGGCAGTGGAGGGAGGAATTAAATTCCAGATAGTAGCTGTGCTGGGGGAGGCAGGCAGAGAAGACAGCTAGACCAAGAGAAGGGGAGACCTTCTCAGCATTCCCTCTACAATCTCAACGAGTATAGGCACATTTTTTAAGAGACCTGGGAAGCAGCTCAAGGGCGGTGAATGAGATTTCCGAGTATGGAGTGGAGGAGAGTTGGGCTACAAGAGCCCCTCCGTTTGGAACACCCAGGATGAAGAGGGAGGATCTCCTGAAGAAGAGAGGCTGTGCCTCTGAAAGCATGGAGCTGAGGTTTGAAAGCTGGCTCTGCAGGGTCATGCTCGGGTTTGATGCTGAGGATTTTTGGTGATCAATGAATACAGACAGGGTTGGTGTCAAGGCCATCCACTTCTCCCAGTGCACTGGGTTTGAGGGGCAAGACATCCTAGCTTGCTCTAGCTTTAACATGAGGAGATTGCTCTGTACTGTCATTTGTTAATAACAATGCCATTTTCTGTCATGTAATTAGAAAATACATCTTACTTTGCCTCTAAGCATTGTAACCTTATTGCATTTGCACATTTTTCATAATATTTCAAGCGAACTGACCAGATAACATTAATGAATATATTAGATAGGCAGGCACTTTTAAGGAAAAATAATAAACATACTTGTATATTAAAAAGTTAATTCAGTCTGGAGCCAAACAGGTAATTTTCCCTTCAGCATTTTTTCACTCAACTAAGACAGGTTGGACTAGGAGTGCAGTCACCCTGTCTACGGTGCTTGGCTTGGCTTGCATACCAGGGGCGAATTTTCTTCAGAGACAGACAGCAAGATGATCTGATTGGCCTCTGTCCAGGGCATGCTCACAAAGGCCCCTTTGATGGAAAGCTTCTTGGTAAGCCCTGTACCAAAAGCTGCCTGCCACCCTCCTTTCAAAGATACCCATTTACAGTAACTTTGGGGTGGGGAGAGGGGAAATAAATAAAGAAAAGTGAAATAGGGGGTTGCCACAAGAATAATTACGTTACTGGGCTTGGAGGGGGTAGGGAAGAGGAGGGGGGAGTTATTAAGTAAACTGCTGGATGTTGAAGTAGATGTTTGGCAACAGTGCAAGAACATAAGGCATTTGCAATTAAGCTCATTAAAGCTTCATCATTTTGCTTATCAATCTTTTCTGAAAAGGGTGGGGTGAAGCACCATATATTAAAACATGGCTGCTGTTACAGATAAGGGGTGATCAGTGCCTGCTTGGATTTCTGAGCTGCACTGTAGTACCCAGCCTGTGATAGCATACGTGATTAGCTCCTGCTTGTACACAGACAGGCCACTAATAGGAGTTTGTTATTGTGTCTCTGCACTCCACTGCTAAAACATCCAGTGCAGGCAACTGCTACCTCCTTGTCTTTATCTCACTTGGTATCCAGATGTGGTCTCTTATTCACCAACTTCGATGCCATTGTTGTTCTGACAGTGGCTTTTGGAGCAGTACTTTCTGAAGCCTACACACCTTGGAGTAAGGGGAAAGTGAATGAGATTATCAGAGCCATTACTTCCTCAGTGGATGAGAGAAGACCTCTGACTGGAGCCCATACTATCCCATGCTAGTTAGAAAGTTTGCATTTCCATGAAAATAACAGCAACCTGAAGTTGTATGTAGTGAAGAGAGCTGATCTGAGCTGCATGCAGGTCCTGATGTCTTGGAGACCTTGTCCTTTATGGCTTGACTTTTAACAGGGCAGCTCTGGCTGAGGGTCAGGGAAGTGTCCAGTTGATGGCAAGCCATCAGAGGAGCTTGGTGTGAACACCTTGCAGTAAGAGCAGCAGCAACATTGCCTTCTGCTTTTCAGCTGCTTCCTTGGATACAAAGAGTGAGATCTGGGAAGAAATCAGGTCTGTCTATGTTCTAGCAATGTAGAAGTCAGTATGTGTCACTACAGTTTATTGCAGGTAGTAGGTGTGTTAAGAAGAGTATTTCAGATATAGATACCTCTCATCATCCAAGAGCTGTAGAGCATTATAGATATGAACGAAGCCTTGCCTTCGTTTGTAGGAGGTGAGCCTTGCCTTCGTTTTCCAGGTGGAAAAGTTCTGGCACAAAAACAAGAGGCATGTTTGGTATCTGGGACAGGACTTAACCCTGAAATCCTGACTCTCAGAAGTCCAATTTCTCCATGTCCTTGACCATACTGCTCCATAATTTCCTGTTGTTTAGGTTGATAGCAACTATACTGAGCTTCAGAAGTTTCCTGCAAATGGATCAATCTTTTCTTGCTTCATATCCAGTTGCAGCTCTCTCTTCCACATATACTTCGGGGTGGTGAAGTGGGACCTCATTTAGAAGTGGCTCTTTCTGTAATATTTTTTGAGTGACTTTTTCCATTGTCTTCCCAATATATTGTCTATATAGTGTTAAAACTAATTTTAACTTTGAAAGAAAGGAAAGGGAGCAAATAAAGAGAAGCTAAGGGAAATGCTGATATGAAGAGAGGTGTGGAAGGAGTACCACCACTAATACAAACATGTAGGTCATGTTGTCATGTGGGAATGGAAGTCAGTCTGAACTTTAATTCTTGGTTTGATCAAGGTAGTGTAAAACCAGACCCCAAAGGATTTTCAGTGGAGAAACTGGATTTATATTTTACATATGAGCTGTAGTTGAAGCCAAATGTTCATTCCACTCAAATTGTGTAGGTGGATTACTTTACTTCCAGCCTTGAAGTATCATGTTTTTAGCTGCTAATAAACTTAATAAAATCCATTTCTTATTTCCCCTGGTGTACTGTGTTCATGAGCCTTGATGTGCCAACAGAGCAATGCTGTCCTGAAAATTCATTTGTCAAGAAGCAGGCAAATGATGTGTATGAATAAGTCAAGAAGAAAAAGAATGTATGTACCACTTCTTCATTGGCCTTGCTCTTACCAGATTTGCCAACCTCCTCATTTCTTCTGACTTACAACTGTTCATAGGAGCTGAGAAAACTTAAAGTATCACTAAGATCTGCTCAGGTTGTTTGGGATTTTGCTTGTTTCAGTGTTAGTTTTTTTTTAAAATGCTCATTTCCCAATTAAAAATACCTTTCTGTACCAAGAAGGTGGCCCATAGGCCTAGCTCCCAGAGTCAGACCTGCCTTTTCAGACAGCGTGTGATCAGTCTGAGGGGTTCATTGCCATTGGAATTCACTGAAGCAAAAAATTTACAAAGGTGAATAAGGGATTAGACATTTATGTAGATAACAAAAATATCTAGTGTTATTGTAGTTGATACAAACAAAGAGAGCAATGGGAAGGAGATAAAACCTAATTCTTGAAAGGTTTAAGTTAATGTATAATATTTAAAACTGGGGTGAGGCTTCCTGTGGTACAGGAGGAGGTAGATTGTCACGTGGTACCCTTGAATTTTGCTTTGACATGTTCAGGTTTCGATACAGAGTTAGAAGAGGTTAACTCTGATTATATACAGCAATAACTGTCTTTCTAATCAGTGCACATTTTCTGATGTTCCATCTCTAGCTAGATGAGATAATTCAGTGAGAGCCCTTTAGCCCACAGTATCAGTTTTAAGTTCAGCCACTGCCCAACAAGAGGTGTGAAATGAACTAAGAGATCAGTGAGGGTGAACGATTCAGTAAGTTAAACGTTTTCTTCAAGGCTTGGAGATATACATTTGAATTGAAGCTCTGTTATAGGCTCCGTGTTCAGCAAAGCCAAAGGCATTTCTTTCAACCTCTTCACATCCACCATGTGCAATGACATGTCACCCCTTTCAAAATGTGGTTTTGGCATGTTGCTGAGGCGCAATGGATTAATCACTTCACCTAATGGATTTACTAGGGGAGTAGAGGGAGGAAATAATCTTTAAAAAGATTTAGGGTAAACAAAAGAGTCAAAAAGAGTAAGAAACAAACTGCTTTATGGGAACAGGAGTAGGAATGAATGAAAACAGAGAGGGATAAGAGGCCTCAGGTACAGAGGAAGAAGTAAGACTTTAGGTAGAAACCAGAGGGGAAAGGCAGGGTTGAGCATATAAACAAAGGGTTTAAGAGAAAAAGCAATATTACTTTTGAAGCTTTTAGTGCACATCTGACCCAAATCATCTGTCCGTTCAGAGTCAGCCCATCACCTCCCTTGTTTAGACTTTATTTTTCCTCTGAGATCTGTAATCCTTACTCTAAAGAGCTCCTGACTTGGTGGACATTTGTTGTGTTAGTAAATGTTGCTATTGAAGTCAGTAGACTTGTTAAAACTTGTGCTCTGGCTGCAGCAAATAGATTTTGCTGTGAATGGGGAGTACAAGCCCAGTCATTCCTCCTGCAGCATGGAAGGGATTGAGGGAGAGGGGGAGGGAAGGGCCAGGCAACTTGTCAGCAGTTTTCCCATCTCTGTGGGCCAGAGAGTTTATCATGGAGTCTTTTGTAGGAGTAGCATGGGTTATTCAGCAAACAAAAATTGCAATTGAAAGTTCTTTTCAGAATTTAATACAACTCCAGGCAACATTTCTTCTGCACAAACCACAAACAAATTCATGCACATACATTTAAGAAAGGACTCCGGACTCATCTGAGCAGGTCACAGGGAGCTGCAGGATTGCAAGGAGTGCTTAAGCCATTTTGATGGTGGTGGGCTCTGTTCTTTGGCCAATCAACCCTCGGGGGCCAAGCCTTTTGCTTCTTTGGTAGGGACTGTTTTATTCACTCTGGTAGAAAAGGCAGAAGAAAGGGGAAAATGGAAGTTGACCACACTACCTTTAGAGTTATGAGTTCTGTTCCACAAATGTTTTCACAAAGGAAACAAAGACATTACCTGTAAAGTTAAATCTACATGCCAGTAACAAGTGGATATAAAGTGATTGACCCTACAAGTGTAGCTGTAGAAGACAAGTGTTTGCCAGCTTTTTGCTAATAGAGGGGGTTTGATTTTCCACAGGGCGGGGGGAAATAAGTTTGTTGGTGTTTCTCTTTGGAGTTTCCCCTTTTCCTACTCTCTGCTATATCTCTGAGAGAAGTTATTTATTCTTAGTATGATATTTCATTTGAGAAAAGTAAAACTGTGGTTTTTTGCACATAATTTTCATTAGCTTTGCATAGATGTTATTTGGACCAGAAAAAGTTGACTTGACATCATTGTGTGCTCTGATTAGTGTGTGTGCTTGAAAAAGAAAAAAATAGAACCTGCTCTTCAACATGCAGCAGTGCTAAATCCAGCACCACTAGAGAGTCTAACGTAGAGCTTTTAAATTGAGCTTTTGCATATCTTTCTTTCTCCCCGAAGAATCTGTTGGCCTGAAGTTGTGTAACTCCCTAATGAAGTTGTCGTGGAGGTCTTTGCTATCCTGGAAAATGAAAGAATAGAAAATTGGAGTGCAAAGCTTGTGTTTGCTAAAGTGATCAACCTTAAATGGTGTGCTGGGTTATCTCGGAGTATAATCAGCATAGCCGATTTGAATAGAGCTGTCTTCAAAATAGAGATCTGCTGGTAAGATTTGTTTTCATTTAGGTCTTACTTTCAGCAATAGGATTACCCTAAGGTCTGTATATCTACAGGCTTTTGTACAAACAAGCAGCTTAAACAAAACTGCCATTATTATACTGATTTAGGGAGAGAGAGTGCCTTGTTTGGTTTATTGAGTTAAGATCATATGTGTGACAAATAAAGCCTTCCTTTAAATGTAAGTTTTGTCCCATTCAATATAGAAAGTTTCTTGAGAAAAAAAAAAATCACAAAGGCCAACATTATGCCTAAAGCAAATTCAATTTGTCACCTCTAGGTTTTAATCCCACAGGCTGGCGAAATACATGTTATTTCATCCAGTCGAGCAGCAAGGCAGCTGATATCACCATATTTATCACCATCAGGGTGATATAATCAATTTAGTTCTTGCTATAAGAACTACCCTTGCATTTCCTTTCTACTTTTACTCGGTGGCCTTATTAAACTCTTTTCAATGCTGATTTATTGCAGCCATGGATAACGTGTTCTGTGTTGCTTTCCCCACAAGGAACTTCAATAGCTGTTGTCATTCCTTTGTTTGTGGGGATTTTTTTATGCAGCACATCAAGTTTTATTTACTGTTTCAAAGCATCTTGTAAATAAAATAGGATGTGAAAGTTCTGAGCTCAGTTACCAACTTGAGATCTAATGAGGGGTGGCTAATCATTTATGGTATGGATGCCATGGGTCTTGTTCCATATAACACTAAGCAGGGTATATGTGTTTCCCTGTGTTCCTAGCACTGGAGGTTCTGCAGCCAGCCACGCTACATTCAGTGCCCTCCGTGCAGCTGTGAGCTCTAAATTGTTTTGTGACCAAAGAGAGGATGAAAGGCAAGGTGGGAAAGTGCAGCTGAACAGAACTCATCTGATTTTTCTTTTTATGTTTTGGGGTTTTTTTTAACATATATGCAGCTCCAATACTGAAGCTGAAACAGGAAAAAGACTGGGGAACTGTTTCAAACTGGTGCAAAACCAGTTAGTTTAAACCACTTGCTAAGTGAATGTGAATGAACTCTCGTCTCCTGCTTTAGTCCAGTCGTGCTGGGTCAGGTCTTGGGGCTCACACAGCTGCTTCTTTGCAATATTCATGCAGGCGGGTGAAGTTGGTGGTTGGGCACATGGATTTCCAAGTCCGTAGGTTGACACGCCAGTACAGGAGGACGTCTGGCAACATGGCCCTCTGGATCAAAGCAATCATACCAGCAGTGGTCATATTGTCTATTATCATCAGAGCCTTTTAAAATACTTTAAATGGGTGTTCCCTAAAATACTACACTAGCAATATAGCAGTGTATTTAAACTGTCAGCAGCTGACCTTGGCTCATCGGTTCTAAATATTGTGTTTGTTCGCTGCGGTCTGTTTGCTGTTGGTGGTTGCAGCTGAAGAGCTACAGTGGACTTGCTGGTGTCACCTAGCTGAAAGTAAATTTCACCTTCACCGCAGAACTCGATTGCAGGTTGCAAATATTATTTAAATGGAAATGATTTCCTTATAAGAAGTCTCACAGAAGCATTGCTCTTTTTTTCAGGCTGACTTTTTAATATTTATTTTGTTTTGTTCTTGCTTTTATCCTTAATTTGGGGCTAAATTAGATCTGTCAGTGTCCCTTTAAATTTATTCCACACTGACTAATTTATTTTAGCTAACTTGTTTTGGGACAAGCGTAGAATATTTACAGCACAAAAGAGAAAATTCAGATCAATCTCAGTCTGCTGAGAAAATTAATCAATTTGCAAGTTACATCTAGCTTAATTCCGTCATTTAAAGCAGGCGTTGAGTTTCCTTTCCCATGTTACATGGAGAATGGAAGGTAAAGCAGCCTCCATTGGTAGAGGACTAATTCACTTGCCCTGTGCTGTGCATAGAGGTCATTAAGACACCGCACTAGAAAGCAGCTGCTTTTTGTGTGGGTGCCAGTATCTCGTTTTCCACATACGTAACAGATCCAAACATTTAGATTGGGTTGATCCAGTCTATCATGGAGAAAGAATTTTGAAGCAATGCAAGTAAATAGCAGCCTTACTTGGAGGGAGGATGCCTTTGCCCTGATCCTGAGAAACTATTGGTGGGCGCCACCCCAATTAAAGCAGACTGGGCTGTCCCAGCTTTGCATGGATTCTTTCCCAAAGCCAATTAGCTGCAGAATATTTAATAGATGGGAATAAATCACCGAAAACTCAGCCCTATATAATGTTATCATTTATGTTCATTGCTAGTCTAGCACTCAGGAGTGATTCTTATACCTCTGTAGGCTTGCTGGAAGGAAGAAATGTTTCCTGCTTCTTGTTTGGCCTATATATTCTAGAGCCACATTGCTCTGTGTTATCATCTTAAGAAGCAGTTAAGATTAAAATGAGACAGCACACACTGGAGTTTAGAAAATCAGCCAGAGAAGCTGTACAACTTCTATGGTCTTCATCCAAAGTGTGGAACTGTTTTTCAGAAAATCGAATTAAATTGTAATTTTTTAACAGTTCTGTATTTCCACTTATTCTCTTCAGCCTCTAAATCTGTGCCATCATGTGGCTGTCTACTACTGGCCAAAGTTCCTGGGCCAGCCCTCAAGAATATGAAAATCAGAGAACTAAAAAGAGGAAGAGGGTGCTTTGGCAAGCTTATGTTTGTTGGTTATGGGTAGTTGGCTTTCGCTGTGCTACCCCCTGGGATTATCACCCGCCAAAATCCAAAATTCCATTTCAGAGGGGATTATTTCAAGAAGCAGAAGCAATTACAGAGCAGTGTAGCAGGCAGTGCTCTGCAGAGGGATGCAGTTGGTTGGAAGTTTACCTTGCGGTGGCTGTATGCCTGGAAATTACTGTACTTATTCATGTCAAGTTCAGAAACCTGGGTACTCGGAGAAAGATACTGTTACTTGATTGCTAATAAGAACAATTGTTACAATGCTTAAAAATAAGACTGTCAAATTAAGAAGAAGATCTTCAAGAGGGAAGAATTTTGAAGGGAGAGGAATTCCATGAAATGCAATGAACAGGGCAGGGAGACAAAACCTAAAAAAATAACCATCAGAATTTTAGCCTGTGCATGTTTGGTGTCTGTTTAAAAAAAATAGTTGGTTTTGGTTTTTCTGGGATTGTTAAAACTTACCAGTCTTATTAAAAACTGTAAATAGGTTGTACAATTGCACAGTAAACCAAAACTGGGAAACTGTTCATGCTCTCTGTCACTAGAAAGTTTTTGGTGGAGGACAGGCAGCTATGGAGACATTGTGGATTTAACAATGGGTGAGGACAGGCTCAGCTCAGCTGGGCCAGCTGTCTGCAGGGAGGCTACAGGGGCCTGAATCAAGAGCTGAGCAATGGATAAAAGGCAGATAGGCTGGATAGTGCTGTGAAGCCAATAATTAACATTTCTGAAGATGTTATAAATGGGAGGTTGAGAATCCTCTTTCACCATATTCTTCTGTATTGATCAGAATATAGGCAAGAACTTCACAAAGTTTTTCATTGCTGTGCTTATAAACAGCTATTTCTCCTTTTACAGTCCCTCTTAATACGAGTTTTTTAAGATTGACTAATGAGATTCACTTTTATCTCAGGATCTTTAACAACTCTCAGTAGACCAGGAGCTTAGTTTTAAATCTCATCAGCAAAGCAGAGAGGCTTCCAGCATTACAGTCCTTCCTGACACAGTGGTGGAGCTTGCCACAAAACTGGCTCAGAAAGAAAAAGGATGCCAGCACTAGATCCAACACTGATGCTTTTGGCAGGTCCTAGATATTTAGTCTCTCTTTTCCATGTATTGAGCTATGCCAGCATTGCATTTCTGTATGTGTTGTGAGCTGCCACCCATCCTGAGTTCTACTACAGGTCAACAACTGGCATGAATGCTAAGATGTGAATTCTGTTCTCTGAAGTCATTTTTGCACATGCAAAATGAAGGTTCAAAATATTCAAAGTAGTTGCTTGAAAAAAGATATTATTGCCTCAGCTCATTGTAAAAACTTCATCAGCATGAACAGTGGCTGACTGTTCAGAAAGTTAGTGGATTCAGTAGTCATGCAACACAAGAAATCTCAAGGACAACCTGGGACCCAGAAATTTTGTGGGTTTTTTACCCACACATGGAGTAACCATTCTGCTAACAAGGTGCCAGACAATGGCATATGGTTACCTTGAGTGGTATGCTGCCAGGGGGACAGCCGTAAGGCCCCCAGTGCTTCCCTGTGGTGTTCAAATTAATTTCAGTGAACTCTCAATCCTAAATTTTCGCATGTGAACAGTGCTTTTGACGATACAATGTTGGGTGCTGAAACTGACTCTATGAAAGAAAAATCGTATTTTGAAAGGATGGATATTCATGATGAAAATTAGGCCTGAGCCCTCAGAAACTCTGGCTTTCCACATCACTTATTATTCTTGAAAATATGTCCTAATTCCCAAGCACCTCTTCTACTTGATGCATATATATTTTACAGGTGACTGTATAGAAAGGGATATTTTAAAACAAAATCATCAGGCATATTGAAAATGGAAAGGAATGGAGGAGCAGTGTTCAGAAGCAATGATAGAACCTCAAAATTTGAGGTCAGGTTATAAATGCAAAGTGTAATTTTTTTTCCCAAAGAGCTCATGAGTCCTTTTGGGGTAGGAGGACTTAAACAGAAATTGAAAACTTCAATAGAAATTGCTTCATCAACCATGAGAACCATTAAAGTTCCTGAAAGCCCTGGTTCTGAACTAAAAAGATGAAACTAAGTGTATTTTCTGTAGAGGAGAGGAACTGAGAGCTGTGAAATGAACTTCATTCCTTCCTCTCTACTGGTTACAAGCAGTACCAAAACGGTCTTAGAAAGTCTTAATTGTTTGAAAAAAGCTATGACAAACTGAGCAGTTTGGCAGAATCTGTCACCAAGGTGAGAGCATGCTTACAAGGCGTGGTGAAAGACACCTTAGAGCATGCTTACATCTGGTTCTCCACCTGAAAATGTCTGTGCCCCATCTGATGCTGCCCCCTCCCTAGATGGGGCAGGTTTGGTTGCGGTCATGGGACCCTCATGAACCTGGCAACAGGAGCAGAATGGGTTAAACACTTTGAATTAGTAATATCTTGGCTGTACCCACCAAAGAGCAAGCAATAACCTCATTCAAAAGTGGGCAGAGGTAAAAAGCTCCACACCGGTCTGACCTCTCTCCCCTCACACACGAGATGGTTTTGCCAAGGCCCAAGGCAGATTACAGAATCACAAAATCACAGAATGGTTTGGGTTGGAAGGGACCCCAAGTATCATTGAGTTTCAACCCCCCTGCCACAGGCAGGGCCCCCAACCCACAGGCCTGGTTCTAGACAAAGTCACCCAGGGCCCCATCCAACCTGTCCTTGAACACCTCCAGGGATGGGGCATCCACCACCTCTCTGGGCAGCCTGTTCCAGCACCTCACCACTCTCTCCATGAAAAACTCTCCTGCACTAACAGCACAGCTTAGTTCTCCCTTGTTGTCCAAGCTTTCCTTGCCTTCCCTGAAACACAAAGGCTGTGTCCTGACTCAGTCTGGAGTGCCCATCTCTTCCCAAAGGTTGTGCCCACAGTCGCACACCTTAAAGGCATGGTGCCAAGTGCCAGACCAGCTGGCTGCCTGACCCCTGCTTGTTGTAAAGCAGTGACCCTTGTTAGGACACCTGAATGCTCCTAGAAAGTACCACTGGGGCAACAAATCAGCTGTAAGAGCCTATTGATCTGTTACATTGCTTTCAATGTGCAAAAAGGAGATTCTTTTGTTCTGGGGCTGGCACCAGGCTCCTGCTACAGTAGGTTCAGAGCGTCTCTGGACACTGCGATCAGGCGCCTCACAGCTGAGTCTGCAGAATATTTTCTTATTACAGGAGGAACTGAAAGGACCTGGAATTCACTAGTGACTGACCTCTTCTTGAACAACTGCTTTCCCCCTTCCTTTTCTTTCTGTTTTAATCACCACGTTACAAACACAGTTTAAGCCCCTGTGTAGACACAGCATAGGTAACGCAAGCGCACGAGAATCAACATTTATCAAGTTAAAATGCCTCCACCACTTACACTACGTGATGGGTGTTTGCTGGGCTGGGCTCTTTTTCAAACCAAGTTTGGAATAATTAAATGGACACAGCAGTAATGCAGATGCAGTTTTTTGCACAGCCAGTAATCAAAGGGAGGAAAAAGTAGTCCAAAGCTGGTTTGGTTTTAATCCTATTTGATTTTTATTTTAAATGAAAGCACAAAGGTAATTTTTCTGTTGCTCTACCTGTGACTCCTTAAATCATGGTAAACGTGCATTATGATCTTCTTAAAAGAATAAGAACATTCCTTGTTAATTAATTTATACAGCTGTCAGTACAGCTTTCCATGTTATTCATACTCTAAGTGTTTGACTGCCATAGATTTTCTAGCAGTTCCTGGCAAAGCTCCAGCGAAAGCCTGGGATTTATTAGGCTGACTTGGTGCAAAGTCTATTGATTGTGGCCTCGAGGGTAATAACTAAATAGAGCTGGAGCAACAAGTCAATAACACCATTGTTGCTACAGACTCCATTCACTTGAGGAGTTAGATTGTTTTACAGTGGCAAAGAGTAATCATGAGCAGATCAGCATGTTCAACAGGCTCTGTACCATGTTAGTGTTGGGGACTGTTTTAAAGCTTTCAGCAGGACCGCGGGAGAAGTGAGGTGGGGTTCAGGGATTAAGAACCCTGTAAACTCCTACATTAGAGCTAAAAGGTTTCAGCATTAGCTTTATCATTTTACAACAAGGAGTCCCGTGCCTGTGTTGGTCCAAACTGGTATTAAAATGTTCTGCCCGTCAAGTCATGACGGCATGGTCGATACTTGGTTTAACTTTTGGATGGGGATGCGCCTGCACTGTGTGTGTCTATCTGTGTGTGCATATATGTGAGAATGCTCATATGTGTGCCTTAGCATTAAATAATATTTTAGCTAGCACAAACTTCACCTCTGCACAGTAATATTTCCTGGCAATGGCTGGAAAGAGTCTCCTATTTTCTTAAAATCAAAATGAGGAAATGCTTTTGTTTATTGCTTCTCTAATCCTCCCATGTGTTTATTTACTTTTAGAATTCTTTTCTTTTGCGGAAATGTATACAAACCTACTAGAGGAGAGATGTTTATTTCCTGAGAGTTTTATCATTTATTTGACAGCCTCTGACAACTGGTGTTGTATTAAGAGCAGATCATTCTGAAAAGTCAAAGTTGTGAAGATGAGAGTTTCAAAACCAGAACTGGTTGATCTTGCATACATCCTGGTATCCGTTTCCAGGAGTTGCCATTACAACCTCTACAGAAATACTGAGTAATTAGAATGAGTTTTTTCCTAATGCCAGTTACTAGCAGCCTACTCCCTTGAAACATGAAAGATGGCACGGAAAGTAATATAAACCACATAATATTAAAAAAAAAAAAAGGCAGATGTAATTATGCTTTGTAAAACAAGCTGAGTGGTCAAGCAGCAGCGTTTTGTCTGTTCAGCAGTTCCAGACTCTTCCTCCCTTCACCTATTCGTCAGGTTTTCTTTTTTGTAAATAGTGTTTCTAACCCCACATTTCCAAAAAGAATAGGAAAGAATCATGCTCTCTGCCCAAGTCTGCAGTCATTTCAAAACACCAACATTTTATACACAAAAAATTCAAGAGGAGTTGATTCTTGAACACGGTGATGACTCTGGCGTCTAATGACACTTTATTACAATTTATCCGAACTTTTTTTTTCCACTGCTGCTCTTGCTGTATTATAGCTTGTACTATTTAAAGCACAAAAAGGGGTGGAACTAGAAAGGAAATCCTGCAGCCCAATACTGAGGAGGGTACTGAGCTTCCCTTGGCTATTGGCAGTCAAGTGAATATTGCAGTCAACGTGTGCTGGAGCACAGCTCAGGACCTGAGAGATGCAAATGTGTGGTGGATATGTCTTTTTCCTTTTTCTTTTTATTTTTCTTTTCATTTTTTTTCTCTTTTTTTCTTTATCCTTTTCTCCTTTTTTCTTTTTTCCTCTTTTCCATAAGCAAGCAGAGCACTTGGCAAGTCTGTAGTCCTTGCTTGTTCAAAACTGTGTGAAGACTGAACTGAATTTAAACAACTCTCAGGAATCTCTTTACCCCCAGGCCTCAGACTTGTAGCCTCCCATGGAAAGAAATGTATCGGATGGTTCATAATCTGTATTCTGTCAGAATATTTTTAATGAGAGGTCAGTAAATACCATATATTTGGAAGCAAAGAAGCCAAAGCTGGGCCTTTTCTTATGAATTCCACAAAAGAGTAGCTTTCTGGCAGATGCTTTCACTTTGAATGAAGAAATTATATATACTCTGCTCGGATTTAGCTCTGTGATCCAAGCAATTTTTGACATATCAAACCAGCCTAAAACATAATTAGCTGTTGCATTGGAAGTAAATATGTAAAAGAGGTTTTGCAGAAGTTTTAACACTTTTCCATTAAAAAGACCAACATGATTAGGTATGTGTCGGGAGCACTGCTTGCACCTCACCTCTAGTCTTTCAGAATGAAGAGAGACTGGTAAAAGGAAAAAATCCTCATCATGTGAAGGTGGGCATTGCTTTCAGTTAAGTAAAGGATGAACATCTTGCAATATGAACTGTAGATTTACAGGAATTAGAGACCAAACAGTTGAAATATTCCTCTCCCCCTCTTCCCCTCCTTTTTTAAAGTGTCTTCATCAATCAAAATCAACATAAATGAGTAATGGAGGCAGATAAAATGTGAAGAGACAATAGCAGTGTTGTTTACAACTGACGGCTGTAAATCCATCGTATCCTAAGAGACTGCAGGAAGTTAATACCTGCTCTCCTCCACCACCAGCACCACCGTTCAGCCCATGATTTGAAATACCATTTAAGCATTTGAGTTAATGCTCATTAATGCTTCTTTATTTTAGAGCACCAGAGCTGCAGCGAGGCAGGGGACTTGGAGGGTGAAGGTTTGGAGTGACAAGGGAGTTTCCCCTCTCCTCATTCATTTGCAAATTGAGCATGACAGAAATAGAAATGGTGTTCTTACCAACCGGTCAGAGGGGTTTTTAGAACCAGTGGAAGGCAGGGAGGCTGGGGAAAAGGAGTTACAAAGCGCATCCTGTACAATCATTAACATTTTGGTCTAGATGAGGTTTTCTCTATAAGAAAAAAAGGGAAATCACATCTCCATTTGCACTGCCATGGGAAGCACAATGCTGCAGAAGCCTGACAGAAAGCAAAGCCAAGAGGATTGTGTACCTTGATTCAGATTTCAAAATCAGTGGATTTTTAGTCCTGACATTTTGATTCAGATATGATAAAGCCCAGGTCTTATGAGCTGCTCTTGTAGAAATTTGATACGGAGGGGTAAGACCCACTTGGGTCCATTGCTCCTTCTGCCATTTTAAAGTGCCAGTTGGAAACTTTTCTTCCTTCCTACCCATGAGAAAGGTCCTTCCAGTTTTGGGTGCCTTTTGGAAATGAGCCTGTGGGAGCATGTGCAAGTATGATTCTTAGGCCCAGGCTCACAAATTCAGGAGGTTTAAAGTTGCCTGCTTTATTTTTGGTTCTTCTGTAATTGTAGTTTGTTTGGCAGAGCATACCAGACACGGATCACTTGTTCAGGGCTCGTTAGCACCAACAGCATTCCAGATATATTAGAATCTGTGAATATGTCTACCTCACCGTATGTTCACGCCTTTTATGATTTTCATTCTCCCTGAATTAAAAAAAACCAAACCAACAGCGCCAAACAAAACAACCAACAGAAATAACCAAGTACCTGGAAGAAGGATTGATGACCTTTCTGATCTTGCTCTTTAAAATCAAAATCTGAATGAGCAGAAC
The DNA here is from genome assembly GCA_013399135.1 of Heliornis fulica. Lineage (NCBI taxonomy): Eukaryota > Metazoa > Chordata > Aves > Gruiformes > Heliornithidae > Heliornis > Heliornis fulica. The sequence continues at coordinate 80,086 of VXBZ01010969.1, read as the reverse complement.
TTCAGAAGCACAGCACCTCACTGTAGAGGGGCTTCAAGGTGCGGCTTCTGTTGTGAAAGCAGTTTATTTAGTAGTTGGTGCCTTGACTTTTCTGTCTTTGTACTTCTGAAAGTTGATCTCTTGCGAACGATGAACCCTTAGCCTTAACGAAGTACTGATCCCTCTTCAGCATTTGCTTAATTGAAGCTTAGATGGAAAAAAATATAGTGTAGTATTTTAAGAGTGACCGAGTAGCACCTTTCCAAGTTTGCATGCCTGTCAACGGGATGTCATCTTGTAAGTGTGAATGAATGACTCTATTTCCAGTTCGAGTTTCCATTCCTAGGCAAAAATAGCACCAAATACACTATACTTCCAGAATAGATAAAATCCTATTTTATTTAAAAAAACACTTTATAAATCACACTCCAGTAACAAGTAATCAATAGTTATTTCATTTAACATGTTCTGTATATATAAGCAGATAATGCTGCTTAAGATGACTGAAAAAAATCACAAGGAATACCTTCTCATTCCATTCTGAGCAGACTGTATTTTGTAAGGATACTGGTTAAATTTAGCATTCCTCAAGGCTTCCATTGTTGGGCTTTTTTTTTTTTTTTTTTTTGCTTTTTTTTTTTTTCACAACCAGCATGAAGCACTGAAGCTTTAAGCATCCTGTCATGATGCTGATGTTTTGTCGAAGAAAAGATGCATTCCTCAGCTGTTGCAGTTGCTTCAGCATTTGTGCCTTTTCAGATGACACTTGGCCAACTTTTTAAAATTGCCTAAGTCTCATGTGCAGAGTGATGAGGGCTGAGATTTTTAAGGGCCTTGAAATATCTAAATCATGACTCAGGCTGTCTAACTTCCTCCAAATATCTGATTCATTTAGTCTAGGAGTCTCACAGTCCTAATTATCTAACCTATTCTTTACAGTAGGATTTTCTGGTGGTGTTGGGTTGTTTGGTTGGTTTTTTATTTTGCTAACACAAATAATTTATAAAGTGTTAGCAGAATATTACGGTGTGCATTAGGGATGGATATAAAGTAGAAAGCAATAACCAGGATTATAAATAACTGCTTGATCTGTAGAATTCTAAAATAGCCTCCTAAATTTGATTAACTGTCTCAATATATGCTTAATAATCTAAAATCCTTTATAAACTCTTTGTAAATGCACCCTTGACATAAAGCACGACTAGTTTGTCTGTATTTTGTGAAACACTACAATTCTACTGAGGAAATGGAGAAGTATTTCTACAATATAGTCAATGTAATTGAGAAGGCAAACTTGGTGTTCCAGGTTTTAATTGAGGAAAGTGAAATACTTCCAGTGTCCAAATTGCCTTGTGCAAATTTGTTGTGCAAAAGTAGTATGCATTAGCTACACTCTTCCTTAGAACAAAGCAGGTGAGGAAAGGTAAAAAGGAGAGATATAAAAGAGTTAAAACATGACAATGGAATGATTTCAGAACTGTTTGGACCTCAGTTCTGTGGTATGAAACTATCAGCATCAACAGCAGGGTATCCTGCTTCCAAAAAACCTCACTCCTGCCTCTACGCTGCATCCAGCTGCCGCCTTATTTTCATGGGCACTTCTGTTCTCTAGACAGTGTCTTGAAATGGAATTGGTCCAGTGCAAAATAGCTCTCCTCTCCCAACCTCTTCTTTTTCCTTTTTCTTTTTTTATCCCATATCAATTGCTTGATGTGATTCATCACATGGATCCACAAGCTGTTGAATCAGCACAACTGAGGTTGGCATGCTTCAACACGATGGCAGAAATGAAAACCAAGAGGAGGTGGGAACAAGGGGAGGAAGGGACAGACCTGAGCATGACTCCTAAAATTACTGTTGCTGCTGGATGCTTTGCATCTTGGAAACATGGCCTTGGCTTGAGTACATGGCTTGGAGTCAGAACATTTCAAACTCAAAAACACCCCTCTAGCCTTTGACACCCTTAAACTTTAGTTTCGCCATCTGCTAAGTGGAAATAATGCTAGTTACCTCAGGGATGCAAAGGTTTACTAATGATTGTTCAACCAGTTAGCACATGAAAAATAGGAAAGACTGCATTTTACATGACCACATTTTGCTGAAATTGTTTGCTAATGTTTATGAACTACCTTTCATTTGTGGTAAAATATTTGTTTTCGACTGTGTTCCTTGTACTGGAAATATGTTGCTAGAGCAAAGACAGGTCCCTGTTTTTGTAACCCAAGTGTCTCTATTTTTAGTTTTAAGATGTTGGCTGCTTCTCTTTTTTTTTTTTTTTTTTAATATGCATATATATTTATAGCTCTTGCTATTGGAAGAGAATTTCCTGCAAACAGATCCATTTCTGTGGAGCTCTGCTCCGACACCGAGTCCCATGTGTTCCACTGAGAGATTGCTCCAGAATAAATGTCTGCTCTGGTTGTAGGATCAGCCTGGCAAGCTGTAAACTTTATATTGCCTTCAGCACATAGTAAATTTGCATGTGCAGGAGGTATTAGCGACTGGGCATCCGATACTCGGCGATGTTGCATCTGAAGATGTGAGTGACAGCAGAGATGCAGCCCCAGCCCCAGTGTCCTGCTGAGTCGTTTCCTCTTTGGATAATTACATTCTCAGTTTTCTCTGCAGTTTTAACTGGCAGGGGGGGAGTATCTGTCTTCGCATCCCCATTTAAAGAGGCGAGTCTTGTAACTGTGCACCGTTAAACAGCTGCCCCATCTCACCCAGAAGTAGGTGAAAGGACGTTTTACATAACATTCATATCTGGTTTGCATCCTGAGCCATGAGGATCGACAGTAGTGCTACGTGTGTATCTGAAAGCAGGGTCTGACCTGCCGTTGGGTTCTGGTTCCCATGCAGCGAGTAGCACTTGCTGAGTTTCAGGGACATCATCAGGACTACTGGTGTGCCTATGGACTGCAGAATCAGGCCCCTGAGGATCCTGAGGAATGAAAGGTATCCTGTAACTGTGAGGCATTATGATGATGACTACTCTGGAGAACACAGAGGTATTGAAGTTGGCAAAATAAATTAGAGAGTTAAATGTATAAGTAAACCAAGAAGCGACTGATGTTTTTTGCATAGCAATAATCTTCATAATCACTTCATTTGCACAGTTATTTCATTTTAAACTTTAGGCACAGTTTTGAAGCGTAACTCAGTGGAGATTTTTGCTGTAATCTATAAACTTTAATGAAAGCTAATTGGAGGACAAATTTTAATCTAATTAAAATGTGACTACATAAAGCAGAAAGGATGAATGAAGCAAAATGCTCTATGGGGCACAGTTTTCAAACAATGATTATCCTGAATACTAAGTCAAATGAAGCTTTTGTAAAATGATGATCATGAACATTGCCAGCAACAGAACAACCTTGAGAAACTGCAAATGAAAGTTTTAACGCATTTAGTTTAAAAAAAAGTGGACATTCAGCTCATGACCACGTAAGGACTTTTTAAAAAGAAAATAAAAAGCAACACACACGGTCTCATCTAAAAACATAACAAGTAAATTAGCCAAAGGTGTACATTCCATCTAAGTTCTCATGATCAGCAGATGCAAATGTTTGCAGCACGCCGATGAGTTATGAGCCCTAATGAGATTTCAATGCTGAGCAAACAATAAAAATTTATGCATTGCATAGTTTTAGTGGCCTTTGGCTTCATGGTTAGTGTTACACCCTTTCAACAGCTTTGGTAATATAATATCCAGCTGGCTTTGGAGGTAAGGAAAATTTTAGGGGTGAACTGAAATTGTGAGAAATAATGTGATTGATTGCTTTGTCAGAATAACGCATTTCCATGGTATAATTGTCTGTAGTAATCTTAGCCTGGGTACGGATACATAGGTTCTAGTTATGTTAGGACACAAATTTTGAAGGATTCAGGTGAAGGATAGCTTATCCAGCATTTGAGCCAGACCGTTGTCCTGTGCTAGGTACGTGTCCAGGGGTCTGACAAACAGCTTTTTTTTGAAGAACATTCCTGTCATAGTCCGGTAAACGGGAGAATTGAAAAGCTGCGCTTTCCCCAACAAATGCCATGTGTTGCAAGAAAAGGAGTGGAGTGCAGGCACAAAAAGAAAGGCACAATAGACACTGAAATAAACGTATGTGATGGGGTGTGGGGAGGCAGGGGGTGAATCAGGGAATTCAACTGGTGCCGTGTGAGAGTGAGCTCAAATGTATTAAATTTAAAAGACCCATTTGTGGGTTAGGCTTTTATGAATCCAGAACCTTCACCATAATGATTGCCTGCATTACCCTACATAATATTAAAATCTTAGCATGTGATTAATAGCAGATTCCCTGCATACGTGTCACAACACACATCTGCAGCAAATCTGCCAGTATATTTTCTGTGCTAGTTTTACTTTGGGGCCATAAAGTAATTCCTGTTTTGTGAATGAGAATAAACCCATTATGCAGTAGGTTAGCTACACCCAGTTTCTTCTCTTCAGGGAAAAAGAGCTGCTTATTTGATACGGCATCTCAAATTTCAGTGTTCAGAAGAGAGTTTAAGCCTCGGCTAGGTTTGCTTGAGCGAGCTGTTGGGATTTGCCTTCACCAGTTCATAGTTCTACGTTTTCCAAAACCTCCTGTGCAAAGCGCATCGAGAAACTTCTGGACAGTAGTAAACTAGTGGACTTAATTACAAAGCGTTTATTGCTACATTTGTTAATGAGCCAACATGCAAAAAAGATATATGTGTGTGTATATATATCCCTCTTTCCTCTTAAAATAGTAGTAAAAAAAAATAACTTCAAGAAATATTTTTCTTAAGCTGTTTGGTGATGCAGTTTTGCTGTTCACAAAAGCCCTTTTTCCCATCTGCAAATAGCTACCTTCTTTCTCTTTGCCCCAAGGGAACAGAGCATAACTCAAATGAAGCTTTTAAAAAATATATAAAAAAAGATTTTTCCCAGTTGTAACTGAAAGTCTATGCATATGCACACAAAATAAAAGGGGAAATGCAGCAGCATTCCTCCTGTCTGCCCTCTAAAAAATCCCATCGACCTATTTCACTCACCAAAATCAAAACAGAACCCCATGAAACAACTTAAATGACAACAAGAAAACATTAGGAAAGCAACATCTGTTTTGCATTCTTGGCATCGAGTCTGCCCTTGCAACACAGGGTCTGACACAGATGTACAGGGTTATGACACCACTGAGTACCGCTTGATTTAAAATGGTGTAACTGAGAGCAGAATCAGGGCGCTGAGTTCTTACAACGCTGCACGGAACTGCGGCTCTTGATCTCCTTTGCAGATGTGGGACTCGAACCCCATGGAAGTTTTAGGCATCTTTCTGCTGATTGATGCAGACTGTCGAGCCAGTCATATTCCTCTACCAACAGTTTAGAATTTATTTACTCTGTTTCTTCATCGTGTGTGTGTGTATTTAGGTGTCTGTAAAGCCGCGTTGCTCCATCACTTTCCAGTAGATGTCTTCGCGTGTAGCTGTGTTCAGAGAACCTTTCAAGCCATATGATATAATTAAGCTCTTGAGTTTTTAAGTAAAATAAAATAGTAGCAAGGAAGGAGGCGTTTAAAGGTACTCAGAAGAAAGGTAAAAATAGCTCCGGCTGAATTGACAAGGAAGAGTGATTAGGGGAATTTGGGAAGCCCGGGGTTGCCAAGGGAGCCGCTCTCAACAGAGGCAGCATGATTACACGAGGTGGCACAGAGGGGCAGTGCTCGCCCCGTCTGACTGCCCGTCCGTAGCCGTCACAGAGACTGAATTAGCTCAACTAGTACCTGGCATGGATGGCTTCGCGCTCTCCGGCCAAGCCGTGTCAGATGCAGTGCCACCATTGCAGTGTTTCCACCCACCACTAGATGTCTGTGTGTGCTAAAATAGTAGTTGGAGGGGGGGGATGATGCCCCCGGATGATGCCCCTGGATGATGCCCCACGAGGGCCAAAACTGGAGCACAAGCAGTGGAGAAGACTGTTAGTTGATCAGTGTAACATCATTACTTTAATTAAAGTTGATTTATGCTGTCCAAAGCTAAATTCCAGGCTTTCTAATTTGAGACAAATAAGGAAAAGGTGCCTTTCCTGGGCTACGTCTGTTTAAGACAGGCTGTTTCCTTGATGTCCATGTGAAGGACCAAAATATATCTTATTGTTGTGAAAGTTTTGTAGGAAGTCGCTGAGATGTAAAATAAATGTGTCATATTTCTAATATGAAACAATGAAATATCAAAATATAAAACATGTGCGCCTTAAGTGAACTGGTAGGGGTCTGCTACTTCATTCTGCCCAGCGTAGCCCAAACCTCAGAGCTGCTGGAGCCATATTTTCACATGTACGATGCACCAGCATATCCAGGTGCAGGGAGGATGGCTGTGCATCAGATGTCAGGGAGGAAGGCTGTGCATCAGATGTCAGGTTTAGTATATCTTTTTTAAAAAAACAAACCAAACCAAAAACCTGGAAGAGTCGATCTGGGTACAGAAATCTATTTCACAATTCTGTCAGGCAGCCCACCGGCTGACCAGGGTAGCTGCACCTGTGACCAGCTTTTCTGTGGAGATCTCCCAAGAAAAATGCAAAAGTAATCAGCACATGTTTCCCTTTCATTTATCTCTGTCATCCAGGGAATAAGATACAGATAGTATCAGGAGCAATGAAAGGTACACTCTGATATTATTTTTAAGTTTTTTTGTCTAGACAGAGAGGAGCAACCACTTGTATCTCTGTGGAACACATACAGCCCCCCTTCGCGCTCGCATCCTAGGCTGAAGGCCAG
>VXBZ01010969.1:58457-73348 GCA_013399135.1 Heliornis fulica | reverse complement strand
CGCGAGGGGGGGAGTAGGGCGTTTTTATTAAAAAAAAAAAAAAAAAAAAAGTTTAAAACCACCACCTACTCATCAGGTGACTGGAGACTGTGGTTGTAAAATGTGCTGCAGGCAGAAGTTCTGAAAAATCCCAGAAAGTGTTGAAAACATCTCTAAACAAGGTATTTTTCTCCTGCACCTTTCTTGCTAAAGGTCCCAATTGCTGCCAAGAAAACTAGTGAGAATGTTAGCTGCCAAATAAAAAATTTATGACACTGTTTGGCAAAGGATTGTATCACTGCTTGTTTTATACATTTCCACAAGACTCTTGAAGGGCTGTTGGACACATACAGCTCACTGATCACTGTGCTTTATCTGTTCTTTAGTATATTAAAAACTAAAGCTCCAGTAAAGCAGGACTTAAACAATGCATATTTTTTTCCTTTAATAGTCTCCTATAAGCACTTGCTATGGTGAGAATATAATTTCCAAACAGCATTCCATATATACAATTTGTTTTAAAAGCCCTGTACCTGACAAAGTTACTTGTTATTTGAGTCACTTTCATAGTAAAAATACATGAATTTTTCAATTAAAAATGTATTGCTTTTGCAATTGTGCTTGTTATGTGTTGGAGTCTGGGCCAATAAACTGCCTGTTAAAACATAAAGAGGTCCATTCAGTCAAAGTTGTGCCTGCCATTTATGTTTAAAAAAATGAGAAAAATAATGTTGGAATTGCATTGCTCACCAATATCAATTAGGTTTTCAGTTGTATCATTAAATTAATGTTGGGGGAGAAAATTGTTCTGGTGGATTTAGTGGGAAAAAATATTTTTGAATACAGTTACCACACTGACACTAATAATTAATCTGACTGATGCTGAAGCAACACCCTTAAAAATATTTTCCCTGTCTGAAGAGATGAAATTGTCTGTCTCTGTCTTTTCAAACCAGTTATCAGATTGGGCTTCTGGCTGATAATTAGTGCTGTTTAACACAGATCTTGTCATTCAGAAATCCCAAAGCCTGAACTTCTTTTTCTTTTTTCTCATTATCATGTGCTGCTGGAGGTGGGAGGTTTACAGTGTGGAACTGCACCTCCCTGCACCATTTTGTAAGGAGGCAACGAGCCTCCTCTTCTCCCTGGTGCCCAGCAGCTGGTGGGACACACTCCTGTCCCCTTCAAATGGGAAAACAAGAACATCACAACCCTGTGTTGACCCAAAGCTGCCCTAGGGCTGCACAACTCTTTGCCTTGTGTGCATCTTTACGGCACAGCAAATACCCAAGAGCGGCCAACAGCACAAGTGCTCTGTGCCTTGTATGTGCATGTGTATTTCATGGTATTTGATATAAAGTACTCAAGACAGACCAGCATTAAGAGGATTATTTCAGACAGCATTAGGAGTTAAATTACAGAAGATTAGCTCTAAATCGGGCAGATATCATAAGCAAATTAGCATCAGTTGTGAGAGATTCAGATTTAAAATGTGTGGGTTTTAGTTTCTCCCTGTATGTAGGCAGTGGGCAAGTAGTATCTTTGTTAGTTTCCCATACTAAGATGCTACATCGAGAATAGTGACAAACAGGTATACTTTTTTTACTACATGCACGCTATTTATTATGATGCTATTTATTGGCAGTGAAACTGCTTAGCTCAAAATACCCTTCCTCTGCTGAATATTTTATATTTCATGCCATTTCTTTATTGAGTAATGTTTTGTTTGGCCCAGGAAATGATGTCTCCATGGTGTGTTATAATATTTTTAAATAGGTAATATGCAGCTTTACTTCAGAGTGACATACTTAATCCTTTTTTTTTCTGTTAAAATGAGTCACATTTTAATGCCAGCTCATAAAAATGAAGGAGTGTATAAAATGCTACATACTAGGGTGAAGATTACAGCTACTTTAAAATAGCTTCCTTAATATTTAACCTTGTAAGTTATAAATTTGTTTTATTTCCACGGGAGTGGTGGTTAATTTGTATTAAAAAGCAGATTCTGTTCTTCAATTGGTTTTCCAGACATGTTTTTCTGGCTGCAGACAGGCAGGGATAAGCACCTATCCAATCCCTCCTCAGTATCCCGGTTTCAAAAATGCTTGCCCAGTTAGTGGAGATGATGAAATGGATTGGGCCACGATATTAAAGTCAGTACCCTGAGTTGTATCTGAGATTTGGAAAGTTTTGAAGTCTATGAAAGGGATTCCCACCTTTGGAGAATTTTGCATTCTGCTCTCTGAGAGGTATTAAACGTCTTAGTCTTCAGCGCGCTCCCGAACATTTGCGTTTTTTTAACTGAGAAGGGAAGTCAGGGCAGCGTTTTACAGTTCTCTCCTCTCTTGATGGACCGAATTCCTCTTGACAAGGTTGGCCTGAGGTCACGAATGTCTCCCTGTGTTCACTGAAAGAAGAATCTTCCCTCCTTCTGTGAGATCACAAAAACTTACACCCACTCTAAGCCAGGTTGGGCTCTCAGGTCCCTTTGGTTGCAAGATCTGCAAGTGCTCTTGCACTTTGACTTTGTGCCCTGTAGTTTTACAGAATGCATGGAGGCTCAGTGTGGTTATTAAACCAAGGGGTCTGAGGTCATCACAAAGTAGAGGCATTTCTGCTCCCCTAATAGAAATACTGTAACATGCTGAAAAGAAAATACTCTAATAGTGGCAAGTATCTCCTGTCAACTAATTTGATAGTTCTCTATCAGGTAAACCATTTGTGAATACATCGATTCTTTTTATTTTTCACTGTTCTGTCTTCGCTATTCCCAGGTTTTCTCTGAACCAGTTGGGCAAAAATTGATTTTTATTTGTTCCACCGGCCTTGTGGAAAATTAGCTTATGAACTGGTTTTTATAGGAAGACTCAAAGCACAGAACAGGTTGAAAAATAAGCCTATAGCAGTCAAAATTGTTGTCTGAAATGTCTTCAGACTGGAAGGATGAATTTATTGCTCAAAACAAGTACTAGCAATGTGGAGGTGTGCAGTCCTGCTCATTATCACTGGAAAAGGGGGAACCAAAAAGCACAGTAAAAAATTAAATTTTAATAATGCTAGTGATATTTTCTAAATCCTTCTTGACAGAAAGATTCTCATTATTTTTATCTGTCTCAGAGTAGGCTCTTTTAATGCCATCTCACAAATGGCCTTAGCCATGATTGTTTTCCTTTCTTTTATAGCATTTGAAAAAAAAAAGAATATATACCAAAAAAAATTCTATTCTATCATTCAAGAAGTGCCGTGAAACGGTAACATTTTGGATAGCACATCTTCAGGAACAATTGCTGCAGATGCCTTCAGGTTTTTACAAAAGAGGTCAACATTGTTAAGACAATTGCAGAAAACTTGCCATACAAAAAGACGCCCGGTCAAATACGGTGTGATAAGGGGAAAATAATGCAAGCAACATATTTGTGCTGGGTCTCCAGCTTCATCACACCTAAAAGCTGCAGATTAGTCGTTAATTAATTAAAGTGAGGCAGGGCAAAAGATGTTACTTCTTTTCATCTGTTTAAGACACGTATTTAGTGGGTTCTAATGGTTATGAGAGTTGATAAAGTGCAGACTTTAGACATTTTTGTTTTCTTCAAACTGCACAGAAAGTAAATTTAACTATATTTATCAGAAAAGCAAAGTGCAATCATGTATGTTCTTGTTGGTTTACAGCTTGCATACGTTTCTTCTGCTCAAGAAATAATTCCTTTAGCTTTGAGTGCTGATGACGGGGTGGGGGTTGGGACTGGGGCGCTTTTTTTCCCCTATTAACTCTTTGGGCACCAGGGCTTACGCAGCCAGTGTGCTGAAGAATGCCATTATGCCAACAGCTGGGCTACCCACCCTCCCTCTGAGCCACTCTAAAGCGCTCGTAATGTTTGCTAAGGCCCATGGTTCTTAGTCATGCTCAGGTGACTAAATGTGTGATTTGTTCTTCTTGATACTTCAGTACCCTGAGAAAAGCTGGTTGGAGATTAATACAACCTTGACTCCTTCCACTTGCAGTTGCCACCGTACACGTGATCTTCATTTAAACTTGCCAGAGAGATCTGGTGTTGCCTCTGCTTTGCATGAAATTAATTAATCCCCCTCCAGTTCTGGTTGGTGAGTTTATGTGGCCCCAGAAGCCACCCACTGTTCCTCCTAATGACAGCAATAATCTGATTTGTTCCCTTCATGGAAGGAGCAGACATAGAGACAGGAGAAAGTTGAAGTTGAATTGCAACTGTAGAGAGAAGTTCTCCCTGCCAGAGTCTGTCTCATCAGCAGGAGAACACTTTTCATCTTTCAGAGACAAAACCCCAGCTAGTAGAAGATGTACAGTCCCCTTTCCTTTTGCCTTTTTATCTTAGGTCCCACAGCCATGAGGTCCTCTTTCAGGCTTTCCCTGTTCTTGCAGTTTGCATGCTGACATCTACACACACTTGTCTTCCCAGGTGACTCAGTTCAAGCTGTGTCTGCTCAGTCCCCTCAGACTCCCATGGTCACCTGTGTACTGTGTGCACCTCCTGAGACTGCCAGCTCGTTCAGACAGACAGGACTTGCCTAAGCTATGATAATCATGATCCTGATGGCCACCAAATAATGCTACACCCCAATGCTTTTCATATGCTTTTGTTAGGTTAGAATGTATTGCAAGGCTTCCATTATGAATCAAGTATCTCATTTTAATTAGGTGTCTCTGATTTAATGACCAGATACCATTTTTTTTTTAATCTTAATATTGAGATTGTTAGAAGATGACACAGCAAGGTAAACATAGCTCACTGAGCCAAGGAAGCCCACCAAATTTCAGGAGGCATTCATCCCAGAGAGGTTTGTCTCTCCTACCTTTCAGTCCTCTGGAAAAACTGTCAAATAGGAACTATATTTAATTCTGGTCAGAATGTCATATGTAAATATGGGATCCATTAAAGGGACATGACAAATCAAGGTCTTTACAGGGTAATTATTGATGAACATAGACTGTTTTACTGGTGAGATTCATCTCTGCAATATGTCTGATGAATGGGAGATTACAGACACTTTATGACATGGTAACACCTTTCCTGTATGATTTTCCTTAAGAACTAGCAAACTAGATTTGGTCTTGGGAGAAATGTCCCTCTTGCTTGGGCCTCATCTTCAAGCTTTAAGGGTTATTCCTCCTTACTCAGTCTGTAAGCACCTAACCTAGCTAGCTAACTTAACTGACTAGTTCTCCTGGGATGCATATATGGTAGGGAAAAGAGCAGGCAGCTCAGAGCAGGACTTCAGCTTATATATGCAGGGAACTGACAGAGATTAGCTAGATATAATTTAGATGTTTAAATTTGGATAGTGTGACTGCGTCCCTGCACCTGTTATTACATGACTCATTCTTTCATTCAAAGCCCAGGTGGAAACACATTGATGTGGTTTCAGTGTAATATTATAGCTAGAGATTGGTATCCATGTTATTGCAAGTAGACAGCCCCAGTCCATAAGACTGATCTTTAAAGCTAGAGGTTGTAGCACTGCACAATTCCTCAGCCTATCAACAGGATTTTAGGCACTTTGTATGGCCTGTCTCTTTCAAAAAACTCTGCTAGTCAGCTGGAAAAATGCCATCACTTTTTATTTCTCCATTTTGGGGACTTTAGTCTCATTATCTGCTGAGTTTTCAGCAATTTTTAATGGATTTTCCCAAGGGCTTACACATAAGAAACTAGAGCCCCCATCCCTAGGGAAAGAAGAGGCTCTTTGGGGAAGGAATTCAGGGAATAGGAAATAGGCTCCTTCTGGGAATGGCTTCTCTCCAGGATGGAGATGGAGCCTGGGCAGTGTGGCATTTTTGGCCTGAAGTAAGCCATGGGGGGTCCCATGCCCTCTCCACCACCCCTCGAAGCCTTTTCACCTTTGAATATACAATGTCAATTACAGCGTAATCAGTTCCTCTGGCTTGAGAACACAAAGAACTTGGACATATTTTCAGAGTTTGAGGCAGGGAGGAGGAAAAAAAACCAAGTATTTGCCAAATTCTTCACTTTTTCCAAGGTCAGCTAGATGAGGGCCAAAGAGCTGTTTGCAACATGTGCCGATACTTTTTCAGTGGTATTTCTGTTTTCTAATTTCAGTTGTTAATGATGAAAAACATCTCAAGTTATATACTTCTAATCAGCTGTAATTTTGGTAGGCAGGGCTCTCTTACTCTTTTATTCCAGTAGGTTGCCATGTCTTTATGTTTTGCCTGTCTAGTTCTTTTTGGTTGCTTTTATTTAAGAGCAGCGTTCTTAACCCTAGAGATGGGAAAGATGAATAGTTACTTGAACAGCCCCCAGATACTCTGAACTTAGAGATTTATCGTTATGTATCTAAGGCTTTGCTTTACCAATCATAACATTTTATTCCTCTGTGTGGGGTCTAGTGCTTCCATTTGAAATCTCCTGGTACATCATACCAGGGATGTCCCTATGCACAGTAATAATCATGTCTGACCAGAAGGTATCTCAGTTATAGCTATGTTATTTTAAATTTGTATTTAGTTCGTGTTTGTTTGAATCTGCTGGTTTGCACACAAATATTGGGCACTTAAAAATCACTGACTGATGATTTGCAGGCACCTATTTTCTGGCATGTTAGCAAAACCAGCAGATCACAAATAAAAGGGCAACTAAAAATGAAATAATAGTTAAGTATTCCAAGTGACCATTTAAAATGTACTCTTGTATACAGAGAGCAAGCCTTTCTGCCCCGTAAACTGCCAGGAATCACTTCTGGTTAAATCTTAAATACATGTATTACAGTGAAACACTGTTGGACAGTGCTCTGTCATCAATCAGTCTGTGTTCTTGAGGACACTGGTTTTTGAGTTGCTTTCTTTAAGAATAAAGCCCTGTGTTGTAATGAATGCACTAACTGATCCCCCAGGCCATTTGTTTTTTGGGTGGTTTTTTTATTGGTATCAGTGTCAGAGTTGAGCTTCTATAAGAAATTTTTGCAGTATTTTATTTGTAGTCTTCATTATTTCGAGTTAAGGACACAAAACTCTTTATGCACCCAGAGTCTGCACTAGTTTATATCCCGTATTTTGTTAACATGTTACTGTGATTGCTAATTTTCATGACAATTGTTATTGTACCATCAGTGCTTAATGGCAAGGCATCATTATTCAATGCTGGTCAATCAGGCACTAAGACATGTGCAAGACATCAGGCTGAACCCATATAGATGTCGTGCACTCCCCTGCTAATGAATGCAGTTTTGTAAAAAGGTTTAAACACGGTTGGCATCCTTAATGTAAGGTTTGCAAAAGCTTATTCTGGAACTGCTTTGTGTTTATATGGAGCAGATCTAAACATGTCACAAACAGAGTTAGACCCATTGTGTGTGTGTGTGTGTAGCTGTGGAGAGGGGCGAATAATTTTGGGTTTTAAAAAAGAAGCATAATTTCTGCCATGGAGGCATACGGGGACCTAATTTGCCAAGGACATCAGTCTTTGGTAATGGATGTGGGACCTGTTCTCCAAAGTCACCATGGGCATTGGAGAGGTGTTCCCCAAAAGCAGGTGGTGTTATTTGCCAGCTCACAAAGTTGGCACTGGCTGGAGGGAGCCTCCAGCGTGCTGATGGCCAAGGTTAGGCACTGTGTCCAAGGCATTCAGAAAGCAGGAGTGGAGGTAACTCAAGGGGAGCAGGGTGTACTTTCTGCACTGATAGCCTGGTGTCTGTCCAGCGCGCTCTTCCCACACACCCGTTAACATGACCCTCACATCTGCTTTAGTTACTGTTTCTATGTGGTTTTGCACCCAAATGTTTTGGGCTGCTGTCCATGATAAACTAGAAGGAACTTGGTTTAAAAGCTCAGATTTTTCATCTCTTCTAACTCAAAGTAGAATGAGCCCTTGTGCTCCTAGAGTTTTGAGTATGAAAGGAACAGTAGACATTGGCTGTTAACGAGCTCCAACGCACCGGGCTGCAGCAGAACTTGGTGTGAAGTCAGTGCCTAAGCGGCATCGACTAAATGGTTAATTCATCTCATATCAACAGCACTATGATTCATAATGTAAACTTGAGGAATCCTTGATGTTTCAGTCACACATTCCTCTTAATTTGGCCATGCATTCTTTTAAAGCTACAGTGTGCTAACTTAATAAAATGCAGCATGCAAATGCACAAGTTCTTGCCTTCAGGCATTTTAGCCATGGATGTTTCAATGGGTGTCTTCTTTCAAGTATATATTCTTTCTTAAATTATTTACCCTGTAAACATGCTTTGCATTTTCAAAGAAGAATCTGGGCTTCCTCATTCACCAGATTTCGTTGAATTTAAGGTGTAATAGAGATAAAAGACTATCATCTTCTTGCGAGCATGTTAGCCTTTGGGATTTATTTTTTTTGTAGCGAATGTTAGGGCCCGTTTTCTTTTCCTTTGGTACTACTGCTCCCTCCCCCACTTAAGTTCCTTGATGCTTTGCCTAGAGCAATATCCACTGGCAGTGTCTGGCTGTGACAGTACTATAGGCTTCCCTACAGATGGGTCCTGCCAATGCCAACCATTGTTCTACCACTGTGAGCTGGCTTGACTGTCTTGGATCACTCAAAACCCCTTTTCCTCTTGATTTTTTCTTTACTCTGAAGGGTCACCCTTGCCTGTTGACTTTGAGATCTGAACTGTGCTGACACCCAGAACTCGTGTTCTCTGTCTGAGCAGCAGCTCCCAGACTCAGACTTCAGCACACATGACGCTTGCTGAGCCCTCCTCAAGACTGCCCTGCTGCTACCAAACAGCTCTGTCATTCTCCTAGCTGCATCCTACTGGCAGTTTGTAGTTAGGTTAATTTTACTTGCTCACTTGAAAGTAAAACAGTAAAGCTCCATGTTATTCCTTTTTTTTTTAAAAGATATAAAATTAATCTTTAACTGTGGGCTTGAATATTAAGAGTATATAATGCTTCAGTGTCAGAGTCTGTTGATAACATCCATCCTATTTCATGATTAATTTGTTCCTTTTAATATGATATTCTTTTGCTGTACTCTGCAGACTAATTCAGATTCCTAGAAATTGAACTTTGATATGTATTTCCTAGATTCGCACCGCAAGTGAACCTTCAATTAGCAGATACAGGTGGCAGCATGCCTCACTCAGTGTTCTCCTGACAACGATTTTAGAGACGTGGACACTGATTAAATAATCTTGCAATCAGGGGTGTACTGCCAGAGTATTAAAAATAAAGCATTTGGAGGATTTAGTGCTTAAAAAAAAAAAAAAATCTTTAATATTAAGTCTTGGACGATGAAATGCTTTTTCAGTGGGCCAGAGATAGCAGGAGTTGATTTAAACACTCGGTATTTTATGTATGCCTTTGCCTAACTATGTGTTAGATTAAGCGAGTTTCACTCACAGTTAATCCTTTGTAAATTAGCATTATGGATGCCTTGGGGCCCACATCCCACAAATAAAATGGTTGTCAAGCCAGCTGCACTGTGTATTACTTAAGGCTGAATGTTTTAAGAGTTTTCATGCTTTTAATCTATTTCACTGCTGAGTTTCAATTTTGCTGAGTGTCTTTTCAGGAGTGATGAGGGTGAGTGAGTAAATATATATTCTGGTTTTCATGCGTTTGCCTGGGCAAATCGTTTGTTATCAGGTGTTTGGCAGAGAATGTCACACCCCACCACAAAGAAGAAGCTTGTAAGTTCAGGTGTTAAATTGAAGTGCAAACCAACAAGAACCAAAAGCCCTTAATTAGCTTTATTTTGTTAGCCTGCTACACTTTTTTTGTTAGGGAAATAAAAAAAAAATAGAAAAAAAAAAAAAAGAGAGTGGGAAACATCCCTCCCTCCTCCTCATCCTTTTGGCAGAGTAAATATTGCCTGTTAAGTTTGAATTAGCTGTCATCGCGAAAGAATTAATGCTGTGGTTGAGCCTTTCTAGTGAGGAAGGGAAAAATAAACGAGACAGATCTTAGTTCAGCTTTAAGTGATAAATGAGGACAAAGCAGCCCATTCATCTCCTGCTAGGAAAGTGGACACAAACACTAAAGCAGTTTTGCGGAAGACGTGTCAGCAAATGCGATCATTTTGTAACCTGTCAGGAGGATAGAGAGCTAGTCCTTTTAGAGTGTCACAGGGGAGGGTGTCCCTCCGATGTGACAGTTTTCATCCATCCATTTACTGCTTTTTCTTTAGGTGGGGGGTAAGCGGGGAGAGAGCTGGAGTTGGTTAAAACTGCATTTTTCTTTACACTTTCCAATATAATTTATATGTATATCCACCCGCATCCAAATGAAAAACATTTACCGAGGAAAACTCCCTCCTGCTCTCTAGAGTTTCTTCTCTCTTTCACTCCGTGAAATATGCTCATTTTAACACATTACATTCCCTGTCTTCAAGTTGGAGCCTTGCACTTGGGTTGATGTTTCTCACAATACGGAGTTTTACCTCTTCTTACCCTTGTCTGAATAGCGAAGGCTTTGTTTTGTTTTGTTTTGCAGAAGCAAGAGAAAAATAAAATAAAAACAGAACTTAGGGTGCTTCTGTTGCATTTGGTTGTTGGGGGTTTTGTTGTTATACCTCTCCAGTTCTGACGATACGCTTCATGTGCAAATACATTTTGCAAAAGTTCCTGTTTGGTGAAGAGCCTATGAAAATATTCTTCCTCCTCAGTGAAAATTTAATAACAAATGCTGAATTCTTACCATCCAGAACCCTCCCATAAAATGCTTCAATTTCTACTGTTTTCAGGCAAAATCTGAAACAATGTGGTCTCTGATTTTAGATGCAGGGATTTCTTCCAACAAATGACTGAACAATATTAGGACTTCCTACTTCTGGCATCTTTTTATTATTAACAATTTCCTTTTTTATTTTTTTTAAACCACATAGAAAATGTAACATTTGCCTGTTACCATAAGTAAAGGTACGCTACAGAGACAGGAGATGCTTTTATAACATAAGCTTCACAGTTTGACACTTGCTTCCTTACATCATTCTTTTCTTCAAAACTATCTTTTATACTTTTCCCTTGGTATTTTAGTACAAGTAAGTATCTCATTGACATGTGTTTCCTTGAAATCTTGTACCTTAATAGTAAAATCCCCTGAAAATTAATAAATTGTTTCTGCTCAGATTGGAAAAGCTGTGAAAATTTCAGAGTAGCTTTACAAAATATAAGGCTATTTACTACTACAGACCCACACTGCTTGGATTGCATCATCTGAGGACTAATTATTTCATTTGTCCTTAGAAGGTTAATAAATTATAACACGATGTATTTTGGCTATTCCAATATCCATTTATGTGTATGCATGATTAAGAAACATCTAATTTTTTCCTGAATTCAAAAGTTGTGTGTAATAGCTACTTAAAGAAATGTTTGGGTGCACTGGTAATTGAAAGGAGTGAAAAGCCATCACGATATGCAGAAAGGAATAGGAAATCCTAATTTTGTGGGCACACGTCTTTTCTCTAAGCTGTTCATGTGTGTGTTTCTTTTTATAATTTGTGTATGTATTCTGCTATTTTGCTTTATTCTCTTTTATTCACCAGGGGTTTTTTGTCTCTTCTGCTTTCCTTTCAGGATCATCCAAAACCGGATTTTGATCGTTGTTCTGGCAGTCATCATCATCTTCACCACTGTGATGGCTATTTATTTTTCTGTCAGGGGACGCTGATATCTTTGTTCTTCACTAAACAGCAACAAACTGCTTGTTCTGAGTAATTAAGACAAAGTGGTCACATGAATCATTCTCTTGCACTGACAGAGTCTCCCTCTCTTTTCCACTATTCAACTCAGGTGCAAGTGGTGTAAAATATTTTGTATTATCGATGGCATACTTGATGGGATATGGGGTTGATTTTTTTTTTCCCTCCTTCAATTTTTTCATTATCTGAGTGTTTTCAGAATCTTTATATTTTTGGGGGCGAGGGCTTGTTCCACTACAAAAAGACTTAACGTGTGTTGAATTCTACCCCAGACAATTAGCCTCTAAGTTGCCGGAGTTTAGCGAGGGAAGAGGGGTCTTTGCACTTTCCTTGTGCTATGAGGGGTGTATGAATATCAAGCAGTATCTGACCTTCTGTGATATAGAATATAAGTAAAGCAGAGACCAAATGATGTCGAAAGTGAACCTGTCTCCTGTGACTAACTCCCGAACGTGAATTAGTGTAATAGATGTAACCTGGTTAAGAACAGTAGTTAGTTTTGAAAAGAGAGCACCCTTAGGATGATGTTTAATACTTGATGTGAGTCCAACACTCTAACTTCTAATTTTTTTTAAAGTTAGGCTTTCTTTTCCACTTACTCAAAACAATTCCACTTACATCAAGATCATGATAATGCATCACTTGCCCAAAATGTAGTTGTGACCGCAGCTCATCTGTTGGATCTGTTTCAAATCTTCCAGTGTTGTTATATGTACTGATAAGTATACACACTAGGCCCTTAAGATGTATAAAGATACTTATCTATTCATTGCTGATTGAAAAGAGACCCTAAGTAACAGTTCAGTGAAAACACATGATGACAGTGCATTAATCAACAATTCGGATTTTGAATATTGGCCTGTGTTGAGACTGCATGTTGGAAATATTTTTAGTGTATTAAATTCTGATGTGATGTTGCCCTTTTTAAACAGAAACTGTAAAAATGCTAATTTATACATGCTTTGAACTGATATAATATATCATAGTTTCATCTACCTGCGTGTAAATGAGCTGTGTTTCTCTTTTTCTATTGGCTGTGCCCCCCTATAGATAGGTCTAGGTCATTTGCCTTATAATTAAGCTTAGAGCTCTAGAAAAGGTCTGTTTCTGGTGATGTGTAATGTTCAGTTAATAATAACTAATTTTCTTTCTCAGTTTTCAATTCATTGCTTGCAACCCCTTACAAATATTACAAATTGAGAGGGGTTATAAACCCTTGAACTTATGCCGTAGAATCTTTTCAGAAAGATGTTTGAAGAAAAAAAAAGCTGGTGGCTTTCAATCTCCCCCCAGATTAGTTAAGAACCAAGAACCCAATTCTCATGTGTGCCTTTGTGCTTTTAGGGCTTTGGCATCCCCGCGGTCTCTGCCGACTTTCTGTGCTGTCCCTGGAAGTGATTTTGGGACAAACAAATGGATGTTGAGCTTTTGCCCCAAATATGTTCCCCGTTTTCACCATGTGGAAACAACTCTGCTAGAAGAGTGATGCCACAGACTTTGAAACTTGGTGATAAATGCAGAATAAACAGATCCATGAAAATATGATACTCACTGAAACAAACCGAAGCGTAGACGGTCAGCTATGGTTCCTGAGCTGCTAGGAGCTCGCAACTAAGTTCAGAAGTGGTTTCAGTGCCAGGTT
This sequence comes from Heliornis fulica, assembly GCA_013399135.1. NCBI lineage: Eukaryota > Metazoa > Chordata > Aves > Gruiformes > Heliornithidae > Heliornis > Heliornis fulica. The sequence continues at coordinate 60,067 of VXBZ01010969.1, read as the reverse complement.
CCTGGACCAGCTCACATCAGTGCTGGTAGGACAGTCCCTGGGTAATGCAAACCCACCTTACCTGGAGGTGTTGCTTGCTCAGCTACTTGCATCAATGGCCCTACAAGACCATGGGAACCCTCATGCCACCTCCTGGGTCACGCTGTCCTTTCATCCTTGTGAGGTGTGCGGTGCTTGTCACACACGGCTCTCGGACATGGGAAGGTTTGGGTGGTCAGCTTACAGTGTGGAGGCAAATTAAGTGCTTCAGGTTGTGTGGGCAGCGCTCTCGCCGTTAGCTTCACGTGATGGCACTGAGCTGAGGCAAATTAGGACGAAGCCTGGCAGCGTTAGAAGGTATTTATCCTCTCCTAAGCAAATTAGGAGATGCATGTTTTGTAAAGCAGAAAACTGTCAAGAAGGAAATCTTAAGCTCTGTCTGTTGCCTAGACATTCTCAGCGTTGCCTCAATAATTTAACTATCATGGGGATTGATTCATGACTACTGATCTTAACAGTGACCTATGACTAGGTTTTGCCCTCTATCTAGCCACCTGCTGGAATCAGCAAAAAGCTGAAAGGCAGCTAGTTTTCCTTATCCCAGTATAAATCTAGGGCATAGTGTCACATCAGATATATCCACTCAGATGGGAATGAGGGAGAGAGAGAGACTGCCACGCAAAGCCTTCATCTTCACTTTTGATGAACCTGCCATCGCTATGTTTCTCGAGCTAACCTGTTAATAACTCCTCTGCGCCTGCTTTGCATCCTCGCCTACTCCCCACATGTAAAATAGTGGTCAGGTGGACGTTGAGCTCTTCAAAACACAACGTTTCTGCTTGCTCTCCCCTTTTGCTCCAGCTCGGGAAGCACGCGGGTGCGATGTGCCAGATCCACACGTTCCAGTGGGGGATTGAGCGACTCCAATGGAGATCGCAGCCCGAGGCACCCACAGGTAGGGTGACACCCCCAGTCCCAGCCTTCCCCTCAGCCAGTTTGGTCACATCTATAAGCACATCTGTGAATGAATCCAAGCGCTTACAAATGTAAACCTCAAAGAGGGAAACGTTTCTAACGTTGCCAGCCTTTGTGGAGAAATGACAAATTAAAAACCGCACGCGTGGTGCTGTGTGCAGAACTCACCCTCGCTCAACAGCTGCGCTCACGGAGTAAATAAACTAATTCTACGCCGATGCAAAATCAAAAGCAATTTAATTAAAGACTCTTAAGTTTTAAAGGGTTTTAAATGCTATACGTTTTGGGGAAATATCAGAAAATGTAGCTTGACTGACGTCAGTTCCCATCTCTGGGATGGGAGGCCATTTGCTATTCTGTTTAAGGCAGGCTGGATTGTCTTATTTTGGAGCCAGCTTGGTGGGGGGTTTTCTTTGCTGCTGCTTCAGAGCTCTGAGCTTCAAAGGCTGAAATTAATGGTGAACAAAATTGTGCGGCTCTGACCATCCCATGCGGGGCAAACCCATCGAGGGTTATCATTAAGTAAAGAAATAAAGAAAAAAAAAACCTGCCAGTTCCAAAAAAACCTCATCAGATAATGACCTCTGTGATTGGGTTTTCATTACCAAACAGCATCCAGAGATTGTCTGCCCCATAGAAGGAAAAAAAAAAAAAAA
>VXBZ01010969.1:0-58346 GCA_013399135.1 Heliornis fulica | reverse complement strand
TGCACATCTTTTCTTTAAACCTGTCAGATCATTTCAGTATTTCAAATCCGAGGAAAACAGCCTGCCTGCTGCTGTATTTGAAGTTGTAATGGTGTCAAAAAGTCACGACTGACTGACAGCCGTCAGTCCCAGAGGAGCTCATTAAATCATAAAAACTTGACAAGGAAATAATTGAGCATCACTGGCAACTTGGCGCCTGTTTAGACGTTTTTATTTTCTTTCATTATTAGTCCCCACCATTACGTTCATTAACAAATTGCATTAAACAACTGTTAAGGGCTAATGATTTGTTTATCGCTTTTTTTTATTATTATTATTATTTAAACATTAGCTGCGTCATGTGGTACCTCAGCAGCCTCATACTATCATCTGACTGAATATTTTTCCACTCAGAGCTCTGGGTACTGCTGGAATATGAAATAGATTATTCATTACCCTCCTCTTTGCCACTGATTTGGTTTCATGTAGCGTCTTCCACAGAGAAAGATGAAAACTTGTCAAAAATAGGTTATATCTTATTCTAAGGGCAACAATAGCAGCAGGTACAGGCACACTTTAATATTTAATTAAGGTTGATGTTAACCCCTTTAAATGACTTTAGCTGTGAGTTATATTCAAGTGCAGAAGAGAAAAATAATTGTACTTAATTTGCAAACTGTACAGCAGACATTCATCTTCAAGTTACTAGCAAATTTATAGAATAATTTTAAATAATGAAATTTCCAATCATAAATATTTATGTCTACTTTTTTTTTTGACGTAGTCATAAATGAACCACTTTTGCACAATCCTTAATAAAAAATCTGCATCCCCCTTTTTTATTTTTTGTTTGGGTGTTTTTTGTTGTTGTTTTGAACTGCACCGCTCACATTTTTAAATCTGGCTAGGACTTTGTAAGGTGGGGGGGAAGAGCTACATGTGAATCCCCAGTAAAGTTGTTAGCTGTGGTAACAATTTACATGGCTATGTTTCTAGCATCTTGACAGCTTATGATAAACTTGGGGAGGATGTGGGCTGAGGCTTTTTTTTTCTTTTTTTGGAGGTGATAGCGTGTGTTTTGGACTTTTTTTTTTTTGTTTTTTTCTGTGAAACCATGGGAAGAATTTGTTTTCAAACAGCTAAAAATAACTGCTACTTTTTATAGGAAAAATATTTATCTCCATGTGTATTTTCTCTGTGTACTTTCAGTTGTTGGTTGTAAATAATCCTCTTATGGAAGGAGAATTTTAAGATGGTAAAAAAAAGAAACAGTCAAAGGCAGGGTACATGTTAGGCTCCCTTTGCTTTATAATAGTTGGTCTTTGATCTCTTCTTATTCGATACATCTGAATGCAGTTTGAGTTCGGCGTTATGGGATCATATTTACGGCGCATCCCTATGTAGGGAGAATGATGACAGAAATGGCGACTGCGGTGGGATGACGTACCAGGGGATGCTGCAGAGCAAACCCACCCGAGCCGATGAAGCTCCCTCACGCTTCCTTGGGATAATTTGTCACTTCTGGAGTCATGTGGGCTAAGAGGCATGTAGCAGGTGAATATTTTATCAACTACTGCCTGGCAGTGGCTTCTATCACGCACCTTAAGCAGCTGCCTGCCTTTCCCCTCCCCACAGGCACCTTCGGCCCTGGTGGCTGGAGCGGCACGCTGGCTCCTCGCCGTACCCACAGCTTGACGTGGGTGCACGCTCCCGGGCTCTGAATGTAACAGGAAACAGAGGTACACGTCGAGAAATACTTTAGCATCCTCAACTGCCGTGTTTTATTTGTCACACATAAATAATGAAGGAATCTACAGGAGATGGGCAGGGGGGGAAGAGCTTATATACTGAGGACCGATGAACTTGTGCACTCTTCATCCCTTCATCCAAACAAGTGCCTTTGGCGTGAATAACGGCTCGGCTGATACGAAGCTCCGTATTGATCTGTTGCTGAGGAAGGTCCGCTGGTAGTTCCTTGGACTTTTCCTGAAGGTATGGCCATAACAGCTCAGTACTGCTGGGAGCTGTTGCTTCTATCTCCGTCTCGCACCAGCTGAGTTCAACAGGGACAAGCCCAGAGAGGGAATGCTCCCAGCCCTCAGTCTGAGTAGTTTTCTGTCTTCCACAAACACACAGACGTGATTGCCTCTTCATGTTGGAAAACCTGCTTGGGAAACCATTGTGCACAGGTGGAAGTAAAATGGTGTCTGCAGTTGGAGCGGTGGGTTCAGGGGTAGCCTGTTGGTCCCCAGGCAGATATAATTTTGTAAAAAACTCTACATAACCTCCAAATGCTGCTTATTCTGTGAGGTTAGTTAAGCATGAGGAGCTGTGTTGTCCAGTTGGTACCTCTCCACTCCCCAGGCACCGCGGTGTTTTGGGAACTGCTGCAGCTTTGAGAACTCCTGCAATGCCTGCAGTGCAGCCTGGCTGCTCCCTTGGTGTTTGTAGCCTTGGCTTCATCACAGGAAAAGAGGACTAGCTGCAGTGGTGACTTACGCGATAAAGGAAATGGCCTCAGCAAGCTATTGTCAGGTTTCTCACTAGGCCAGTGCCCATTTATTAATGGGACATTCAGCAACATGCGAAGGGAAAGCGTTAGCTGTGTGTCTGTCCTGCCAGGGTTTTATGAGATTTAGAAGGCCTTAACCAGTACCGAGCCATTAAAAACCATACAGAAAGGGAGCTGTCCCTGCTGTCTTGTGGCCAGAGAGGTGGATAATCACACCAAGCTGCACTGCCAGCTGTATGGTGCCCACATCCCGATGACTGCCATGTTGTGGCTGCTGCCCTGCACCAAACCCAAAGGAATCCTTCTCTTGCTGCTTCCTTGTTCAGGTGCTTTCTCCAGTCAGACTCATGACCTTGTCCATTCAGCACCATCCTCAGTGAAGAAGATTGCTGCTTCTTTGGGTTTAATGAACTTTCCAGTTCTCTTAACCAGCTAGGTGACATCACTTCTTCCCTGAGTTGTGTGCCCTGCTTGCAGGTATTCATTTATACAAGCTCCCTTTATTGATAGTGCTTGCAGGATTTGCAGCCAGGCATGCCTGCCAGTGCAGCAAAACAATACCATGCAACTTGAAGTCCACCTCGTAAGTAAAAAGAAGATTTAACCTTCTCAGTAGAAATAGGTTTGTGACTTTTTCTCACTTGATACATTTGTCTTCCTGTCCCCCGCTAACTTTGGGCTCTTTTACTAAATTCAGCCAAATCTAATAGAAGAGCAGAGCTCTTAAAATTTCCCGTAGGTTTCAGGGAAGTGAGGAGCTGAGAGAAGTGAGGTCCGGCTGGCGTCCCTACCAAGAGAAAGGCTGCAGCTTGACATCCACCCAAATTGGACACCACCTGGGAGGGAGAAATTATAAATGCCTCTCTCCCCAGGAAAAGCTCACATCCCATTTAGATACTAGAGAATCCAACCCTGAGGAAACAAGGCCTCATTAGTGTCATTGCCCCAGGAACTACTTAATTAAAGGACAACAGAGTTGCGAGCATTGTTGTGTAGGCCTTTGTTCCTTACACCTGGTCATTTCCATTGATGTAAAATGTCATCTTTCTGATCTGGTAGCATTTTGCACCCACTTTAGACAAGTATTCCTGACCAGCGAGGAGGTGCAGAGCAGGGAAGAATCAGACCTTTATTACTGAGGTAATTATAGCCTCACCTAACCATGAGGCTAAGGGTGTACACCTCTATTAGCCAGTGCTCCCACAAAGAGAACAAAGGCTGGCTGGAAAGTGGGAGCCACCCGGGGAGCATCCCTGTGTCCAGCTACACCACTCTCGGGCAACAGACATGCTGGGGAGGTCATGACCATAAGCTCCTGCATCGCCTCCTGCTTGTTTTCCTGGTTTTAAATCCAGCTTGACTTAGCAATACTGGTGAAGGCCATGAGATGGGGAGACTGAAATGAGGAACGGTACCATAACCGAGGAAATCAGCTCTCGGTTAAAATGCTAGAGGAGGTAGGGGGTAGCTTTCAAAGCTTGTCTCAGCAACTAGCCTAATTCTGTTTTCAAAAGCCACTGTTGAGTGCTTTTGAAAATTTTATCCTAGATGCTTGGCTCAAAGACCTTAACCACAGATATTTTTTTTTCTCTATCTGCTATACGAAAGCTAAATATAAACCGTCGTTATTGAACAAAACCCTAACAAAACCCCTGTTGCAGGTCTAGAAAAATCTTTACTCAGAAAATCAAATTATTGGAGACCAGCATCTCAAGTGTCCTTCAGTTTTGGATGCCTCTTTGTTTCGTGTGCGCAATTTGGCATACAAAAAACCATTATTTCTAACAGCAAATATTTGCCTTCCGTTCTTTGTATCTTCTCCTATTTGCCTTTTGTTCTCCTGCCTCCTGAAAATCAGGGCCAGAGAGCTAAGGTTGCTTTTGAAAATGTGGATTAGCCTATTTTACCCATACAAGTATGTGCATATGTGTGTCTGCTGTTTGTCTGAACAGCGTCTTAATGACTTTTCCGCTGATTGACTGCGGGACCACAGGCAAGTCATAAAGCTAGCCCGTGCCTCAGTTTACCCACTGCAACTTCATTAATGCTAACCTACCTCACGAGGTGTTGTAATGTTTAATATATTATGTGCTCTGTAATCCTTGGATTAAATGTATTATGTAAGTGAAAAGCACCCATTTGATGTGTATGTAAATGCTGCAGTATAATAGGTAGGAGGGTCATTTGGGTGTAAGTGTAATACAAGCGCTGGCAAAAGGCAAAAGGGATTCCATTGTATTGACTTATTTTTAAAGAGCTTTTTATTTACTGAAATGCTCTGGACACCCAGAAAGAGAGACATTCCTCACTAAGCATCTCTGCTGTTTCATCTGGCTTGAAGTGCTTTGATAAATGGATTGAAACTTGTCGGCTTTTCCTGTAGTTTCTCAGACTCCCTCTGGAAACTCTGTTGAAATGTTATTATAGCAACTTCGTAGAGCGCTACTTAATGAATTGTAACAGATATCCCTGCGAGTCCTGCACACACTGTGAGGACCGTGCTGCTGCTTCTCGCAGCAGAAGCAAACCAGTTACCATGCAAATAGATGGCACAAGGTCTCCTATCCTTCTCCACTAGGAGCAGTGGGTCTTTGGCCAGGGAAATATTTCCCACCTTCGTAAGGCTTCAGACCAAGTTGTGTGTGTCCTGGATGGGTGATCTGTGGGGCTTCAGGGACATTGAACATAGCCAGATGTTGTCTCTTGGGTTAGAGATTAATTTCATTTTTAAGAAGAGACCTTAGGAAAGACAAGTTAGGTTTAAGTCTGCAGTAGTTTATTTTCTCTGCCACTAGGATGAGATATTTTGGCTTGCATGCCGAAAGCTCAGACTGGTGACTTGGGTGCCCATGGACATTCTGAGCCTGGGCTGCTCACAGGTCCCACCTGCCCTCGGAACAGTTCCATGATGTTGCCATGCAGCAGGTGAGACGGATGGAGCGGTAAGCATAGCACCTTTTCTGAAGCACTGAAATGACCCAGCAGGGCCATCAGATCTGCCTGAGGAAATTTCCTGAGAGGCACACTCATGTAGTATGGAGGTGCCATGGAGCTGGAGGGTAGAAAGAAACCAACCATCTTGGGCTATCTTTGAGCACCAGTAATCTCCTACCCTGTTGCTTCCCACAGTGGAGCAATGGGATGACACAGTGGCTTCTTCTTTCCTATCCCCAACCTTTTCAAAGGAATCTTGCTCCTCCTCTGCTCTCTGAAGCAGGACAGGTGTGTGACCAGTGATATACTTGGTTGGTAGCTAGATTGTGCTGGGTAGACTCAAAGATCCTTGTCCTGATGCAACAGTCACTTGAGAGTTTAAAAGGGATTTTTTTGTGTTTTGGTTTGGTTTGTGTATTTTAAACTTTTCACTGGTTTTCAGTTGTCCTTCTTTTTGTAAGAACATGAAACTGAGCTGTTGCTACTCCAGTTGTCATGAAGAGCAAAGTGGCTAAGTGCACAACCCTGGCAGCATTGGCGGCTGTGCCCTTGCCCGGCATGGTATGGCTGCAAGTGCCTGCAGTAGGTGGTGCTGGCCATCTCCAGCTTGAAAAACAGAGTGTGCCTTCTGCTTGGCTCCAGATAAGAACATGGGCCATCCTGAGTGAGGTATGCAGGAAGAGAATTTTGGAGGAGCTTCTGCTGTTGGAGCAGAACTATGAAGCAGCTGGGTATGGGTCACCTCTTCATGGTGAGGCCTTAGGGGTGACTCCATTACATTCACATATTGAAGCCATGTTTGATTTTTGCAGTGTTTTATTTCACTTTTTATTAACATTTTGCATATTAAAATTTGTGTAGGCAGCCAGAAGAGAGCAGCATCTACACAATACTCGACACAATGGAGAGGATTAGGAATCGGTGGCTCAGTTCTGTGGGACCTGGGTAGGGGTGATAAGGTGTCCTTTCTTTAACCTTTGTCTTAGAAGTACTTCTAATTTCTGTCCATCCTCACTAAAACGTGATCTACGTCCAATACTGATTTGTGGTCTCGGCTGATAGTTTCAAAGAAATTAAATGAAAACTGGGGTTCCCTTGGCCTTTTTGCTAAGCTGCTCACATTTGCTTTTAAAGTTTTTTCTCTCTTCTCGACCAGCCCAGACACATCAGTGTGCATACCTAGCTACAGTGATGCCAAAATAGGAACTTATCGTCAAGCTAACGACTAGCGATTTGTGATTTTTCTGGTATTTCAGCTGCGCTTCCATTTAAATTCCTCCGGTATTTTCATTCACAGTAGGAATGCTCTGGAAATCAAACCTACTAAAAGTTGCTTCTGTTTATCCCTCCCAAAATGAAATTATCCATATCCTCTTGTCCCTCATGAGATCCTGGAGGAAACTGCACACACACATTGACACATCTTGGGTGCATTCCACACGAGCCAGGGAAATTACACCAGAAATATGAATTTAGCCCACACAGTGTGTGCGTGCTGTGCTGTCTGCACAGGGTACACACACACACACACACACACACAGACACACTTGCCCCAGCAAACGCTCCCATTTCCATTTCAGAATAAGCCATTCAGGACACTGCTGGGTGATTCACTTCATGACTCTGTGCTGTATACATTCCTCGAAAACGAAGGGGTATTCTGCTTTGCAGAAATATTTGACGTGGGTTTACTTGTTTTGAATATTGAGGTTTTTGAAATCTCAGTAATTGTCATGATTACTGAGTGTAATAGAAATTAGATGGAAGCCTGGGTTTTGGCTTTGAAGCTACCTACTTCTAAGAGCACATTTTTTTACATTTTCTTTTTAAGGTGCTGCTTCGTGCCCCAGCTAAACTTTCCCCAGATTACGTGTTGGCTATGATAGCTGTTCTACAGTTAGATTTTAATCAGCCTCAGTACACAGAAATGTTAAACACTGAAAGAGCTACTAATTAATCGCCTTTCTGTATGTAACAGAGAGATAAATATCCATCCCGGAGGAATTGTAATTTCATGGTTTCTAATGATGGTTAGATTACATTATCTGGATCACTTAGGCTGTGGGTGTCATAAAAAATGCTCAAAGTCATTTATATTCAGTTTAATTTTTTTTTTTAACTTTGTAAGCCTGAGAAAATAATGCGGTGTTAGCAAGTCTGTTTCATATTTTAGTTAAATATACCTTTGTTGCACTGACTGAATGGATTCAGATGACAGTGACAAAGTCAGTTCTTTTCTATTTAACATGCACCCTTTGCAATCAAATTAACAATGTACAAATCTTCGTCAGGCTTCTGCAGAATTTGTTGTCTGTTGAGTTCCTCGGTGTGGCTGAGCTTTGGGGAAGGGTTTTCATTTTGGATGTCCGTTTGCAGTGAGTGTAGTCTGCTAATTCTCGAACATTCTCTAAAGTCTCAGTCATCTGTCTTGATCCGAGAATTAACTGGACTGCTTTGGGTGGCACAAGGCTGTGGTTCAAATAAAATAATACAATCTGAACTGCTCATATTCCCCTCCCCATTTCGAACTGATTGGAGTCCACATGTGACTTGTGTGCCTGCACATCTGTGTCCAAGACACGCTGAAATTTTGTAGCTATGAGAATACCAAAGAAAAAAAAAATCCCACTCCATGTGTATATTGTAATAGCTAATAGTTGCATATTTTGAAGTTATACTCATTCATATTTAAAAGGCTGAGGCTTCTTTGAACTGCTGTGTTGGAGGGGGAAGTTAATTGTTTCTGAATGAGGATGATACTCCCTTTCCATATCAATTATGTGTCCTGCTCCAAATTATCAATAATGCTCATTTCCAATCTCCATCAGCTGCAGCTCTGCAGAAAGTTGCCTGGGCTGCAGGACTGCAGCCCCTTTCTGCATCCGCTGGGAGCCAGAGGCAGGAGGGAACCCCCGAGGAGCAAGGTGAGATAAAGAAATGGGATATGTTTCCAAGAGAGAGTTTGTCATCAGTTAGCTAAAATTGCTTCTGAAGTTTCACTGGCAACTGTTTTACATGTCTGACTTAGTGACGAAGGAACTGTACTATCTTAATAGAGAACTTGAGAACTTCAGAAGGGTTTCTCCTTGTTTGAATGCACAGCACAATGAATTTGTACCCACAGAGCATTCACCACTTACATTTCAAAACCTACAGCACACTAAACGTGAAACTTTTGTTCAAATTTCAAGGATTTTGATAGCCCAAGTGAATAGACACTGCCTATTGATTTTTCCCTTACAATGACTCTTGGATAACCTATTTTCTCATTTATTTTTAACGACAGCTCATGAGATTTTACAGCAATTCTGCCCAACCTCCTAATATCAAAATCCCTCCTTGACCCTGAAAATTGTAATTCTGCTATAGATCACAGCTGCTGAATATTACCTTTTACTAAGCTGGTTAAATAAAATATGTCCAAATCACTAGATCCCACAGGCCATGACTGCAATTCTAATTATACAGGGTCTGTATTTCTGCTCTACTGTACAGAAAAGCACAGCTCTCTCTGAGTCCACACCAAAGTGTGGGAATCCAGAATATTGGTTCTAGTTTTGAATTTAAAGAAAAAAAAAAAAAAGAAGTTACACCGCTCTTCAATGATTTTCCTGTAAAACTTTTACAAGAGAACCAAACCCTTTTGATGTGTTCCATACAATAAAATGCTGTGTAAGTCTGGAGGACAGAAGCATGTGGCGAGAATTTTCTTGTGACTGGGGGATGGGTGTATTTGATGTGTACCCATTTCAAAATCAAAAAAAAAAAAAAAGAAAGAAAAAGTCTCACACTACTCTTAGGCTGCATATTCTGCACAATGGCTCAGGAAGCCAATGTAAGGAAACTAATTCTGGCCATTAAATATATCTTTTCCCCTCCCACTGCTTATTCAAAGGGTGATCACATGCTCCCTGCTGCAAGTTACACCATTATAGGATTTAGATATGGAAGAAACCTATTACATTAGCCGTTCCACCTACTGATGTGGAATTGTTCCCTGGAGAACCTTATTCATTAGTGGATCACAGCCTAACCTTGTGGGCACACTGTGCCAAGACCATCTTGGGTTTATTCTGCTTTTTCTCCACGATCCTTTGCCTTTGGTGCTGAGAGACTGGCTGAGGGGGTGGCTTGGTGAGGAGCACAATGGAGGAGATGGGATTCTTTAGGTCTGTGGTCAGACTGGTGGTTTGGATGCTTGAGTGTGATCCACTCACGTGGATCATTAATTTATGTACTTTTTTTAATTAGTGTCCAAGTACAGAGGACTATTTGGGGATGGAAGGTGATCTTATTCAACATAATTCACTGTAACATCTTCTGGAACCCAATGGTTTCCTACAGCAAATTACCTTCATGTCATTTTGCTGCTTTTCCAGAACAGAAAGTTTGTATTTAAATCATCATATAGTCCAACCCCATAAAACTCTGAGCTTCATAAGGCAATGGTGGGTGCTTGGCATGCCTTGCGGCTCTGCCTGGTACTGGGGCACTTTCAGCTGGGTTTCTTACTCCAAACTTATGCTCTCAGAGCTTCACTTGCACCTTCTGCCCTGGTAACTTTTCTTTGTGTGCAGACTACACCCTTCAGGCCTCTGCAATGTCCCCAGGCGTGGAACCGAGGTCTGGAGAGGTCTGTCTGCAAGCAGACATCTGCTGACACCAACACGTGTCCTGCAGAGCCCAAGCCAGGTACAGGAGCCATCACACACAGGAGACCCTGCATCCTTTGGAGATGACCTCCATCCGAGGATCCCTTCCGTTAGTGAGACTGGGAAAAGTGTGAGAAAGGGAGAGGAGTCGCAAAAGCGACCGCTTCCATCCTGCAGTCTCAAAGTTCTGGTTTCCGCCCTCAAAATATAATAAATGGCTGCTGAGTTACTTGACGTGGAGCTAAAGTCTGTAGGGTGAATTTTCAGAGCAACGCACAGGAAATTATATGCACAATTACTGTTGTTAACAGAGCCTGGGCATGTAACTCCCTGCACAGCAGGCTGGAAATCTTCTCCATGCATGTTTAATGGGGTTTGGGTTGCTACATTCCTAGGGCTGTGTCCCTTTCCTAATGCCTAGTGTCCTGGATGAAACAAAGGAAGTACTGAATGTAAAAGAGATTTTATTTTGCTATTAAAATAATATTCTCTTGATCTGCAGTCTCCCTCTAATGCCAGAGAACTTCTTGCCTCACTGAGTGATCCCTTAACCTCTCTGTTCTGTGAGAAAAAAAAAAAAAGTCACATCTTTATTTATTTATTTCTTCTTCTAAATGTGTTCCACATAACCTGCTCATCGATGTTCATACAAATGAGGGTATACATGTTCATACAGGCAGCACAGTTATGCTGCTGATGGATGTTGTTGAAATAAGTATAGGTCACAGCACAGAAAATATTTGTCTACATCTTAATGTGTGAAGGCTCCGAGTAAGTAGTATATTTGCACATCTTCGTGGGAAAATTAATTGTATGTGCCATTTCACTAATCAGGTATGTATTTAAAATGTCTCTGTGCTCAGAAGGTTGTTAGTGTGGTATTTAAATTTCAGTACATTGTACACTAGGAAGGGTCTGTAAATTTGGGGTTGGCTCTTGCTTCCATGCCATCTATTTAATTTTATGTACTGTAATTGTTTTCCTTTCCTCTGAAGAAGGTTATCATCCCCTGCACCTAAATCAATTTAAATGGACTTTAATTATCTTCAATAAAAATTAAATTACTCCTCTAAACTAGCAGTTTTGCAGCTAAAAGGAGCTTATATTTACAGCTGTGCCTCCTTATTGATTGAAATTTTATTCTACATGCGTTATGCTTGCCTCTCTGGCTTTCTGCAAGGTCTGAAGGCAGAAAGCAAGGTGCTGTAAACTGAGACTAGAAACACCAAAGCAAAAGTACACACACTAAATATACATATATATATATATATAATTTATCCAATACATATACAAGTTGCTAAGAGGTATCAATCATTCTAAAATTGCGCATGGCTGCTCCTCGGTTCCCTAAAACACTTTCATCTGAGAGTAGAAAAGAGTGGAGCTTTCTCAAGTTTTGAAAGCATTGTTGGGGCATGCCTAATAGATTTGTCTAACTCTCTATGTCTTGATATATGCAGCGCAGTTGATTGTATTCTCCTTAGCATAGCTCTTGAAACTGTAAATAAATTTTTGAAGTAAATAGTCACTTGATAATTGCTTAATGAAGTATCACACACCAGCAGTTTTGAATACAAAAAAAAAAAAAAGTTCAAAACTACCGTGTGGTGTCTCTTTTTACTGGAAATGGGCTTTTACTTTTAAATTTCTGTTATATTTGGAGAGAAGTAATCCCACGGAAAATGATACCACTACTAATAGGGAACATATTATCTTTCATGTGGGTATTTTTTTCATGTTTAAGGTTTCTTTGTTATTATCTCAGTAGCAAGACTCTCCACACAGTCTTAGGCAGAAAATCAAAATATGCCTTAAAGCAATAATCTTTTAATAAGTATCAAATGTCTTTCAGTGAGATAAAAGAATTCTGTAGCATGCTTATACACACGCACGCACGCACACGTGCTTCACCATTAATCTCATTTTGTACCTTTTCAACAATATTTCAGGGAATATTTTTTTTTAATTTTTTTTTTTAACCAAGACTAAACCCTCCTCACAAATTTGAGATAATTAAATTTCTAAATGCTAGTAAAAAATTGGAATTTTCTCTCCACTTGTTGGGAACTGTATGCTCAGAGAGGACTTTGGGAGATGGGAGCAGCTCCTATGGCCTCAGATGTTTCCATTGGCCAAAATCAGGGTGTAGCTCCAAATTTCTTCAAGACATCAGCTTGGAGAATTAAATCTTTTTGCATTTAATTTTCAAGAGTGCATGACGGAGTGTATTCACACAGACAGATTTCAGGTAGGTAAAGCTGAGGTCCTTCATGACATGAGGAGCCTGCATGACTCTACTAATGGATGCAAAGACAAAGGAATATTGCACACTCTTGGCTCTCATCTACCCTTCAACCGGTGTGTTGAGAGGACATCAACACTGACGTGTCTGACATCGAAATGCGGTGCATGCTTCTCAGCCCCACTGCTTATCCGTGACCGTGCCACGCAGAGGACAGTGCTCACTGGTGCTTTGTTCCCAGAGGCTCTCCTGCTCCTGGCCAGAAGCTGGGTCCAGCAGAAGGTAAGTGTGAAGGAGGGGAGGTGCTGCTCTGCAGAGCGCAGAGCTGCTCTGTTCTCCAGTGAATTAAATGGCACCCTGAGGAAGTGAAGTGGGGAAAAGTTGGGTTTTTCTGTAAAATAGTGCCTCTTGCACCTTTGTGTCAGTGACAAAAAAGCCACAAGCTGCCTACATGCCACAGGTTAGGTTGTCAAAGTTGTTCTCTTTCCTACTGCGCCGCCGTATGACAAGTACTCCTAATTGCTTCCCACTTTCACGCTTTTCTGTGCCTCGTGGCTAAGACATTCATCCACAGCCTTTATGCTTTGCCTCAGTTGTGTAGTCCTGTGGTTTCTGGTTTGTACAAACGTGAGCATCCCCTGTCTGTCTCCCCATCCCTCCATGCCTACAAAACACCACGCTGGCACCTGCCAGCTGCCTCAGAGACCCAGCTCTTCACGCCTTTCCCGACCGCTGCGCAGCACGTTGCCCCGTGTTCGCTACACCTGGTGCGTAAAGATGCGCGACGTCCCTCTCTTTGAAGAACCCAAAGCTTGCGTGCCACACTGACTCTGGAAATAGAAACGCTATCACCAGCCAATTAGAGCAAAATGCAGTGGAAGGAAACAGAAAATGAAACCAAATGTAGTTGGTCTCTTTTATGGAGATGGATCCAATTTTCATAGTCAGAACTCCCTTAATATATACAGTGGTGCTAATTTGAGTTGCGAACTCATGATTACTTTTTTAAGAAATCTACATATTAGTGTTGCAAGAAGGAGACTTTGAAAGCCTTTTAAGTATCTTTCTCATTAATTTACTTAATCCTCTGATCTTGACTTCTTTTAAGTTGTTTATTTTTAAAAGAAAGACAAAAGTGAGCGGGAAAGCTTTGTTACTAAAAGAAAGGTTTTTTAAAACTATATGTGATACAAAGTAATTAAGATAATGTAAACAGAGGTGTAAATGGTACACAAACACGTGGAGGCTGTGCTGGGAGACCTGTCTCCACCGGCTTTAAAGGGAAGCAGTGGACAGGGTAGCAGAGTGCAGGTAGCAGACCTCTACCTCAGCCATAGTAAAACTTTGCTTTCTACAGGTTTATTGTCTTTCTTTAACATTTCCAAATGCTCCAAGACACCAGGCTAATTTTTTTTTTGTTTTGGTAGCAGAGAAGGTGGATTCAAATTCTATATCTGATAGGAACTTCAACATTTTGAGATTACTGTTTTGTTATGAGGTGGTTTATGAACATTTTTCAAAGTGACCTGAGGTTTCAGATCCCTGCACTCCAGGGTGCTCAGCTGGTGATGTGTAAAGAGATTTCTTTTTCAGAAAGTGAGTTGCTTGGCCATCTCTGGGAATCAGGTTCCCTCCACGGTGCTCGGAACAGAAAAAAAAACCACCAGAGGCAGACAAAACCATTCTTTACCTTTAAAGATTTTATTCAGCTAACTGGGACAGGGCAGGCCTGAATTTTGGATGAAAGAAAACTTAGATGAGCAGGGAAGTTATTCCCCAAGGACGATATCCTCAGTGATACTATGAGCCAGCAACCCCCGTAGCTTTCAGCATCTCTCATGATCAGACTGGATGTCTTTTGCCTGAGGCTGAAAATCTCTTCCTCTCTAAAACCAAAGAGATGTTGGCTGTGAGTTATGATTAGTAATAGGGTCCATTTGTGGTGAGATGGGGGGAAGGGGAGATGATGGACCCAGAATCATAAGATTTTATGCACTCAGCTTATTTCCAAACAACCGCTGGGGACTGTCCTGGCCTGGGTAGTTCACTGCTTGAGGATAAACACCGAGGCAAAACCCAGGGGACAGCAAAGGGACAACAAACAAGCAAATTATGTTTAAGTACTCCACATTCTTTATAAGTGGCCCAATTGAAATATAGCAGGTTGAAGGATAAAACCAGGAGTTACACTGTCGGAAAGCCCACCTGGAAGAAAGATCAAGATCGCTCTGGTGAAGTGCTGTCAGGAAAACAAACCCAAACAAGGATATTGGCAAGCACAGAGTGGCAAGATAACCAAGGGCCTGCTCGGAGCATCGGCACCCAACTCCTCTCACCCGCGCAGTAAGAGCATGGCAGCACGGTGGTGCTGACAAGGGTGTCAGACTCTCATCCACGGTCAACTGTCACCAGTGTGCCTGGGTGAACTCCTGAGTGAAAATGTTCCAAATTTGGAGGCCCAGAGAAGGGGTAAGTTGTGTTTGGCCGGGCTCTAATTGCGTCCTTGCGCTACTATGCAATTAATTGCTGCCATGGTCTACTCGAGAGGAGGGAGCGTGCCAGCTCCATTCCTGGGCAGCCCCGGAGGCTGGAGGAGCTCTCGCTCCGGGGGGTGACCTGCTCAGATGGCTCTGCTGCCAGCCAAGCTGGCACTGCCTGTCTTCCCAGGGTGATGCTTTCCTCCTGTGGGGTGGTCCTCTTAGCAGGCTTTAAAAGTTTGAGAAATCACATGGAGAATGTAAGGCAGGGAGAACATAGATATTTTCACCAATTTCATGTATTTTAGGGAAGAGATGACTAGAGAAAAATGCGAGCATAGTTTTCCATTGCATTTTGTATGGATGCTTTCAACTCATAACTCAAAAGGAGGCAGTGTCTTGCAGAAAATACGTAATTCTGCCAAGCTACAGAGGGGAAAAGAAGCATAATTTTGCTCTCACTTTACAGATCACTGTAGTTGTGATGTCAAGAATAGCATAGTAATGTAACACAAGTTCCTGAATGAAAGGAAAAGCAGTGTTTAACCCCCAATTTGGGATGTGCTCCTCATTTCTAATGTGTCCCTCACTAAATCCTGTCCTGTAGGGGAGAGATAGACTCTATAACTGCAGTGTCTGGGATTGCCAGTGCTGGCCTCAGCTTCATCAGCTGATGTCATGGGGGCCTGGGGCACAAAGAATGGGTGCAGAAGGAGACAGAAGAGAAGTTCTTCATCAAGTAGCAAGTCAGTCCTTTGAAAACTTGTTGTGTTTAACCCTACATGTGGCACGGGCAAGAGCAGCACAGGGTGCTGGTGCAAGGAAGGGCAGTAAAGATCACCACTGGCCAGCCTGCAGGGAGGGAACTCTGCAACAGAGATTTTTTCTGGGCTGTCCTGGAGTCCCAGGTGTGTGCTGGCTCCTGGATTCCTGCAGGAGATTCTTTATTTCTGGTCATCCTCCCAGTCTCCTGAGCAACAGCTTTAGCACACAACAGTTTTTCCAAGCCATGCAAGTTGCAGACAGCCCTTGGCCAGCCCAGAGGAGCAGGCAGTCTCTGTTGGAGCACATCTGGATAAAAACTGGGGAAACAAGAGAGTAAGCTTGGTCTGGATGCCTGTGTTTCATCTGTAAACCCCACCAATGGCAGGTGGAGCTCAACGTGACTGAGTTTTGAAGCTCCTCTGTCTTGGCAGCTGGTGTCACTTTGTCCTGAAGGAAAGTCATCTATGAATCTCAGAATCACAGAATCATTTAGGTTGGAAAAAGATGTCTTTAAGATCATCAAGTCAACCCTAAAGAACCTGTTTGGTCTTACTCCAGTTGTTCATTGCTTCTTCTGACTAGCAGAGCCCACTTTAGGTTTGTGGAAAATGAGGTGGTACGGGCGGAGGACAAGCAGATGAGTGGGGGTCTGGTTCCAGGAAGTGTTTTTCACCTTCATGGTTTTTGGGTTTGGTTTTGTTTTATAATTATAGACATCTGCATAAACATGATTGGACACACAAACCCCAATGTCCCCTAGCTGCATTGGGTGGTAACAGCTGGCACACAATCTCCTCATGTGAACCTAAAAATACTTCTAGGTCAGGGCTCTGAAAGAAAAGAAACTTCTCAGCCAGGCTTGTCTTTTGTCAAGATGTAGAGGGAAAGATTTTCTTTATTCTAGTGGGTAAATTTCTGCACACAGAACATCACCACAGTGAAGTATCTTCATCACCATGACAGCCCAAGGCACCAAGAGTGTCCAGTTCAGCCTGTTGGGAAGCTGCAGGTGGCATTGAGTTTTCAGCAGGGGTTTATGTCACCTGGAATGAGTAAACTGAGTCCTGCTAATTGAGCAGCTCCACAAATTATCACCCACATCCTGCCCAAGACCCTTGCTATGACTTGGCAAAGTGAACACAGGTTTGAAATGATGAGAAGATGTGTCTTTGGCCTGTTTTAGCTTTTTCCTTTGGGGACCTTTCTGTTAGCCATTTTTCCTGCTGCATTTTCTCCCAGTTCAATAAACGAGCCAGGCACATGTTTAGATTTCATCCATTCATCCATCCAAGTCCCTTCCACAGATGATGAATAGCCAGGGCTGGCCTGCTGTTCTGCCTCGTCGCCCCTTTTGGAGCACAACCTTTGCAAGGGATTTGAGGTGGGGTGGAGTCTGGTTTGTCAGGGAGGTGATTGCCTTAAGTTTTGCTTTATGGAAAAAAAAATAGAGGAGAATGAGAAGAGACTGGATGTTAACCCCCCCCCCCTGCTCACCCCACCCACTTCTGGAGGGCTTTGCACCTCCTTACAAATCGCATGTGACTCAACCCCAGCAAACTCCAGAAGCTGGAGTCCTTCAATCGATGCGATCCTTCCCTTTTTGTACCTTCTCCAGAAGACACACACACATCCCAGCTGGGATGGTGTGTCCAAAAAGGCTGAGCTGGGCATCTCTCCAGAGGCAAGGCCAAGTTACGCTTTAGGGACAGAAGGCAATAAAGGCTAAATGGTGTTTACCTTATGTTTCTCATTCAGAGCCTGCCTTAAATCATTTGTAACAGGGGTGGGGGGTAGTGGGGGGAGCAGGGGGATGATATTCGGATGTGTGCAGCCCGAATGCCAAGAAGTGCTTTTGCCTTCCCTGGAGATGAGCTCTGTGCAGCCCTGAAGGGTGTGATATTTTATTTGGTAATGTGAACGCAAGGAGCAGAAGCAACCAGCACAGCAATCGCATTAGATCAGAGGGTTTGGACTTCGCTGTGGTCCCACACCCAAGTCAGGCACAGAAATACATGAGCATACATTTGCAGATGTGCACGTGTGTGTGCTTGCAAAGAATATTTTCACTGAAAAAAAAAATTGAAGAGGAATTGCTGTTTGTGTCAAATGACACAAAAAAAAGGAAAGCAGCGGGACCACAGAACCAGACTTTTCTTGTGTGAGAGCTCCCGTTTGGACTCTCTCTGATTGCAGTGGTGAAATGAAAGTAGATGTCCCACTCCCAAGCAGGACACTGAAGTACACCTCTGAGATAAAGAAGTGTTCAAAAGTAACCCACAGGCTGAGACCCAAACTATATTACTTTGCACAACTGGACTTGCCAGTGTTGCCCTGACCCTGGTTCTGAGGCAGCTTTTGTGTACAGGTCCTCGTGTGTTCATGAGCATAAACAGGTGACACCTTCGCTACCTGAACTGATGTATTTAAAGGCTAATGCATAGATCCCAGCAACAAATTTAGCATAAAAGCAAAGTGAAATCACCTTCAGGAACTTGCTAGTTTGACCATTTAGGAGCCTGAATGGGTATTGATTTGAGGCGAATATTCTAAAGTTTGCATTACCCTTTGAAAAGTGCTAATGTAGTTCTTGTCACTTTAAATTAACTTTAGATAAGAGGGACTGACAGAAACATGAAGATGTGTGAACTATATTTGACTGATATTCTGTCAAATATTGCATGGGGTTATGATCCACAACTTTTCCCATCTGCTGCTCAAACCTGAATCCTTGAATGCACAATGGATTAATTACCATATTTTGTTCTGATTTCACTTAGTAGTATAAAAGACTGTGAATGTTAAATGTACCCTTACCTGCCTTCTTTTTCTAAGGGTAAGGTATATGAGGAGGGGAGGGGGATCCTCTTTAGCAATTTTCCACACCCACATGTAATGACTTGTTAAGTGCACCTCTTCTCAAATAATTAGATTCCCAGAAGTTAACCAGAGTAACACAGCATTCAGAATTTCATTCACCCAGTTCCTTGCAAGAGATCCTTTTCCCTCTCAACAGCAATAGCAGTGAACACTGATGTAGCATGTTCCAACCACCGCACTTCACAAGCAGCCGTATAATTACGTGAGGTTTTGCCTTTTGGTATCATTGCAGAAGGATGTGGTGTGGAGCAGCAGAGGTCAACACTTCCCACTGATGTTATGTTTCCTGGAAGGCCTGACATTGATTCTCCCATACCACCTGCCCATCCCAGAAATTCAGACTGACACTTGGAAAACTAGCCTGCCCCGTTCTGCAGCTGGACACCCAGAAAGCTGGGTGTCTTAAATTAAAGGCCCTTTGAAAACAGGGGCAGTATTAACTTTCCAATATCCCCTGGTGTTTCAGTGAAAATACTCAGAAGCCCTTAGTAAAGACTCCTTTTTCTTCTCACCTCCTTTTCTCCCAATTCTATCTGGATGAGCTGAGTTATCTTGACTTCAACCTGAAGGAAATAATGTCTGCTTTAGTTGATGTACTAGAGAATAGACAGTCCCTTCACTTTGCAGTATCCTTAACCTATACATCTCTAGAGTAATTTTTTTCTTTAAGAGGACACTGCACACTGTGGTGACACTCTGGGTTACAGTATGACACCACACTGCTTAGAAAACGTTTCTATGTGTGTCTTATTGACTTTCATGTTTCTGTGTCAGTGAGAGAGTGTGGTTATCCAGAAATAAGCAAGTTTGATGATGGTGTGAAAAGAAGATGGAACATATGAGGTTAGACAGACTGGTGAGATGGAGTATCAAACCCATCTCTTATTAGAGTGAAGTACCTTCTGGAAGAACTTAATAATAATACACTTGGGAGTAACTCTGCACCCAGTTCTGTCTTTTATATATTTTGTCAGGTTTTGGAGAGTTAAGAATAACATTGCCTTTCTCCAGTACTGGAATATTACATAGATTCTCTCAGACATCCATAGCCATTCCTCTGTACAGTATTTTTTTTACTTTTTTTATGTCATTATTCTTTCTTCAGTCCTGTTCTTATGAAATCTCCTAAGCCTTGATTTGAGGATTCTGTGCTCCTAATTTCTTTCTGTGATTACCAAAAGTGGGGCAAGGCAAGAGAAAGTCCTACATAGGAAATCCATCTGCTACAAAGGTGCAAGTTTCTCCTTCATATCTAGTTGTCTTTCATTCTGAGGGGGTGAAGAGGAGGGAGAAGATATTATGAGTCCAAGGAAGGAAAGAAATGGGACTTGAGATACTCATGGAATATATTGATAAAGTCTTGTTCTTTGGCTAGAAGTTAGTCCTCAGACTGTGTGCAGACTCCTCTTGCAATAGCAACCAAGTGAATGTCCACCAGTAGGCACAAGCATGTAGCTGGCTTCTACGGGACAGCTAAAGGGGTCAATAACTTCTCACACTTTACTAAGAAGCACTCAGATGGTACCATCCAGCACCAGCAAGTGTTCAGGTGGGATTTTGGAAGACACTCATCATTAAACTCACTCTGCTTCTGTTAAGTGACTCTCACTGAAAGCTGATGCCTTAAACTCTTATATCGGGAGGTCAAAGGAGAAGCCTTCCGTTTTAGTGCCGCTTTTCATCTTCATCCAACTAGCATCTCTCCCAGTTTAATAATCTTTGTTCTGAGTGGTGTAAGGTCATTAGCAAAACCTTAATGGGGACAAGGGTTGCAGCATTGGACCTCTATTTAGGGAATCTATTCCGAAAGGAAAAGTTATGTTTCTTTAGACCATCTTGCAAGTGACATAAAGATTAATGATGGATAGACAAATGCCCTTGCTCCAAAGTCAGCAAAAAATAGAAGGTTCTGTTTAAACTTTTCAGAATGAATTACAGTCAGGTGCTGACTATCAAGAAGAGAACTGAAATCTGAGTTGAAAAGTCTGAAATAATTCGCTGGGTCTTCCCCCAAATCTGTCACTCTTTTCTATGGATATGAATATTAAGGGGTAACAGAATCCATAAATCCACACATCCTGAGCTTGTGAGGCAAGGTGCAGAGTCAAAAAAAGATCACTTAGGATCTGCAAAGATGGATATTTAGACAATACCGGTATTTCAACCTAATTAATGGATGTAGAAGGGGAAAAATATTTGGATTTTTATGCCCTTTTCAGAGAGAAATTTACCTCTTAGAGCTGGCACAGAGTAGAAGAAAGATCTCTCTGCAAACATCTTTATGCCTATGATGAAGGCTAATTACTGGAAATTACAAACATAGATTTTTTTATTTTAACATGGTGATTTGGCTCCCTTTGAATTGTTTAGGCAAGATAATTTAATGTTGTATTCAGGTGTTGTCTTGCAAAACTGTAGATTATGTATATGTGGGTACTACAGATGTGCTTACCATGTCAAAGAGGTCAGTACATCTTCAGAAATGTTTAGTGGGGCAAATCAGAGGAAGGTAAGGATGAAAACCAAGAAATGATCTATTATTGCTGCTTATTTTTGAAGCAAACCATTGGAGCACTGTACACCATCTCCCTACCGTGCTCCAGAATATGTTCTACAGGCTCAGTGATTTTTTTTAACCTTAGTTTTAACTAATTTTATAGTATATTTAAATGTACAAGGCCCTAGGGTTATTCAGAATATACACTGCCAGCAAGTTTCAAGTGACTGTGCCTTTTCTTTAAGGTGAAGTTAAAATGTGTTTCCCTCTCTGCCAAGAGATATGGTCAAGTGCTGTACTGCTTGGAAAATTCATTTGTAGCTGCCCTTATGTTGTAAAATATTTTGTTAGTGTCACATTTTCAAATGAACAATCATTTTCTTAAAAAAACCCAAAACAAACCCAAACAAGTCAGTGTTGTTGAATTCCATTTTCAAAGTACAAGAAACAAAAGATTACATTCAGTTTAGTAAACTCGGGCAGCAACCGATGACCCAGCCTGCCCCAGACCACGCATGCAAGTTTATACACAGAGAGCAAAACCAATAAATGCTCCCATAAATTTTGGAGAGAATTCTGAATATTTCTTCCCTTCCCTTTCCCTCTTGCCTCACAAAAGCAGTGTGCATCCTGACAAAAGAGAAACCACGGAATGTGCAGAATGTCAACAAGATCCTGGGGTCTGATTCCCACTAGTTTTACTGGGCTCAGAGTTGGGTACTCGCTGCCCAGAGGACTAGACAATAGGTTCATTCCTTCTCCCAAAGAAGCACAAAATGAGGCATTTCCTCTGTATGTTCCCCTGGCCCACAGCAGGACACACAAAACATTTAGAGTACGTGCAATACTCGCTGCTCACCCGCAGTGATACTCACGCTGAATCACTGTGCGCTGGCTACTCGCACTGCGTGGTCACTTTAACGTCACAGTCATATGAACGTTCATCAAACTGGTTGATCACAGGTGGGCTTTGCATTGGAAACATGTGAAAACATGTGTTTCCCATGTTGTTCTTTATATGAAGACTTGTGTCCAACAGCCTAATTATTTTTGTTTAAGTATTACATCATTCTTGCTAGTACAAGCAAAGTGCCAGCACCTGCTCTTTACTGGGATCTGTAATGTTTTTTCTGTCCTCACCTATCTTCTAAAATGAAGGGAGACCATCTTCACCCTGAAGGAATTTTCTGCATGGTCTCCATCTGTACTGCAATAGAGGAGACATGATCCAATGTAATCCTCAGTCCTTTGGCTATTGAGGTTGACTGTGTTAACTCACACTGCTGTGCTTGCAGCATCCATCATAAGTCCCCTAAAGATGTCCAAGAAGGAATTGTTGCACTTATGCAACTACACATTTGTTATACCTTTCAACAGGCTTGCTCCAGATGAGCTCACAGTCCCTTCTCTCTAAAAAAAAATCGATGAAGTTAGGAATAATTATTTTTGTCAACATCTTGTAGAGGGAGAAATAGAAATAGATATAAACCAAAATGCTTCCCATTAGATGTTTTCCTCATTCTCTGCAGCCACGTTGTTATTTGGAAGCTCTCTTATATGATGTCAGAAGATGAGGAGGAGTTTGTGACCTTATTCATGCAACACCTGGCTCAGACTTGTGAGGTAGAGAAGAACTGTTGAGTAACAAGCAGCTTGCGTGAAGGGCTGTAGTGGGAAACTGAATAACTTGTAGAAAGACCCACCCAGCCCCTCAGTTTCCATTCTTCCTTTTCTGAATAGCACTGTATCTACCATCATACTGCTCTTCTCCCTGCAATTACTCTGCAGTGTGCACCAGGCTCCCTCCTATTCCAACCCTCCTTGCCTTGTCCCGTGCCCTGCCCCTGTTCCCAGCAGCTCTGGCATACATCCTGGTAACTTGTTTGACACTGAGCTGTTTGCACTCGTGTCTTCCTTCAGTTTTTCCATCACATTCCAGATCATGAAAAAATGAGTTGGCCGTCTACCAAGAAGATAATTTCTCATCAGCTGTCAGATTTCTCCCTTTGCTGGATGACCACTGCAAACTCAACTGCACTGAGGCCACTGTCCATCCTGGTGACAGTCTAACTCTTTCCACAAATTTCCACATTTCTCTGCAGGTATCTCCCGACTCTGAACTGTAAACCCTTTATTGTTATTCTCCATTTGTGCGGAGCCTTTCACTGTGGGCTCCTAGTCCATGACTCCTGGAGGATATGTCAATGCACTCAAGTAATAGGGAACATGAATACTGCAACCAAGCCAAAGCTCTTGGAAATCTTTGCGAGTCAGGGTGTTCAGAATCTGAACCCAGCTCCAGCCACAAATTTTGCAATTGGCCTGCAACTCTGCAAAAGCTTTGTGTAAAACTCATATTGGAACATCCTTGAAATTAAGGGGTGGTGTTGGAATCTGCATCCAAATTTCACAGCTGTAGGTCACCTCTCAAACACGGATAGTTGGAAGACGGTGAGGACTGTGCTGTAAGCAGCTACATCGGCGATGAGATATTGCCGCTGTTTTTTGCCGTCTATGTTTTTGAAATGCTTGCTACAAGGACAGCTGTGAGGCAGATGCCGTTCTGAGTTCAGATGTGGAATGTTACAGGGTCACTCTGCTTACCTTATCATAAAAGAGCACGCGTTCTGTGCTCTTCATGTACTGGAAAACAAATCCATGACAAATACTGTATTGTGTGCAAGCGCTGGGGGTGGGGGAGAAGAAGGGAAGGGTATCTCGTCCTTAGGGGCTGCTGGTGCTAGGCACCACAAAAGAAAGCCCTGTTTGTCTTAGAGATACAGGCCCTGGAGTGAGGCACCTGCAGCAGCTTAAGGATGGCACCGTGGTTGAGTGCACGGGGGGCTGAGCTTTCTTGTCTGCCACGCAGAGGCAGGAGGAGTGGTGGAGCTGGACTGTTGTGGCAGGGGAACCCAGGGGTAGCACAGCCTGATGACATGGGTTGAGGAGTTCTCAGGTGCTTTTACAGGCTTTCTGCAAGAGGCAGAATATAATAAGGCCCTCGAGTTTGGTCTGTATTGCTACGCACATGGATAAAAAGGACATATCTTGAACTGGTGATGGGGGATAGGTGCATTGATACTGGTGGGGTCAGCTGGGAAAAGTAGGGTTTGTTTCTGGAAACTGGATCTTGAGTAAAGAGGGAGTAGAAGGTGCTCAGAGATGAGTAAAGACCATTGGTGAGGAGATGATGTTTGGGGTGCATGATGGGGGACAAAATTATAATAAGCAGGTGAGTTTGAACCATAATGAGTCATGGCAGGAGGTGACAGAACCAGGGAATGGTGAAGATTCCTGAACAAGGCAATCTGGGCTGGAAGGAGGGAGCTCGTGCGTGGCTGGGGGATGCTAGCAGGGCAGCTGGGCTGACGGAGTCTCTGTGGCTGCCTCACAGGGGCGCACGTGGTGGTACAGATGGCATGGTGAGGAAAGGCTGCTTGCAGGGCCAAGGTTAGGTCAGAGAGAAGGGGAGGGAGGAAAAAAAAAACAAAACACAAAAAACCCCAAACCAAACAAACAACAAAAACAAAAAAGAAGGGTGAAAAAGCCAGAAAGGAGAACTGCAGATAATTTTTCTCTCTGCCACATCACGAATAAGCTTTCAAACCTGAAGAAAACCTTTATATTTTACTTCCCTGTGACTTTCTTTCCAGTGTCCCTGCATCTTGGAAAATTGGGTTGAACTATGTAAGGGAGAATAAGAGAGAGAGGATGGAAGAAGTCTTACAGCACTGGAACCGCACCAACTTGTCTGGGCAGATGTTACTACTGATTATGTATGCTATATTCATGCATGCTATATTTCCCATGTCAGCTGCATGATCTGGAGCCTGGAGTTGCAGACAAAGGTTTTGGGCTGTGTTCCTTCAACTTATTGGCCTGTGGAGTTTGTTACAGGAACAGCTACACATTCCAAGGCACATGATAGAGGAGAAACAGCAGAAATGGACGCTCATACTGCTTGCTGTCTGCCTAACATATCTGCCTACCCTTTGTACTTATATAGTTTCCTTCATGTTATGGTCTCTGCACCTGTATAAGTTGAACATACTTGGCACAGGCATGGGTATGGAAACACTGCCCACCACCAGATTCCTGCACATGTTTGCCAAGACAAATATGGGGTCGTATCCTGCTACTATCCAATGCACAGAACTCCTCTTAGGAGGCCATGAGAGTTCTGCATTTTAAAAAAATCAATGGGATGATTTGACCCCTTTCAGACGGAGCAGTCTGTGGTATAAATTGCACTACCTTTGTTGTGCACGGAATATAAACCCCATGTTTTCCCCCCCAACTATCCCTTTTTTGCTCCCATACCCTTTGGAATGTGCTTTTTCACCCCCACTGTATCCAACTAGCATCACGAGGTGGTTTTCAACAAAGGCACAGCAAAACTATCCAGCCTGGCTGGCTTTTTAAACAGACTTATAAATATTATTGCTGATTATTTGCATGTGAGCTCTCCACATGGTATATTTTAAACTATATTAGAAAAATTCATAAATAAAGGTGTCATTAAACATGTGGGGATACCATCATTATACCTACAGGTTAAAATCACTGTCTGAAATCACCTCAGAGGGATGTGGACTGAAAGAAACTGCTAGTTTGGCCGGTGGTTTAGAGGTTGTTCTATTGCTGAGCTACTAAATAAATCCCCTTTTGCCCTGCACTGCCTTCAGCAAGCCCTTAGCCTTCCCCACTCTGTCTTCCCCACACCGTTTCTCTATTTTCCCTCATAATCTCAGCCCTGATTCTCTTTTTCCCATTCTTCTGAATGTTGAAGTCATGACCTTTGTGGTTTATAGGCCACAAGAGACTGAGCTAAATGTGTTAGCACAGAGTCAAAACAAGTAATAGCTGGCCAATTAAATTAATAATCCATATTGTTACAATGTTTAACCACGGCTGTTTCCTCAGTGGTCTGTTTAAATCACAGCCAAGTCCTGACCTATTAAAATGAATAACTGGAATTATGAGAAACTCCATTTAATAAACACAGCAAGGAACGCAACACAATCGGTATGAAATATTTATTACCACTTTAAGCAGCAGCTAGTTGAGATTTAAGATTGGATTAATGAAGGGGTTTTAATTTCTGGCTAAGAGTAGAAAGCTTAAACCTGGAACATTTCCTCAATTTCCTGGTATGGCTTTGCAATGGGCGAGATCCGAGATGGGAGCACACGATTCGATTCATGCTTTCCCCTTGCAGAGCTCTCTCCAGACACGTTTGATGCAGGAGGAGATCAAAGCAAGCAGGCTCCAGACAAGTGGCTCAAGTGGCTTGAAAAAACTCAGGGGAATAAGGGCTGGAGCACTAGACATGAGCCTTTGGATTTTAAAATGAGCACTCCTGCCAACCGCCATCCTATGGAGAGCAATGTTAATGGAAGGCTGGTACATTCCCAGTGACAACGGCTCGTGTGCATGCATTTTTTTGCAGTATGTCTCAGGGCTAGAGGAGAGGGAGAGAAAAAATCTCTTCTCTCTGAAATTTGTCAGACAAAATCTCAAGCTGGGAGCAAACCCTTATTGTTTCAATTGGTCCAAGTGTTGTTATTCTTAAGTGCAGAACCACCAAGGTTTTGCTGGTTTTATTCATGCTGCATGTTCATCTTCAGAGTTTCTCCACTCAACACAAAAGCAACTGTTCTTCGATAGAAATTCAAACGTCGCCAGGGTGGAAAAATAATCTACCATGCCCAAGCACAAACAGGGATATTATTTTTCTTTTTTTTTTTTCCTACTCCTTCTGATGTAGTAATGCTGAGCAGGTTAACAACATGCAAATCCTGGCATGATGGAGCTGTTTAGAGGTACCATGTCAAGGGGACGTGTAATAATTGCTCCAGGCTACACAGACACCTGGAGCATCACCTCTGCAACATGGATCCTTCCCGTCATTTCCACCATAATGGTTCCATACCACAAATTGTCATGATCCATCAGAAAGGCTCTGATGCATTAAACCACTGCCCTAATTTGAGTAAATACGGGCTGCTGCCATTGCCTCCAAGGATCTCATTTTCAGCATGTACTGTGATGATATCAAGAATCAGACACATTTTCTCCTCCCCTCCCTTTTTTGATTCTTAATGAGTAGCCCCAGCCTGAGAGCCAGAGCGGCAGAAGGATTTTGCACAGCTATGGGCAGCAAGGCCGCAGAGGAAGCAGACTCGTCCGTGCTCTTCCTGTAACACATCTGCCTGCAGCTGGCAGGACCCATGTCTGTGGGAAATACAGTTTGACACCCATTCCATCCTGTGGATAAGATTGGCCAGCAAAACCCCTCGCTCTTATGCTGGCAGCCTCAGCTATGACCCTGCTTGTGCAAACAGCTTGTTCCGTCACCCAAGGTGGTAGACAGCACTTCATTATGTTCTCAGCACATGTTTGTCCCATACATCGGACCACTCAGCTGAGGGATTTCTCCTGGATGTTGTTTCCCAGTTCAAGCCAGCTGAAGATGTCTGCAGTGCAACATTGGACTTCAGAAACTAAGCAAAGTCTGAGCATGGGGCTCGCTCAGCCTCCGCAACGCATGGCAGCCAAGAGGAACAGCTAGCAGATGATGCCTTGGTGGTCACTAGAGATACACTGACAAAGGCAGGATTGAACCCCAGATTTCTGGGATGGTCAGATTTCTGTTGGAAAACATGTTCTCATGAATTCATTAACTGGGGATGTTCCCAGTACTTTAAATTAAAAATGAACTGGATCTTTGTTTTTTTAGCTGGCTTCTAGTGTTGTAAATGTCTTCACTTCTCTGCATTGTTATTGAAAATGCTTCTGTTTCCCCACGATTTTTTGTGTAAGAACATCTCTAGAATGGTAAGACATTAAATCCCGATTTTGTGGGCCTAAGGGAATGAGTTCCCTCCTTCGTGAGAAAATTACACCTCGGGCACTTCCCTGCTGTCCTTTTGTAAACATCCTTGTGCACGTGAGTGCGACCCTGCTCCCGTACAGGATATGCAGTGGTGTCTCCAAAAATACCTATCAAGTTATTTATTTCCTGAACCGTATGCAAAAACCAGTGTGGATGGATGTGACGTGGCTCATCTAGGCCTTCAGCGTCCCGGGCTTGTGCCTGGTGCGACGGGGACCAGCCCTGCCATCAGAAGTGAACTTTGGCTCAGGAAGTTGCTCCACAGCGCATCTGGGCCAGCTGCCTGTCGCAGAGGGAAACCACTGCAAGCTTTTAGCCGGAGGCTGGCATGGGCGAGCCCTGCTGCCCTGATAGCCCAGGGGCTCGGCTTGCGGGAATCCCAGGAAAGTCTGCCAGCCATTATGCCTTCCAGGATCAGGAAGTAAAATTACAGTTCTTTGTGTTATCTCTCTGCACTTCTATTGGTTTGTTCTGTTTTCCTTTCTGAGCCTTTAGGCTCCATTTTACATTGTTGTCTCTTGCTGTTTTTTCTATGGTTTCCTTCAAGGCTCCCTCCAGAAAGAAGAAGGGCACAACCATCTGAGAGGCTGAAACAGAACATTTCTTTGACATCACATCCCCTCATCTAATTTTCCATCTTTCCTTCCTCTTGTAGTAAACCTAGATCCCCAGAAAGCCCTTTATGTTGCTTATGTACCCACTACGTACATTGTAATCTGGGTTTATGTACCTGCTTTCAGCTGCAGCTCATCCTCCCCAGGCAGGTCATCAGCTCTCCCGGCATTCTCCCACCTGCACGTCTCAGCCTAAGTCCTCTCTCCTCAGCTTCAGACTAAATAGGGTGTGGCAAATTGAGAGGTTTTAATGTTATGACCTTGTTTGGTGGCTGTCCCAGCTGGCATGGGTACTGGGAGGCTCCCAGGAGCATATGAGGTGCCGTGGGTGTTTGCCCTATACCCCATGGGTGTAGCCAAATGGTCCCTGTTACCCCTCACCAGTATGGTGAACATCCCAGGCAGATGAAGGGACTTTCCCAAGTGTTTGCACCGGACACAGCAGCCTGAGACCTCCCTCATCCCAGAGCCTCTTCCAAAATCCTGCAAACCATGATCTCTCCCAGAATGTCTGAAAATTGCAGATCTCTGGGGAATGGGCAGATTATATATAGGGCAGATTGACTGGAAGCCATAAATCAACATTTTTCTTTAGGCTTTTAGCAGAATTACCATGAGGAATGAGAATCTACTGGGCTACTTTGCAGGGAAATACATGTGTGAATTTTCCCTGAGCAAAACCCCTGTCTAAGCTAGGGCAGTTTTCCTCAGTTTCGCTTTGCTGCTCACAATAACTACTCCAACTACAGCCTCAGTTCTCTGCAGCACCACCAGCACCCATGCAGAAGCTACCGGTGCCCTAAGCACAATATTTGACAAGTATCCCAGCAAAGATTGAGGGACACAATGCTTAAAAATCTCTGTGGTGGCTGGAATGAGGTCTACTAACACTGGCCAGGCCACAGTAGATGAGCTGGTGTCAGCAGCAGGCAGGGTGCCCTGCAAATTTGCTCTGGAGCAAGGACAGAGCCTGGGAGCTCTCTGCGGGGACACACTGACAGTGGGCAAGTCGACCTGGGGAAGAGCTGCTCTGAAGTTTAATGAAGACAATGATTAGGCTTCTGTGGTGATCAGTGATCATTGGCAGCAAGGCCCAAGCAGGTCTTATGCTTGAATGTCAAACATTTTTCTAAGGTGACAGAAAAATCACCTTGCTGTGGCAGTGGTGCAGCTCTGCAATCTGGTATGGTGCCATGCAGCATCCTGATAGAGGCATGTGGCAGCCCGAGTTTATTCTGTTCCTGCTTCTCCCTATCTTTCTTCAGTGATTTTTCCTCCCCTTTAGTGTGAAATTTCTAAGAAAGCAGAGTTTGGCCAGTTTGATTGGGATGTGAAATGTTTCAAAGCCCTCACTAGCAGCTCACTGTGCTCATTTGTTTTTTTTTTTTTTTTTGCAAATGAGCTTAATGGAAACATAAAACACAGGTCAGAGAGAAAAAAAAAAAAAAACGAAAAAAGAAACCCTGTAAAAAGTAGTGAAGAAAATAAAACTGACCCACTTAATTTAAATACAAATATAAATATTGTTATTTAATTCCACTGTTCTCTTTTGGAGTGTGGTAACGTAGATGTTGTTATTTTTAAAAGGAAGTAATACAACATCCCATTTAATTTCCTCTGAAACAAGACAATCTGGCTTACCAAATATAGCCTGACAAAGAAAAAATAGGAATTTCCTGATCAAAGATCCAAGAGTACAGTGCTCCACCTTAAATCCCTCCCACCTATTAGGCCCCCCTTTAGACAAGACAGAGAAACAAATTTCTCACACATCAATGATGCCTCCATAATCAATTTCAAATAGCCCCTTGCATAGGGATGCAAATCTTAGCTTTCTCTTAATAAAGCATTTTAGAAGATGGATGTACTGATCTGATATTATTAAACGGAAAGTGGTCTCTTTTTAATCTAGAGATGCAGGGGCGTTAGTAACAGAGTGAATCAAAGGCCTGGTCTCTTTCTCTTCCTAATTATCAATAGTGTTTTATAATCTTATTAATATTGATACACAGTATACTGAAGATCTGTTAACGTATAATGTATGTGGAGGATAATTAACGAGATCCGAGTCAGATCAATCGCCTATTTGACAGCAAACGGTGTGTGGCTTATAAATTATACATATACTAGGTATGGCTAGAAATGTTTAAAGTTTCAGTCCAATCCTTCCAGTACAGCACTGGGAAAACTGATGAACTTAAAGGCACAGTCCCTTGCCTGTTAGGTTTATACTGTACACTCAGAGGAATAACTCTTATTTAAAAATCAAAGAGTTCCATTAACTGCCAAGATCTCAAAGCAGCACAGAAAACACACCTTCTCCTTGTGAAGTGCAGCTAAACAAAAGGCAAAATCTTGTAAGAAAAAGGATGATTAATAAAAGTGAGGTAATTTTCCTTTTGATTTCTGAGAGGAGGTAGCATGCAGGATGTTCCAAATGACAGAAATGATCCCACATCTTCACACTGGCCTTTAACAAGGTTAGACTTGCTAGTGCAGTAAATACAATTAATAATCCCAATTAATATTGCATGTTTTGGTAGGTTTGAGAGCATGAAAGCTTTCCACAGATTACTCTTCACTCCCCAAAGCAGACGCGGCGTGATGAGACGAAGGGATGGAAATGTGGAAATAAAACTTTCCTTTTTTGTTCTTGCACAGCTCCTGATAAGCAAGGGGCTGAGATGAAAGGAGATGTCAGGTTTAACAAAAATAACATATTATTATTATTAATAATTTACCTCAGGGGTATGACCCAGTGCAATGATGACTGCTCAAGGCTGTGAAACTTCACCAATGTTGTGAAAATGGTTCCGACTTTCTCAGCTTTTCTACTATAGACCTTAGGGCAGGTTCAGCCATGGTGTGAGGAGATGCAATTCCCAAGGTGGAGAGACTGCATCAGCCCTTTGTGTTTCACACTGGAAGGCTTGTATCAGATTAACTAGGTAGAAAATCAGCTTCCTCTGGACTCAAACTTCTGCTGATGTCAGTGGGAGTGTTGCTTCAGGGAAAATAAAGACAGTGCCATGTTAGATCACGCCTGAGATTCGATGTACTTGATCCAGTGCCCTCTCTGACAGGAATCAGCACCCAATGCTGTAAAAACCCAAACTAGGGCTGCACTCAGTCATGGTGCAGAGAAATTCCCCCATAGCACGGTCCAGACAATGCTTATCACTGAACAACGCGGAAAGGACAGAGCTGTTGACTTCAGACTTCTTGGTTGCTCTCAGCAACACATGCCTCGCAAACCTGCCTCACAAGAAAGTTTTCAGTAGGTATCTTTGAGTCAGATTCTACCAAGATCTTGCTTTGCTCCTAAAAGCAAAAAGTTTATCCACAATGACACACTTGATAGTGGGTTTTGGTTTTTTTTTCTTTTCCTTTCCTGTTTTCCCCTATGAGCCACTATATAGGCTGTATATCTATACAAAACCCCATCTCTTTTTTTTTTAAATAAGCCAAATGCCCTTAGTGGCAACCATGACAACATGACAAGCCCCAAAATTCTCCCTGTACACAGCCTTTTTTGAAGCTGGAGACTCAAATCCACCCAACTTACCCCTGGAAATCCAATGATCCTCAACAGCATTACCCAAAAACCAGTTTGCACAAGCTGTTTGTAATTAAGTCTTTAGCATATGACTGACTCTCTGTGAGCTTCTGCTTGTTGCAACAGATGGACAGACAGGAGCCCCAAGCTGGCTATGGGTAGCTATACCTGGATACCGCAGAAGAATCACCCGATGAAGGCTCTCAGGATTAGCAAAGCTCTTCTTGAGTCATCTTTTGTACAGCCCTCCTAGGGCTGTCTCCATCAAAGTGGCCGGCCTGTCTGTGGTGTGGCAAGTAAAAGATTTGCCTTGTTAAGGTAAGTGGGGGAAAATTGTTCTGCACTTTGCCAGGTGAAGTGTTAAATACAGGATCCAGCACAGGGAAGGACAGGAAAGGCTTGCTAGATTACAAAGGCCATTATTTTATGGCTTGCCTTCCCGTGAGCCAAGGTATAAAGTAAATTATTTAAATTATAATATTATGCCCTTTCCCCTGAGAGGTTCATAGGGCTACAGAGCATGAATGGGTGAATGCTCACAGCCTCCAGATGAGGCAGCCACGGCACACGGGAGCTTGTGCTCAGTGTGGCCATAACCTCAGAAAAATGGACTTCAAGCTGAAAGCAGCAACAGTTTTGATACAAGTGAATTCCTCATAGTCTCTCAAGATGAGTCAGTAGATAAATCAGGTAAAACTGCTCTGGTCTCCTGACTCTCCAACACCGTGTTTGAACCATTAGACTCATGCTTCCTTTTGTCCATTAGTGGCTTCATTTCTGTCTCATAGCATTAATTCAGGTTATGCTGCTTGCAGTGCTCCATATAAATGAGTTTAAGACCACACAGGTTCACAGGAATCGGTGCGGTCAGGAAATGCTATTCTCTCTCTCTCACACCTTCCCATAAAGGATCCACTGGAAGATTTTTAATTGTGTCCTGTTCCCTTGATCAAGGGGTGGTCAAGGCCTGGACAGAGTCTGCCCTTACCTGTCCACTCAGCCTACTTCCCTGTGATGCTCTCCAAGTTTTCAACTTACCTTTTTCATGACACAGTTTAGATTTGGTTAACTATATTGAAATAATGTAAAAAATATTCTTAACTGTAGGTCAAAACTACCCCTCCAGCTAAGTGCTCTAATCATGGGTCTTTGCTAAATCTTTTTGAGTAGAAAGCTGAGATCAGAAGTCTCCTCTCCATCCCCCTTTTTCCTCTGACAGGGATATGCATCAACAAGTGCTGTGACCATATTGCATTATCCTCTACAATTTCCAAGTGAAAAAAAAAAAAGAAAAAATAGGAAAAAAATTTAAAATAGTTATTTTTTCAAACCTTTTCCTTGAAGGAAAGACTAAAGTATCCTATTTGGATATTCGCTGACTAATGCCAGTCCAGGAACCCATCCTGAAGCACCATTCTGTAACACAAAACACAATGAATGAACATTCAAGATAGCAGGAAAGCTGAGGTACAAATCAGCTACAGGAAGAAACAAATTAACAGTAGGAAGGAAGCAGCAAGTTCAGATAGTGAGGAGCTGCCGGTTTGCAATGCCTGGAATGAAGACATCCCCCTCCTCCCCAAAGCAAGCTCCAGCATGTCCATGGGTTAGGCTGCTCTCCTGCTGAAAGACTGTGAGATATTTATGGCCCAGCCAGCATCAGCCTGAGGCCATGCAAACAGAGCTATTGGATCATATTTTGGAGAACTAATTTCACAACTCTGGGTTGTTGGGGTTTTTTTCATGCAAAATTGAGGATGCATATGTATTTTATAGTGCTTTTGTCTACACCGTTTGCCCTGGAGCACGGAGGCTTGGGTTCCACAGCTGAGTGAGGACAGCTGAGCAGCGAGCATCCTTGTGCCTTCCCAGTCTGGGAAACCGGCCCCATGGGCAAGAACCTTGATAGGTCAAAAATGGAGGTGATGAAGGTAGACTCTGCTCCGCAGCCCAAGGGTGAGATTTGGAGCAGAGGGGCTGGGAGCTGCCTGAAGAGCTCAGAGTGCCATCACAATCTCACAACCATCATCTGGCCAGGAGGAGCTTTTGGGGCCAAAGAGGGCAGCTGAGCAGTGTTTTTTCTTCCCTGTCCTGCTCCTCCCACTCTCCCCTTAGACTCTTTGTCTGCTCTAAATTGCAGTTTAATGCTCATTACCAAGTCTGAGAGTGTTAATGAGCAATGAAAAGGAAGTATGTCAGAGGCAGAGGAGAGGCAAAGGCTGCAAAGGTACCCTGCACCACATCCAAAAGGCAGGTGCTGGATGCCAAGCTTCCAAGCCTGCTCTCCTTTCTCAGTCTAGACCCCCAAAACACAAGGGCAGAGAGGAGAAATGCACCCAGGGGCTTGGGGCATCTGGGTGCAAGGGTAGGGGGCACAGGGGCTGCAGCCACCCCAAAGCTCCCACCTTGCCAGAGACACACTTGTCACCCGAGGAGCATGTCTGCCTGTGAGGATGCTCTTTTCTCAGCCAAACCACACTGAAATGTCTCTCCGTCTCGTGGCCTGTGGAGCTTTTGTCAGAGACTGTCAAAATGCCGGTGTGACAGCCTGTGTCCTACCTCTAGGCACCCCAATTTATATTCCAGTGCCTTTCTCGGTGGTTTGTGATAACATGCCAGGTTTTACACCCGAGTGGCCAAGGCCCTGGCATATTTCCCTTTCTGCCAACTGTCGCGAGTGGAGGTGGGAATGGTGAAGCCTTCACCAGCCAACGCTTTGGCAGCGAGAGTGGGGTGCGCCAAACCCCCGACATTCACGTCGTGGGTTGCTTAGGTCAAGCTGGAGCAACTTCCCAATGTGTTTAAATCCTCAGGGATTTCAATTTGAATCTTTTAAGGTTGAAACTTTTTCTCCTCCCTAAAGAAAAACTGTTTTACAACGAGATAAGTTTAATGGGGAGTCCATAAAGCAGAGTTAAGCACCTTGGCAATATCCAAGGGTAAAACACACAGGTAGTAAATGGTTTGCAGATTGCATCATTTCCTGGAGTCCTTGGACAGAATATCTTTATGTCTTCTTGGGTTCAAGCATGGTGCTTATAACTTTATCAAAAGTCAGAATATGTTTTTAAGGAGCTCTGCCTAGCCCGGAGCACTGATGTTTGAACAGAGAAAGAAATGATTTTCAGAGAAGAGGTGCATGTCCCAGCTGTAGTCTGAAGGCTGACCCATCATCTCACAGCATTTCATGCCCTGCACTCTGCAGTGACTTTGGAGGAAATTACAGGCACTGGCCTCCTTCATGCAGAGACACTTTATAATCAACCCAGACCGCTCCAGCAAATAGTAGCAGTGTATTAAAGATCCATGCCTTTCCCCCAGCTAGTGCAGTTAACTAAGAAGCTTTTTACTTATTGAGTAAAGATGGAATTTCACAAAAAGCTCATTTCCCAAGTAGGCAGCAAAGGAAGAGAGCAGAAATTTTAAAGGTCTCAGCACCCTGGGTGCTCACTGAAAACTAAGTCCTTTCGAGAATCTGACTGCTCAGGTGTCACCATGGGAGTTAGCATTGAGCACTTGAGAAAAACAGACCCGAGTTTCATTGCCTGCAGGTACACTTACCAAGAGTTTCTTTCTTAGGATAAGACTTCAAGAGAAAGTGGCTCTAACATAGTGGCTTGCTGCTCTCCCCTTTCTTCCCCTTCCCTTCTCACTCCTCAGTCAGGCAGTTCAGCTCACTCAAACACTGGAAAACTATTCCCATTTTTTTGCCCGTTGAGTTTTCTACCCTGCCGTGGGCTGTTTCAAAGAAACACTGAGCCTCATAGATGGGAGGTGGTGTGCACAGGAAGGAGAGGTGGTGTCAGGAAGACCCTCTAAGGTCAGTTCAGTCTTCCAGTGAACGTCCAGGTTCCTCTGCTGTGCTGTGTGATCGCACCGAGACATTGCAAACCAGCAGTGCTGCTGAGATGGATGGCCACGGCGGCTCTGGTAGCAGCTGGACTGCTCTGAAAAGATGGCATAGATTATAGGTGCTTGAAATCTTGTGAAAAGCTGGCACTAGTAGAGAAAGAAGGAAGGTGTCAGATCAAGTTGGCCTAATTCCACTTTAAAATCATATTGTAGATACTTATGTACAATACAGACATTATTTTGTTTCCCTTCTTCAGGTAGCTGTGGACTCAAGGGCAGATCAATTGTTTTCCATCTTTAAATTTGCACAGAACCAAAAGAATGATTTTTCCATTCACTTACTAGATGCCTTATTTCAGTGAAAGATGCAAATACCCCACAGCTGCTTCATGCTAACTAAACAAAAGCAATTCCTCTCTTACTAACAAGACCAGCAAATTAGAAGTTGAGTCCTCTTTTTCTATCCTTTTACCACTCTTTTAATCCTCCTCCCCATCTCTTCAGATCCTTGAGGGAAACAGATGAGCTTTAAGTGTGTCCCGGAGGTCGCCGTAGATGTATGTTTGTACATACACATTCACTGGAACCTTTGCACTTCACTAATCCACACAGGTCATGAGGAGCATACAAAACCCAGCCACTTCGCCCCTCAACAAAGATTTACTAGTCTAGGCAGAGTGAAGACACTATTGTTAAGACTACATTGACCTCTTGAAAGGTATTACAGAATATTCACTCATCTCCTGTGAAGTATTATCATAAATAAACGGAAGCACATAAATGAATGAAGTGCATTTCATGTCATAGTGCATAAATTCATTAGCTTCACAAATTGCAGGACTCACTGTAACCAGCTGGCTCATTGAAAAGTGCAATACACTTTTGGAAGATAAACTGCTAAGTAAAAAAATTATGTATCACACACATAGATACTGAGCTACTAAACATAGTACACATATTAAAATGCTATCTGTGCAACAACTGCAAAGCCTCAGATAAATCATTTTATCAGGCACCTTTGCCTTCATGTGTTCTGCCGTTCACCAAGGGTTCAGTCTTATTCATCAACATTGCAGCTTTGTACTTCTGAAAAGAAAGAGTGAAATTACGGCTGTCATGGAAATCAGTGAGAAAATGCACTTAAGTTTAAGGGGACCAGGATGCAAGTGAGTCCTTGAAAGCCCTCAAGTGCCATAGCTAAAAATGGAGATTTATTTTCAAACCTGCCAGAGGACTGAGAACCATGCTCCCCTAAATTTAAAGGGGGGAAAACCACACACATATATTGTGATATGTCTGTAATGAATTTGAGAGTCCTACATTAGAACATTGCTTGAATTTTTTTTCCATTTATACTACAAATTTGAGCAGCTTACTTGGATTTTCTAACTAAAGTCCTGAAAGCACGCAGGCCTGTGTCTAGTTTTCACTTCTGTGACTAATCCTTTTGAAGTTTCAGGGTCTAGCTGCAGCAAAGAAGAGCATGTGCATGGAAAGAAGGTCTGGCCATTTATGAGACTACTGAGAAGAGCTTCATACCACTGTAAGGGGAGTATACCAAGCTCTTTGAGAGGGTGGTCAGACACTGGGAAAGGTCATCAAGAGAGAACTATGTCACCTCTATCCCTGGAAACAGACACCCTCCCGGGCAACCTATTGTAGCTGCCCCTGCTCTGATGCCAGGACCTCGGAGTAGACGATCTCCAAGGTGCCCATACAATGATGGTGTGATCTGCATGTACTTTAGAACCAGAATGTGATTTAGCATTCTCTGCACTAAAAATTGCTGCAGCATTACACATAGCAAAGTAATACAATAAGAATGGTGTAACATACATTGCAATGCTTCTTGCCTTTGAAAATCATTGTTTGATACGTGGTTGTTAGTGATTTTTTTTTTTTTGTATAAGTCAACACACTCGCTGAAATACATTTCTTGGGCTTTTTAGATCTCTCTCTTCTTAATGCACTCAAATGCTAAGCACCATTCCAAAATCATGTCAATATATCTATTGACATCTTTCTTGCTGTTTTCCTCTTCTTCTATTCTCTGCGGTATCAGTCTTGCCAACTGCTCCTGAGATCTTTGGTTATGATCTAGCAAAGCCCTTAAGCACATGCTTAACTTTAAGAATGCAAACAGTCTTTGTGAATTCAGCAGGACATTTCCTTTAACTGCTTTGCTGGGCTGGGGCCAAAGTGCTCAGTGCTCTATACACAGATCGAAATATAATAATTCACACACAGTTAGTTAGAAAATCACTGCAGAGTGTAAAATAAATTGGAACAGATTTTTTTCCCGGTCCTTTCACAGAATTTGGCCATGAAACACTATAAAATTCTACCAGTTCTGATTCCAGTTTATAAATTAACAGAATTGAATTCATCAACGTATGTCATGGAAAACATCTAGTTTATACACAAAGTCACTTTCACATGCACATTTTTTTCCTCCCTCTCTCTCACACACACACACACACACACACACACAAGACTTAGGTCTTCTTGACTCCATTTCCTCTGAACCGTGTTCCTCAGCAAATGTCATAACTCAAAGTGCTAGGTAAAAGTTCATGATACCTTGAAGCTGTTAAAAGACATTTTGGGGGAAGCCGTACAGAAGTTTACCAGTGGACTGCAGATAAGCACAAACAAGGCAGAGATGCAAACACAGGACCAGCCTAGCAGGGTCAGGCCAAAGGTCTGAGTTCTTGCTATACCAGGTGCCCACATAAGGGCACAAGAACAAGGCAAATGTATCATGCATCTATATATCCCAAGTTTATTCACTCAGCTTCCAGCAACTGGCAACTCAGGTCTTTTTAAGCCAGAAGTAGTATACCAATATTTACGAGTACATGAATTTTTAAATATTTGTAAATTTTTTTATCTAGTATCTTATCTTAATAAAACTTCTGTCACTCACACAGTCCTGTGGCAAGGAGTTTCACAACTTGATCCAGCCTATGAAGGAGTACCACCAAACATGAGCTGTTTGTTGAGAACATTCTTCTTGCTGGTTGTCTCTCACGCAAGAACTAGGGGCAGCCAATGCAGTGGCAGGTCATTATTCACCTTTCCTGTGCCATTCGTGAGTTTATATCCTACTGTAACATTCCCCCTCTGCCAGCTCTTTTCTTAGCTGAAAAATCAAGGAAGTTGCCTGCTTCAACAAGGTGCTTCGAGGGGAATTTGAACTCCCAGGCTAATGACACCTGGACCAAGAGATTTTGCCAAGTTGTGATGGCTTAAGCTTTTGCACTGTGGTAACAAACAGCTCCTCATGCATCTACTGGCATCTGCATGCAACTAGGTGTGAGCTGTAGAATGAGGGCACGGATGAGTGGCAAAAGCAAACCACCTTTTCCTTTTACTGTAAAAGGAGGGAAGCCCTAAGTGAACCAACATTTCTCAGAATGGTGTGAAGCCTTCTGCTGGTGCTAAGAACCAAAGCTTCTGTCTTTCTTTTTGCATCATTAGATACATAGCAGAGGATGATTGCATGGGGAAGGCGAGGCCAGTTTCTTCCTTGACATATTTGCTCCAAACTTGATTTGTGAGGTTTTGCGTGGTTTATAGGTACACGTGTGTGTGTGTTAGTTCATTGCATAGCACCCTAAGGGTTAGGCAGAAGAACTGGCCAACAAACAGCATGACTACTAAAAACTGGATTATGCAATTCAAATGGGTAGCTGAAAGCAGCAGAATAAATGAACAACAAAAAAACCAAATCAACATTTTTTTTTTATGTCATGCTAAAATTCCTCTTAGCAGAGTATTGTACATATTCAAGACAGTGAGATTACCCCAGCTCCAATAGCTGATATTCATGCATCCTTCCAGATGGGTCTTCTGTTCCGATAGACAGTTATTGTCAACCTTCTTTGCATTTCTCCTAAGCCATGCCTACTGCTGTGTTTGTTCTCACAGCATTTGTTCAAGTCTGCAAATCCTAAATCTTGTATTCCTGCAATTATGCTTTGAGACCATAAGATGTATCACTAAAACACCTAGAAAAACAGAGACTAATGCACTGCTTCTATTTGCAAGTGTGTCACCTTATGAACCTCAGTTAATCCAGAACTAAACCAGAATGAAATCTTGTCTCCATGAATGCCAGCAGCAAAACTCACACTAACATCAAGGAGTTCAGGAATCTACTGACTTCTCCTGCCATGCTAAGTGTTGCAAATCCAACTGTGCTGTCAGTGAAATGAGAAGTGAGATAGAAACACAAGGGTTTAACCTCAAAACTTCGTGCTGCTCTATGGGAATCTGTAACTCTTACATTGTGTCTCCTAATGACATTCTCCCCCTTATTTTTTTTCCTTCCTTGGCTGCTTTTGAGTGTTTCTGGTGTGCCCAGCAGTGTGAGCACTGGCTGTGCATCCAAATGTACCAGGTACAGTGCGTCTGCACTGGGGTGTTAATGAATGTGGGCATCAGGAAATTGGCAAGGGAAGAGCCCCGTAAGAAAAGCCTTTTCTATTAAAAAGTTCTTCTGTGCCCCATGACTGAAGGAAAGAGTTTAGTGTACATCCAATGGGTTGCCAACCTTTTCATCACTATGCCTGAGAATTTGTGTCCTACTCTCCAAAGTGCTGACCTAAACTTTGCATGATGGCCTGGAAGTGCCAGCTCTTCAAAGTATGCGCTTGAAGGTGCACCTGGTATCTGCTCTTCCTTCTCCAATGTCTGGGAACTCAGCTTAATGCATTTGACTCAGTGTGAGACTCTGGAATAAGCCTCTGTCCCACATGAATAACAAAGGCACACCAGCTTTTTTTTGTTTTCATAGGGTTCACCTCAGTTTCCTTAGCTAAAGCATAAATATCATTGCTACCATCTGTTCTAGCGGTGGCCCTGCTTCCTTTGTGCAATGCATAAATACAAATACATTCCTCTAACACTGGAAGAGGTACTGTGAATAGGATATATTGTGAGATAGGACAGATCAACTTGAGGGTCACAGTAGGTAGCACTACAGCTCCTGCAAGATGCCAAGTCAGGCCTGACTTGGTGTGATGAACCATCATTAGCGCTTGGAGCTTAGACAATGGCATATTTAAAGTGAACGGGTGGCTTCAGTCCATTTCCTAGTGGGCAAGTGTCCACATGACAAAAGCACCGCTAGAACTGGCAGTAAGTGGTACACTGGCAGCTTACCCAGAGCAACCAACAGAAAGGAACCCAAGACAGGGATGCTCTCACATTCCTAGGAGGATGTTTCCTAGACGGGTTTGTGACAAACTGATGAGTAAGCCAACTGTCCTGCCCCTTGGCCTGTGTTGCCAAGGTGTTAGCATGGCACCATTCCCATTCTCTAAAGACATGTTTAATCTTTGACAAGGTATGGTGTTTGATAGCGTTGTTTACACATGTATGTGCTCAGTTGAGCTGAGGTGTGCTGCACTGTTAATGCCATATCACTTACTGAATTGTCTTCTGAACTTCTATTTTTCTGCTAGCCTTTTACTGCTGAATAGAGAGAAAAGTGGCCACATTTTAAGCACTGGGTCCTATTTTCTTAGAGGTAGCTCTTTCCACAAAGATACAGACTATGAAATCCTTTAGTCACAAGAAATAAAGCCAATGATTGATTTGTATTCTGCAATGCACCCTCTGGCTAAAGCCAAGTTATAAGTACCAAATGGTTGAGACGGGGCTTGTGAAAGGGCAGTTATGTGAGTGGCACTAGAAGAAAAATGTTAATAAAGGGCAGTCCATTGAACTGAGGTTAAATACTTTCATACTTCTCAACCAACCCAGAAACGTCCCTGAATTCTCATTAAAAAACGTTCTTCATAATCTGATGTATTACCTCATTAAGGCAAGGGGATCTTGAGGATCAAGAAATATCACTTCGTTGAGGAGAAATAAAGGCAACAGGGATAGAGTCTTAAAAAAATCCTTATTCCTTTTATTTTCTTTAAGCATTTGTCTTGTCGTTTTATTCATTTGTCTGGGCTTTATTTTATTTTTAAAATTTGGGATTTTTTTAAATGAGTGAACCTAAAGAAGTTTGGAAGCTTGTCCCTAAGCATGTGCAGGCTCCCTTGTGCTCCTGGTGCGTAGCCGAGTCAGGAGTGCGGGCAGCCTTCCCACTGCCAAATCGGGCACCAGACCTACAACCAGCCCTGGTCACCTTCCCTCTCCCATCCCAGTACCCTCCACAACATCTCTGGGAACAGGCAGAATCTAGTTAGTTCCAAACAAGTAGTTGAGTCTATGGAAGTCTTGGAGAAACA
Organism: Heliornis fulica; assembly: GCA_013399135.1. NCBI lineage: Eukaryota > Metazoa > Chordata > Aves > Gruiformes > Heliornithidae > Heliornis > Heliornis fulica. Next base: position 16,246 of record VXBZ01010969.1, on the reverse strand, counting down.
AAACCCTGCCAGGTAAGTTCCAGCACAGCCTTGCAGGTTAAAAATGAATAAAAATCATAATATACTGAGAAGGGACTTAACAAAGCTTAATAAAAGCCTGTGGGTGTTTGAGTCGTGGTTTGGGATGTCATCAAATCTGGCCAACCAAGAGTTAGCTTGCAGGAATTTATACTAGGCACACAGTACAAAGCTTGGGTTTAATCCAGATCATACTGTGCCTCACCGGTGGGATTTTGGATCTGGTGCTTTGGTTTATCCTGCAGTTGTGATAGTTTTGAGCCATGCCACTCAGTACAACCTGGGCTTTGGAATGCTTTGAGGGCACTAACGCCTCATCTCTAATTTAAGCACACAGAAAGTCCCAGGGAACTTTGCTTTGTATTATCATTTGCCAAGGGAAGTGACTGATAAAAACAGTGTGAATTGACAAGCTGAGTCCAGCCTAAGGATGCACATGTGTTCTGGAGCAATGAGAAGGGGGATGCACTTGAATGGAGGTTCCCACACAGTGGCCAGCAGAGTACTGCCCTGATATGGCAAATAACTTGGTTTCAAATCACATACACGCTAAACCAACATTTGCTTTAAATTTAAAACTAGGATACAATAGCATTTTTCATAAATGCATGATCTCAATACCCTTTTAGTTGCAGTTGGCATATTTGCAAATCAGGGCGCGTTTCATTTTGGACTTTTCTTTATAAAAAGTTTAACCTTTTTATTTCCATTTAGCAAATGCTAGGTTTCAAACAAGTCTCTCTGTATTGACTGAGTAGTGTTTTTTTCTACTACAAAAGTGTTTAATCCTGAGAAAACTCAGATCTGAAAACCTCTTCGTTGGCTGAAATGTTCAAAGATTTAACAAATTCAGCAAGTGGGAAAATTAATCTTTGAATAGAAGAAACAATCTGACAAAATAAGCCATAAAAGTAGGTGCCAAGTGTCGTAAGGAGGTTCTTCATGCAGCACTTGCTTAATCTATACTCAAAATGCATCCACTTTTGTTCGAAGATCCAACAAAACATATGAAATTGGGTTACACCAATTCTCTTGATCTATGAATCTTCCACTGTGTCAAAGATAATACACCAAACAAACTTACATGTAAATGGTGTGATAAAATGATCTACTGTATACATTATCATCCATTAATATTGTTGGGGCTAATGCATTTCATCTGTCACACACGTTGTTTTATATTATCCCCACCTTACTAAAAAAATACCATAAAAACCTGCCTGGTTGACAGTCACGCAGGCGACCTGCTGGAAAGCAAAAGTCCAAGGACACGCTTCCCATCACCGTTTTACCCGTGGCTGACGGTGAAGAAGGAAGCAGCATGGTCTGGTGGTGCAGAAAGGTGGGCTCTGCTCTGGGCTCTGCAGCTGTCCTAGGGGCAAGTCACCTCATCTCTTTGTGCTTGTCTCCTTCTTCCACTCACTGCTGCCCTGTCTCTTGTTTGTAAATAAGTGGAGCTGCATGTGTTTTCATGGTAACTAGCGTAACGGCCCCACGCTTGGCAGAAGTCTCCAGGCTCTATAGTAGAGCATAGTAAGTAAAAAATAGCAATTCATAATAAGATGACAGACTCTGAGATCACTCTGACCTTGAATTCTCTGCTGTCTTTTAACAGGGAGAGGGTAAAAACGGACCGAAACGGCCCCCTCGTTTTGTGTAGAGCCACCAATGACCCAGGCTGCATTTGAACCACAGCCCCAGAGGCGAAAGGCTTTGCGTCTCATTGCCAATTCACAGCAAGAACATAACTTGAGCCCACACATTAATGCTAAGCAAGGGCTGAGTGTTACTAATCTTTATTCACATATCCTCACCTATTAAAATCACATGTGTGAAGGTTTGCAGGACTTGTTCCTTTATTGTAACGATTGGCCCTTTCATAACATGCTCTTAAATCAAATAAAAAATGGAATTATCTGCCAAAAAGAAAAAAAATAAAAAAGGAGACAAATTCAAGAAGAATACATGGCTTTCTTCCTCAGGCATATTGTGCGGAACGGCATTATTTGGCTTAAACTGAAATGTTATGTTTTTAGAAGGCTGAGAAGAATGTTTAGACATAATGGTTTGAAAGACTCATTATCACAGGTGCTGCACTTTATTCTGCAATTCATTCTTATTACCAGAAAAGCCACCTCCGCAAAGGCTGGCTGGCAGTGTCCCTCCCGCTGGAACACTTGCCCTTCTCACTGGCTGCATAATGTGTGGAGGGCAGGATTATCCGACTCGCTAACCATCCCTCCCAGCCCACACAGCTCCAGGATGCTGGAGAAAATCTACTCGGATAAGATCTTTCAGATTCTGACTTTCAGTGACCCTGTGACAGAACAAAATAGAAAACTGCTGCTTTTTAAAATTCCAGAGTGTTACTTTCAGCTGCTAATAGATTTCCTCATTCCCAACAGGATATATATACATACATTATAGTTATTATTTTCTTTATTATTTCTTCATGTAAATTATGAATATTAGTCCTGAAAACCTTAAGGAGTTCTCACAGAAGACCATTACATCCCTCCTGATGGACTATCCCCATGGACCAGACATTTCAGAAGGGAGACCAGGTGGACTGACAGAAGATGGGAGACTGCTTTAAAAAGAAACATTCTCTGATTTTTTCCTGTCAATGATGGCAGCCAGGAGAGAGTGATAAAAGTTGCTCATCCAGTGCTTTCGTGAGCCCAGTCACAGTGTTCATGGGCTGTGTGAAATAACTGCAATTGCTCATGATATCATTCTGAGCTGATAAAGGTGTAATCACTAATAAAAAATGTCTCTTAAGTTATTGTCTTGTACATGATACTGATTTCTCCCTGATGCTGATGGAAAGTTATCACAGGTGAACCCATAATTCCAGTCCGACTTACTTCCCTGCAAAAAAGTACCATTGCTGGAACCATTGTTTTTCCAGCAGAAGCTCCTATCACCACTTCAATATCTTCACTTATCTTCCATGGGATCTCAGTCATCTCTTAAAAAATCATCTGTAAAGATAGCATTTTTGGCTATTGCTATAAAAATACAGCTTCTGCAATCCAGTGGTCTGTGGGAAATGGATGGATGTTCTGTTTGGGAGGTATCCTGTCATGTCATGCCAAGTCCAAGCCTTCCTTTCTCAATGCTCCAACAGGCAGCCTGGTTCTTTGTTTGAGGAAAAGGTTTAAGTTTAAAATACATCAATATTTTACTAGTGCTACTTTGTCACATAAACAGTGTCTTTTTCATACATTACGCAATTACGACTAAGAGAGAGTCTGCGTGGGATGAAATAAGAAACAATGGCCCATGAAGTCAGGAGTAGAAGGTAAAGTATCCACAGAGCAATATAAAGAAGTCATACCCATTGTACACAACATCTGGAGCCTGTAATCCTTCTTTATTCACTCTATTTTCTTTATCTCTTGTTGAAATTATTTTATACAAAAGATACTATAGAAAGTAATGTAGCCTTCCATTGCCTTGTGCATATCACACTCAATAAGAATAAAAGCACTTTGGTTTTAGAAGGAAATAAAGATGTAATGTTCTCTATGAGCACACGTGACCAAACTCAAGTAATTGAATACAAGTCCTGTCAGCAAGAAAAAAATTCTGATCCTAAAAACACATCGGGACAGAAAAATCCCAAATGTCTTCACCCACCTCACCTCTCTAGTGAGCTCTTGGGTGCCAGGTTGCTGTGAGTCTGAACGGGCCTCTCAATGCAGTGGCGAGCTCCTGCTTGATTTTCTGGTTTTAGTGAACACATATTTTCATGTGAAGCCACTGCAAAAATTACTCCATGGTGAAAATAAGCATTCCTGGATCTTTCAAACACCTAGTACAAATAAAGAAGCCAGGCCTTCGAGTGTGACTATGTTCTAGAGGAACATTAAATGCAGTGCATCACACACACGCACTCACTCATAGCCACTCTCCCCACCCTTTTTTTAATTTATATGTGCTTTTATTTGCAGGCTTTTAAGAAAGAATTTCATAGCATAGCACAATAGGCCATCAAACTGAAAGAAAAAAAAAGTAACCCAACACTTCACTCAGAGGTTGGAAATGCCGCAGACAGAAATTGTTAAGTCCTTAACATATCAATCCAGACTTGTATAATTCACATCCAGAGCTGCTACCAAGTCACGGGGGGGTGACTTAATATGTTCCCCAAAGTCCATTATGTTATCCATATCCAGGAAGATATCTGTGCCAGGGCTTTCTTGAATCAAAGCAATGTCCACCATTCTTCAGCTGTGAGCCTGCTGAGAGTCTTTTTTTTTTTTTCCCAGTTCCTGGCAAATAGATATCTGGCTCTAGTACATGCCAGATTGATGCACTTTGTGACTGATCCCTTAATAATATTCAAGTCTCCTAGCCCCAGAACACAAAAGCTCAGCAACTGCACAGATATCTACCTCCAATATTTTTTGCTGATATAAAAAAATAATCCCATTACCTCCCTCACCCAAATTACCCTCATTCTCTCGTGCTAGACCTCATAATTTTTAATTATTTTTTTTTTTGCTTTCATATAGTCCTGGCAATGTGCAGATTTATTTTTGGTTCTGGTAAATGTGGGGAGAGACTGTAAGTGAAAGGCAGAGTGAGGGAGGAGAGAGTGTGCGTGAGTTGTACATTTGGGGTCTACATTACATCTATGCAATATTTTCCAATACATGTGTTTATATTAAGATGCCCTACATGACTTCAGTGCTTCCTCCATCATGCACAGCTATTGCTCTTAAGTCAAGTCTGTGTGTGGTGGAGCTATTTTCCAACTCTGATTAAAAATTCAAAGGATATCATGGTTAAAAGGATTAATGTTGACCTACTGCAAATAAAGCATTTTTCAGAAATCACGAGTTAAAAGTAAACAGCCTGATCTGTCTAGATTTCTTATATTTTGATTCCTATACCTCTATGAGACTAAATGGATAGAATTATTTTATAATATTGTGCTGCTGTATAATGCTCTTTAGTTGCAATATCATGATATATTAATACATACCTACACCTCAGTCTTCAGCTGTTCCTTTCATCTAAACAGATGAGATCGAAGACTTATTATTATTATTATTATTATTATTATTATTATTATTATTATTATTATTATTATTATTATTATTATTNCCCCTACAAATTTCTTGTGAAAAGTACCGCCCAAGTCAGAATTTCCAGATGCAGAGGTTGATACCCAGCATCTGCAAAGGGGTTTCCCTGAACCTTTTGTTGGTAAAGGCAGCAGAACTCTCTAGGTCATGCACTGAAAACATATTATAACCTGACAAGTTAAACTGCAAACCCCACACCCACTGACCTCCACTTTTCCAAGGTACTGGCCAAGGGACAGGGCGGGTTGCCATCTTCCCAAGAACACCCCCATGGACAGCAACTCTGCCAGGGACACTATTTCCAGACACACTGTTGACATGAATCTTTCTTGGGCAACACTAAATCTGTCAGTGTGAACACCTCTAGAGAGATTTGAAGCCTTCTTGCAATGGAAGTCACTGAGCCTATGCGTTCAGTGAGGCATCATGAGGAACCTTTTGCTGTATTGTCAGTAGTACCAAGAATTTTTAAACTGTAATCAGGCTTTTTGCCCATTCTTCGGATGATACAAAAATCTCTGCATTTAAGGTATTGTATTCTGTGGTGTTGGGTTTTTTGGTTTTTTTTTTGGTGGTGCTTATTGGTGATATATGAAGACTTAGAAACTGTAGACAAAGCTATTTCTTAGCTGCTTGTTTGCATTGCTAGTATAGGTCTTATCTTTCACAGCAGACTACATTGCCACTGGAGTGCTGGGGAAAAAAAAAGCAGCAAGACAGCCCATTAAGTGAAGATCAGAAGTTGAACAAATTGGGAAGCTACTTTTCATGGAACTGTTAAAATCATCTGGTTTTGCTTATTTGCTCTTAAACTATAACCTTGGGAAATGTGTAGCTGAGATTAAATCACTGTCAATGTTTCAGCCCCTGTGCCCTTCCATTACAATGTGTGAGAGTTCCCCTGCGCATTCTGAGATAAGTCCGGACTATTTTTGTTAGACTGGTTAGGGCATTCAGAGCGACTTGTTCCAGTGCAGATAAGGCAAGTGGTGCTTTAAGATGTACTTGCTGAAGTGTGTGTTACAACAGGATAAGTATCACTTCCTCATCTACACCAGCAATTTGGAGTAAATTGGAACATTCTAGTTAAGCTTTTGTAAAAAAAACCAAAACCTTTTACAATCCTTAGGTCAAACTGCTACAGACTCCAAGACAAGTCCAGCACAATTCCCAAACTCAGCATAGTAGATAACTGATGGTGTATGGGAGAATGCTGGGTTTGAAGGTGTTTATTCCTGTGTCTGAGGAATGCACCTGATGAAAGATAAAATGAAAAGAAAAGCTAATGGCAGTCAACAATAGGTACTTTTTGGGTTTCCTAACATAATTCTTCCAGTGGCTGCAACTGTGAATATGATGTGAACTCAGCTAGTAAAGGAAAAGGATTTGATATTTGTGAGTGGGAGAAGGGGTTAACAGTAAAATCTCTGTGTGACAATGGCATTAATAACTTGAACAAGTAGTGTAGTAGTGAGCAGTGGGACTCGAGCTGTCTGCTCTCCATGCATCTCCTCGTGAGGGCTCTCTGCTCTCTGACATCCCCTGCCCTTTCCCCACAGACCTTCCCTCTGCTGGGTGCTAATTTGGACCTCTCTTAGAGTCATTAGGTTGGAAGACATAAATATTGCTGATCTCTCAATCTCCTGTCATATTCAGCTGAAGTTGATCTATGGTTACAAATGCTGCAGCATGATGAGGTGAGCCACTTTTCTCCAAGAAGCCAAGATAAAAGAGGTGAGACTGTCAGCCAACAAAACTAGGGAAAGTTAAACTTCACATATCTCTCTGATGAAAAACAAGCATAATAAATCTTTCAGAAAGTAAAACAAAACAAGGGCACTCTGTGTTGTTAAAAGAAACAAATCTAGAAGGTTATCACAGAAATTTTTAAGAGTTCTGGTCAAATTATGCTAGAATATCACATCTTCTCTTGAGTTAATGTTGAGACTGTATCCCCAATGTCACAATCTTGGCTTTTACCTTAAAACTACAGTTCCTGGATGCCTGTCTCTCTCTGCTTTATTTATTAAAAACCAAAAAATGACTGTCCTTTATGGTCCTTATGGTCAAGATCTCAACTAGGGAATACAAACAGGAGTGCACTATAAACTAATTTAATTATCCAGACAATAAATTTAGGGCATTCAAAGACACCTTCAGTTGTCAGCTAGTAGGTTTTTCTTTCTAGAATGTATCTTCATCGAAAGTGGAGTTCAGCTCTTAGGGATGTAAAACTTCGGTGTGTAGTTTGTGCCAGCCCTTTAGGCTCTGACTGCAGTCAGTGGAGCAAGACAGGTACCAGGTGTAGCCAGGTGAGTCATCACACATCAGAGATGTTTTAGGAGCTGGGATGAGTCATTGTTTGGGCTCTTCATTAACCACACAGGACACTTAAAGCTGGGTGAGAGGCAGTATTTTCTGACATGTTACTGCTGCAGATGATTTTCAGTTTGGTCTGTTGTCACTGCCTTATCCCCCAACCTGCAAGATGTGAGCAGAACCCTCCACGTGCTGTGTCCTGCTGATGCCAGGGAGGTGAACCTGAAGGTATAAGGACCTGTTCAGTCACGGGCAACAGGACTGCAGCAAAAGGAGTGGAAGTTAGTGGTGATGAAACTGCAACAGAAGGTGTTATTCTTTTATAATATTATTTGGTTGGAAGTGTGGTGCTTGTTGGTTTGTGGGTTTTTTGTTTGGTTTGTGGGTTTTTATTCTTTTGGTCTTTTCATTTTTCTACAGAGTGGGTAACAAACAACCAGAACAAAAGCTGCCTACATTGGGAGGGGGTTTCTGACTTGAAATCTTTAAAACCAGTCCAGATGTCTTTCTAAATGAAATATTGTAGCTCCACTAGAAATGGCAGATTCAAGGCAGGAACCACTTCTTGAAATTCAATGAGCTCTGTAATACAGGGCCTCAGAGCTGAAGATCATAATAGCCTCCTAAAAATACTACTTTTATTTATTTGTATTAAAGTAGTGCTTAGATCCAAATAACATCTGCTTGCAGAAAAAAACATTCGTAAAAAATTTTTGTGTTAAATCAAAACTAACACTGCTATTTTCTGCTAAACATTGTACATACGCTTAGTAAAAACACAGTCCTTGCCAAAAGAGCTTATTATCTGCATTTTCAAATATAAATATCTAGCTTTGTGCACAGAAAGAATCTCATGGATTTTGGTAATAGATTCATGCACGTGTGACCTAATTGGTGCAGCAGGATTTCTGGGCATGTCAAGTAGCTGAGGCATGGTGGAAGCTCCTTGCATGTCATGGGTTGGGTGTAGATGGTCATTGATGACAGCACTTATTTGTCCATACAGGAGCATCTTAAGTTCTGATTCTGTGATGCTTTAATTATCTTGCCAAAGGGAGCGGTGCGAGTTCACAGCTTTTCGGGTCTGAAATCTGGAGGAAGGGATTTCATATTCCTACAACACAGTACGCTGCTGCCTTGACAATTGTCCTGTAATTGTGCCACACAGCAACAGTCATTGTTTCAGTCATAAATCACGTGGCTCTAGTGCCACAGAAAAGTATTAAAAGTGGGCTGCACGTACTATTTTAGCTATGTTCTCCACTCCTGCCTGGACATAGACCGCTTTAGGTCAGAGGGACAAAGAGAACAAGGCAGGGGACAGATGTATATTGATATCAAATGCACAGTTCTCCCAGGTCCTCTGTACACAGACTTCTTCAGTCTGAGCTACCAAAGAAATCTAGAGATCAGTGTTATTCTGATTTATGTAAGCTCTGCTTCCTTCTCCAGACCTCTTTAGCAAAATTGCTGCCTCAGCTCCTTGTCTTTGGGAAGAAGGCTAAACTAAGAAGACTGGCATGGCAGAGACAGAAGTTGGTGCCTCAGGCAAGCAGTGCAGATGCCAATTCTACCACAATGCCTTGAATGCCAGATTATGTCTTCCCACAGATGCAGATGTCCTAAGGGTGCTGTTGCCTGAAGAATTACAGTGGTTCTCTTACAACCATGAGTGGTTGTAAGAAGGGTGATTGGAGTGGGTGTTTACCTGTGCCCCAGGTAAAACACCAGACAAAATACACTGGTTAATGCAGGACCCACCCTTGACCTTTGTGTCTTCCTAATTAGAAAAGTCTCCAATGGAGTTTTAGATCTACCAAATGCCTTTGAATCCATTTTCTGTGAGACAGACACTGTTGATGCTTTTATATTTGTCTTTTGGTTTGACACTGCAACCTCTTTTCTGGTCAGAGCCAGGAAGCTCTCACTGGCAGGGCAGAGTTCTTTCTGTAGGACTAGGGTCCTTGAAAGGTGCTAATAGATCCAGAGGGCTGAGATGGAAGAGGAGGAGGGCAGCTCCCTGACTTCAGAGAATCACAGAATGACAGAACGTTAGGAGTTGGAAGGGACCTGAAAAGATCATCTAGTCTAACCCCACTGTCAGAGCAGTGTCACCTAGAGTAGGTAGAGTTCCCTTTTGCAGAGTCATGCTTTCTGAAGGAGAATGTAACTCAGGAGAGACAGGTTTGAAGAGCAAGAGCAGAAATGTCCTGAGACCTATTGCCTCTTCTCTTCCCAATCTAGCAGATGAGGAATGGTTGAATTATTCCTGTAAATCATTCCCCATCTACATGACTCCCCATAGTGTTTGCAGGTCCATCTCTTCTGTTTCGTGGTTCCAGGGACTCTGAATTAAGTAAGGACAGGGAGCTCAGGCATCAGCTCTGCTGGAGATAATTGCCGTACTTCAGGCTGCAATAAGCTTCCCAGAAAGGACCCTGTACACATGCGCCTGCCAACTGGGCATCTCCTGAGACACTATCTAGAGGCACCAGCAGCAGACAGAGCCTGTGATGTAATAAATCTTCGGAGCACTCCTGAGACATAGGGAGAGCACTTGATGTTGCTGCTCTCCTGATTGTTTTGGATAGCTCATTGTCACCTAATTGTACTGTAGGATGGTCTGCCCATTCCCTCCTGTCTGCTTATTTATGCCCTCAGGCTATGTAAAGACTGCACGTGCACGTGTTGCCTAAAACAACAGCCAACCATGAAGTCTCCAGTGCCACTCTTGCTATGTGCTAGCTGGGATTCCTTGTTGCAAGAAAAACCTCTGTCTGTTGATAAATGGCAGCATATTTCACCAGATGAGAGGGAGGACAAGGAAGACATAAACTCCAGAGGCTGGAGAAAGAAATGGAAAGACCAAAGCAATGATTATTTATTAATCTGAAAATTATTCACAAGGAAATAGCAAAATACAGTAAATTGTATTGTAAACTCTATTGTAAATGGCCTGGTCAGGCTATGAAAATCATTTCAAGGGGAAGTCAAGAAGACAAAGCTCTTTGGGGTTTTTTTTATCTTTTAATAGATCAACTATTAGTGAATATGATTGCAAACTTCCCGTGGCAGAAGTGTGTTTGGATGTGCAATGGCACAGTGGTGGCTCTGTGCAAAATATTGGTAGCAAATGCTTCCACAGAGAAAAGGAACCATACATTCCTCCAGTTTTCTCGAAGACGAAAATCTGCATTTGAGCCTCCAATTGTTCTGGAGAGTGTGGAAGTGTGGCTGCCAGCCTGCAGACCTGGTTGAGGTCTGAGATGGATGTTTAACTCTGGTCTTGCAGGAAACATGGTACTCATTTACTTCCTAGCCTAAATTAAAACTTGCTGTCCCAGCCCCAAATGGCATTTTTTTTGTTAGCCTCCACTACCACCCTTACTAACTGGGTTGTGATGGTGGCCATAGGCTGCTCTGAATATCTGAAGAATTCAGGACAGGAAAATGTGGGGCAGGGAACAGCAGTGTGCTGAAAAGCACAGAACCTAACTGGATTGACTAAGAGAAAAACTGAGGCACTGAGGAATGCACTGGCTTGCTTGTGGTGTAAGGATAGCTCATCTGGGTCATAGTGGGATCAGTCCTATGACTGGAGCTCAGTGACAGACAGGTATAGGCCCTTCAGGAAAGACAGAGAATAAAAGAGGGAATGTAACTTCTATATGAAGGAGCAGTATGACTGTGTGGAAACAGGAGGTAGGCTGGTTGGAAGCTTGTGGGTCCAAATCAGAGGAAATGACAGTAAGGATAATGCTGGTGGCCTTATTACAGATCTCATGGTCAGGGTGACAAAGTCAATCAAGTCTTTAAACACTGAAGAGTCACCAGATCACAGTCTACAAGGCTACTGGGAGACTTTAACCTCCCTAACTTCATCTGGAAGGACAAAACAGTGGGATCCAACAGGTTCAGAAGGTCTCTGGAGTGTGCTGAGGAAAACTTCTTAACAAAGATGAGTATGGCCAAAGCATGGGTAACGGTCTCCTGGACTTGCTACTCACAAACAAGGAAGAATTGTATGCGAAAGTGGTAATTACAACCTTGGCTGTAGTGACTACAAAATCATATAACTCATGATCCTGAAGGAACTGATGAAGACAAGCAGTGGAGCACAAACCTTTCAGTCTGAATAGGTGGACAACTAGATGCATAGCAATCCATTTGGATGACCAGGCTCAACGGATAGTGGTTAATGAGTTGAACCTCTGTCTGTCATTGGCAAGTGGAGTACTAAAGGGGCCTGTCCCAGGAACTGTCCTCATTGACATTTGCATCAAAGACCTGGAGGAGTCTGCATCATCTTTGCAGATGACACCAAACTGGAGGGACCAGTTGACATGCTCCAGGACTCAAGAAGCTGAAGGAACGGGCCAATGGGAATATTTTGAAATTCAGCAGGAACAAATGCAAAGTCCTAACTCCTAGCTGTCTCATCTCTGTCCTTGGAGGTTTTTGAAAGCCAACTGGACAAAACCCTAAATGAATGGGTCTGAATTTAGATCTAAGCCTTCTTTGAGCAGGAGGCTGGACTGGAGACTTCTTCACATTCAACATGAACATTTCTGTGATTGTATGATATGATCAGATAATCTTATGTTGTTAAACTTGATTGTTTAAGTAGTTACTACCCCTGCGCTGACTATTGCCATCCATCAGCCAGAACCCCTACAGCTGGAATGCAGCTGACGCATGTTCATGTTCCTAGACCATTGCAGAACTAATCCCTTTTACCTCATATTGCAACAGACTACAAATGCAAACACAGCTAATTATTGTGTGTCAGTTGAAAGGGCAGTCACTTCTGGCTGAGGGCAAGCTTGTGGCTTAAAGCTTGCTAGGTTCATTGCTTGTTACCATCTGCTCTCAGCCACAGCTTGCCTACAAGACCACTCTCACTGATGCTGCATTAATACAAGCCAAAATACTATGATTTTATTATCTGTATCACCATACTGCCCATAAACTGTCTTTAGGGACCAATATCTCAGCACAACCACTGACCAGAAAGAGGGCACTTGTTCCTAAGCAGCAGATGCCCAAGCAGGTGCCAAAGGCAACAGGTAGAAGAACACCAGGAACCAGCTGGCCAGTGGTCTGCAATCTCAGCCAGTGACCTCTCTGCTCCAGCTCCTTGTATCCATCAGCAGAAACACACTGCATCTGGCTAGTGCTTGGTGTTTGCCTGTGATCACACACATATAGACACCCACTCGAGTCCTTTCCTGTGGAATGAGGTTATTTTGTAAATGTAATTGACCACTGTTTTGGTTGGTTTGGGAAAGAGAGACACAGAAATACCAATCTAGGTGTGATTAGTGGCTATTTATAAGCAAACACGGCTAAACTTGATGGGTTTATTTGTCTTTGTTTGGAATATTAGATCCAGTCTGAGGCAATGGTCGGCTATATAGAGGCACATATAACTCTGTTGCACAAATAAATCAAACTAAAGCAGCCCAGTTCTTGTAGACTGGCATTAGGATAAGTATATCTTAAGAAAGTTCTTATTCAGACTTGGCTTCAGGCAATAAAACGTCATAGATGTATAACTCTAGTGAGTGAAATTTCTAGGGAGCAAATTAGGCTAAAAACATCTTCTAGAGACAGCTAGAAAGGAACCAGACACCACCCGAAAATAAGGCAAGTTATGCAGTAAATGTTTCATTTATTGGATTTTTTCCATTACTATTAGGGTTAAAAGACATGTTGTCAATAAAAGTGGTATATTTGTGGAGGGCTCTGTATTTCAGAAGCCTATTTCTTGTCATTCGCTCCTATAGTGCTTGATATCACCTCATGATAAAGTGTGAATAATCCCTGCATGAATGCATATTTCTACCCATTAACCATTTATTATTAGACAGAATTATCTCTAACAAAAGCAAGACATACAGCTAGGTTTAGGTGCTAAAAGGGAGGTATGTTTCCACTGAGCCTGAGCTTCCCCGACTTGGGAAGCAAAGGGTAGATTGAAAGACATTAGGCTGTGTTAGGAGGTTGAAAACAATGTGTGAGTTGTTCTGGTACCTAATTTTCTGATGTTTCTCCATCAAGTGCGGATGGAAAGCCCACACTCAAACAGCACAACGTGACCTGGTCAGCATGTGCGAAATCTAAAGCCACAAAGAAATCTAGCAGTAACCACACGATCTGGTTGTTTGTTGATATTTTCCTATTTGATAGCTTTCTTGAATTTTCTCGTGTGCCTGTTTTGGTCAATGCAAATGACTGCAGAAAGGTTTCTGTGTTTTCTCGCTGTCATCTTGTCTGCCCTAGAAAAAATTCCTCTCTCTGCTAGCTCTGGAAGAGCCAGTACTGGTAAGTCACTGGGCAGATGTGTTTGCTTCATGTTACTGGAACCTTTTCAATATTGAAATCTTTTTTGACATTCAGAGCAGATTTAATGATCCAAGATTATTTGTAAACATGCAGTCTCCTTTGAGCTGTAGACTCAAATCCCAGCCTGGTCAACCAAACTCCTTTTATCTTTCCAAAATAAATAACTTGAATTTTACACATTGCAACCTACATTGGGACCTTTTGGAGAAGACCATGAAAACAGATGACTAACCCCAGATATGTAAACATTAGCCAAGAGATCCAGCTGGCAGTTAGCAGACCATATTTCTCCAATATAGACTCGGGCCTCTGGTGAGGCATTAAGGATTCCAAAGCATTTTTCATAAAACAATAAATTTCCTTGGCTGCCCCATGTCAACCTCTTCCCTCTCCAGTTCATTGCAATGTGAACTGGCAAGTGAACCTCATGTGATTTTTCACCATTGCTGTTCATGATACTCTGCACAGGATTCTTGGGACCACAATATTGTGCCGAAGTGTAAAATGGTGACGCTACTGCTGGTAACCAAAACCCATTGCTCAGCATTTGTACCAAGCTGTGAGAGTTGCAAAAGCCTGGAGAGAGGCACTTCCACTTCTTCATCTGCACTAGAGGTCAGCTTTGACAAGAGTGACAACATCTCTTGAAGACTGGACTTGGAACACCTGGCTTTGTCTCACCAGCTGTTACTTAAAATCAGGTATTCAAACAATAAATCTCATTTCATGCAGTGGATTAGCTTGGCATTTCTTTTTAATGTTGTGTTTCTTTCATTGTTAAACACTACACTTATTTTTAATCTGAGGTACCACCTGAGAACCTACAACAGGTGCTATTGACCTCTGGAGAGCTCTCACTTCCCTGCGTGTGAAACAAGAACTGTTACACAAAGGAAAATGATACAAAAAAGATGCGTAAGCTATCTGAAGTGACTTGTACTATCTTAATTAAAACATGCCTGCCTAGTAATCATCAATACCTGGACTTCAAAACCAAGCTAGCTATATAAGCTGTAGTTTGAAGACAAAACTCTAGAAGTTAACAATACGAAGAACTTGATGTTGCCATGAAAGCTAGAAAGTTTCCCAGCCTCCCTTAGGGGTCCTCTGAGTCCACCGTGGCAGCAAGGCTCCAGCTGTGAGCAACACCTTGCACAGCTGTGTCAGAGACCCCGGGCCATTGCAGCCAGGAGCCACCAGGGCCAACCTAGGACCACCATGTGTCATTGGGGTGAACAACGCCAAGCTCCCTTCTATCAACATTTACTTACGTGAGTAACATTACCTGCGTGAGTAGTCCAGGTGTATCATCATCTCGATGAGTAGTCTGTCAGGCATGTTACTCACACGGGTGTGATTGTGCTGCTCTACATGATCAGGCCCTTCTGCAACCAGCTTTGGGCAAAGACAGGGCCTGTCTTGAACACCAACTTTTGGTGATGCTTCGTAAGGAGCAAGTAACTACGTTGGGACTGAATCAAAAGTGTACTTGTTTAAAAAAACCCACAACAGATTGTAAAAAAGATCTTTGAAAAACAAAACAAAACCGTGCAACTGTTTTTGTTCATTTGGATCAAATTATAACACATGGCCCTGCAAAGTAAATAGGAGTCTGTCACATTTGTATTTCTAATCTCATATTGTTCTGGGATATGAAGGCATTTTAAAAATCAAAAGGCAAACAAAAATGGAGTAGATTTGTTAAGGTGTCACTCTGCGAGGCACTAGTTAGCGAAGACAGTAAGCACATAATCAGGGGCAAATGGGGAGTGTGCATGCCCACAGACAGCTATTTGGTAAAATCTCAGAAAGTGAAAAGCAAGTTAGTCAAAAGACCAGTGGAAAAAGAAACTGTTCAATGCATTTGTACATTAACAGCGAAGCATTTCATTCTTCATGTTTTTACTTGGTGTCTTGAAATAATCCCTTTTCTGTCTCCATATTCCCACTTAGACATTGTTCACAGACTTATTTATTTATGAAGTCTGAAGGTTAGTCCCTACCTGCTGAGACTAATTAGCCCTGTTCTTTGTGTCCTATGCAATCCTGTCTGATTAAATGTACACATTTGTTTTACTTCTTTTCATGCTTCCTTTCACTCCACTTTTGCTTTACTGATTAATATTAAAGTTGTAAGTTGCAGTGATTTTTTTTATTTCTATTTTGTCTGCATCTTTCCCTTTAGTATGCAAATTTCTATGTGAACTTTTTAATGCCTGAGAATTCGTGTTAGCCTTGTCGATCTCTGTATTATTATTTTTATTATTCTTTTTATAGAAGACAGTTTAGCTGAAACCCCCAAACTCTCTAAATATTGCATGACAAATTGGCTTTGTTTTGGAAACCCTATGTGCTGAATGGCCCTTAGCATGAGCAGCAGGTTAGATTTCTGGAGGAATGTTTGGATTATTTAGTACAGCCTGTCCCTTGCTTTCTAACACCATTTCCATTAGGCAATTTACTAATTC